>JAQQZR010000020.1:9172115-9200902 GCA_030068235.1 Notoglanidium macrostoma | reverse complement strand
GCACGGGGAGAACATGCAAACTCCGCACAGAAAGGCACCCTGGGTGAACCGGGGATCGAACCCAGGACCTTCTTGCTGTGAGGCGACAGGGCTAACCACCGTGCCGCCCGCTAGTGAATGATAGTCATCCAATTACACAAAAATACTTTCTGTGGAACATTAACCTATAATGAGGTTGCTTAGCTAGACAACTCTACGACGGCTGGTTAGCGAGTACCCCGAGGTGTCGGTGTGTTTGAATTTTAAACTGAGTTAAAGCAAACTTGAGTCTTCTTTGTATTGACTGAACACAGACTGGAGAACAAAATATACAGATACTAAAATATACACACAGACACAACACAATACACTAATCATGTAAAAAAGTACACATAAGCACCCAGATATAGTTGCTAGTAACAGTGGTACTAATAGATACTAGTAACCAGTAATAGTTTTCTCATCTGTTTAATATTTTAGCTAGCATGTCTATGAATCCAAAATGCAAGGAGGCATCTCTGATGCAGACAGATGCAAGCTTAAACAGCAGGGTGCTGTGAGATTACAGCGGCTAACGTGATGATGCATGTACTAAATAGTTTGTCAGTACACCAATGGTGTCATTCTTTAGTGAGCATTGTGTGAAGTGGGGTGCAGCCCTGAAACCTCGCTGACATGACACTCACAACTGTGAGATTAATCTATGCAGTAGAGAAGGATGCAGCATAACCCACATTATGAAAATGGTCTTCTGGAAGTAGATTTTAATAGTTTTTTTTTTTTTTTTCCACAATATTAAATCTTGCAACTAATTCATTGTAATTAAAACAAGCCAATATGCTGTGGGTTAGTAAAAGGAGGGTTTTTTTTTCCTTCCAATCTGATTTCCAGAGAATGCAGAACAAACAGTAATTCCAGACTTCTAGCATTAATTCGAAAGAGAATGCACAACTATGAAAGTGCATCCCATTTGGACTGCAACTCCACTTTATCTCAACAATGCCAGCGTGGACCACATTGGCATGCTAGCCGTTTCAGCAGTACAGAATTACAGTTACTGCACTTAATAATGTTACAATATGCCGCTTGACTGCCCACTTCTCTATTTTATGCATTCTTTTTTGCGCAAGCATTCCGCCAAAGATTTGCGAATGACTGCAGCAGCCCTTCCTGAACAGATGGGAGGATGGGCGGAAAAGCGAAGGACTGAAAGGAAAGGTCTTGGGGAAAGACTAAACAAGTGGAGGGAGGTCCTGCGTGCTCCCTAGCCAACAGGAGCTTTCACATCCACAGCACTTTGGAATCCGCCCACGTCACTAGTCCCACCACTCTCCACTTAACAAATTCATGCACCGCTCAGCAACTGCTGGACATTTTGGACTGTTTTTATATTGGAGCAACCCTGCAGCATGAATCTGCACAAAAGCCAGCGTAGAAATCACAAATACGCAAGTAAAAAAGCATAATTGAGTAAAAATCAGACTTCTGTCCAGCTGGTCTCAATGGCAGCATGCATGCATGTGTTTCTGTCCATCTGCTTCAAGTCACACTTGTGCATCTGATTCGCTACAGGGAAATGACAGTCTCATGAAATCTGCTCACCTCCATCAAAGAGTAAGGCTGTGATACCATTTTGCTGCTGCAGTCCGTCCAGCCACTATGATTGCCTGGAATTGTACTATATCATGGGATGAGGTTAGCAGCCCATGGAATGGAAATTGCATTATGTTTGATGTGATTATTACATTCTCATATATCCAGTCATACCAAATTAGATAGACATATCACCTTGGATGAAAGCAGAAAAAAGGGAGACTGCAGATTTTTTTTTTCCCTCAAGTACAGGATATTCTGCTCACAAATGTGTGAATCTTTCATCGTTTTAAAATAACAATTTCATGTCTCGGTGTAAATCAGTATACAAGAGTCTGGGAAAATGCCAAATCCCTCTCTTGACTCTGTTTCTTAATAGACTGACATTCATTAATCCTGGTGTCTTGTTTTGATTGAAAAACTATAAACAACTAATAAGCAATAAACTGAGATGAAGCATTACTCATATCACTGCTTCTTCATATTGTAATCTCCAACGCACTAGGAAATGATGGATTGTCTCTGCCGCAAATTGCCGAACACTCGTTACATTTGACTTTTGTTTACCAACACAGTGTTGTGGGTGGAGAAAGACCTTGACTTTCTTTTTTTTCCCCCCCGTTTTTTATTTCTAGAATACACTCAGACACAACTCAGCAGGTGATCGATTTTGAGCCATACGGGAGTCAATTACTGTACATTTGAGCCTTATAATATCCACTATGGAGAGCACTATTTCTGGAAGTGTGCAGCCTAAATAAATTATGAGATGGAAAGTTTATTGACTCTTTTTTGTTGTTTGACTGATCTGTAACCCATCCCCATGCAAAAAAAAAAAAAGACTGCTATAGTGATTTATATTTTCCATTCATTTCCTCTTCCTTTGTGTGAAGTGGCGTGATATATCAAGGAAATAAACTTTTGGTCTGACATTCTAATACATTTAGATTTTTTTCCAAAGGGATATGCCGTCGTTTCCTCATACCTACACTCCTGGGCAAAAAGAGGGCCAAACCCAAAATCGCAAAACGTTCATCTTTTAATAGTCTTAACAACAAATCGTTGGTCAGGAAATTAGGAAGAACAAAAAAAAATAAATAAAAAATGCCCTCCTGAGACCTGTACCAGCATTTGCTCATCAATGCTCATTTCTGAAAGTGAACTGTTGGGGAAAAAGCTGGAAACAGAGAAATTCACTTACATAGTCTTCTTGTACACAGAGATAAAATCATGAAAAGATTGAAATACTTGATATAAAATTCAAACACTTGTCTGGGTGTTTAAATTTTTTAACGTATCTTCTGTTTGAAGCCATTTCCCCTGAGTGAAACAACACTGACTCTTCTATTTGTAAAAAACTGTCTTACCCACAAGACTTCAGCATTTTAGGAAATCAAAGGGAAAAGCTTTCCCATACTAAGTTACTTTATCTATTTGTTTAATTTGTGCTCATTTGCTGACCAATAATGCGCTGTTCAGACCATTAAAAGCTTAATGTTTTGCAATTTTAGGTTTGGCCCATATTGTTTGCCCAGGAATGTACAGATTAGGCTTCAAGCCATTTTCAGAATAGTTATAGTTAATTATATCCAATGGGTAGAAAGTAACAAAACAACATGTACTCTCATTGCAGTACTAGACCACATGGCTCATTATAACAGTCCTTTTCTGAATATAATGAAATCATTATACTTTTAATCTTACTTGAGTTTTTCAAAAAAGACTGTCAACTAAAAAATAGTACGTGCAAGGTTTAAATAATTCAGAATTTCAGCACCTGATCATAAGCTGCCAAAGGTCAACACTTAAAATGCCAGATAAGTTAGTTAGCAGCAGCGATGTCTGAGACAGCAGAGATGCAAACAGCATCTCCGTCCCAATTTATCAGGCAGCTTTACTTTTGAATGTTTTTTTTTTTTTTTTTTTTTAAAAACAGCATGATAATGATCTACAAACTAATCAAGCCAAAACTCAAACAGCTATTTCCATTTCACAGCTCGGCATCCAACCAGTAGAAACGTATACAGCTAAACCATTAGCTAGCCGAGTGAGCTAAACTAGCTAGTCAAATCTTTAGCACATTTTACAATATTCAAACCCTTTCTTAAACTTAAGATGTTATTCGATGGTAGTGATTAAGCTCTATAGCTTATAGGCGACATTCAGGATAATAAGGTGGCATTTTTGCTAGATAGCTAGCTATGCAGCTAGAAGCATGTATGAATTTCTATGTGCTAGCTAGCAAACAAACCTGACAAGCTACTAAAACCTTTGCAGCCTTTGGCTAAACTAGCTATCCAATGAATTTGACCTTTCTTAATACTATACTCTTGTAGCGTTCGCTCCAGTGTAGCTCACTAGGTTAATAAGATGCATTTCTGAGACATAGAGCATCAGAATAGTTGTACCGATTGTAAACATACAAAAAGTCGTTTATAAAGTAATTACTCAAGTAGTTTTTCCCCCCGCATGACTTATTTACACTTACTTGAGTCATTTTCTTGATCACTAATTATACCACACTGAATTATAACTACAGTAGCAGTACTTTTACTCATCAGTGTTTTTTGTACCCTTTCCACCACTGTATATATACCAAGTACACACATTAGATAAATTGACACTTTATTGATCCCAAGGCCAAATTAGAAATGACTCCTAAGGACTCTCAAGCTCTCTTCCACTTTGACCCAAGCGGTGGAGGATTCAAGACAGACAGGAGGAAGATGAATTAATCAGTTATTATTTAATCTTCACCGCTTAACTCATGTAAACAACACTTCCTACACACAGCTAAATATCGAAATTCAATGTCAGTCGAGTTTGGAACGTTATTTGTGTAAAATACCTTAAAACCAACTCGAGCCAATAGATAAACAGATACATCTATAAACCACAGGATACAGATGTCTTAAAAATAGCGTCGGCAGAGAAACGGAGTTAACATCTAGTTTCACTTTTGAGTCATTCAAGAATCCATTATAAAATGCTGTGACTCTTATCACCCTACAGACCTGCCTGATACACCCTGATGCTCTTGCAGTTTGCTGCACTTCAATGACTCACTTCCTTCTGCTTTGGATATTCCTACATGAATACTATATTTACATTTCCAGAAAGCAGTTTTCCAGCCAAGTCTCACCCTTGCTTCAGTGTCTGGTCTCCCCTGGATACTGTAGACCTGACAACTGCATGTAATCATAAAGACTTTCCTTTGCTTATACCAGTACTCTTATTCACTATGAAGAGTTATGCAAGCAGAGTGGAGTTTGCAGCAAATAGGTTTGTCTCAGTCACCAGCAATTCTGACCATGAACTTCAGCACATGTTTCTTGTGCGATATCAAGCGAAGAACATTATTAAGTCTAGCATGACTGCCTGACAGTTTGTGTCATTTCATGACCTTAATGTAGGACCTTGTGGCTTTATTTAAGTTGTGCATGTAACCACTGTGGCAGAAATAATAGCATGTGCTGGATCAGGTGCCATTTTATAAGCTGCTGAATAATGGAAGCCATATTGTTAAATCGATCATAGTTTTAATATGATCAATACAACTAGGACTCCATTCATGTAGCAAAAAAAAAAAAGACAATATACTAAACTCCTATTAGGTGTTTATTTCAATGCTTGCCATCTGCTCATCCATGCATCATCGTAATCTTTTCACATTTTTCATTTTTAAGTTTTATTTCGCTTAATGATCTACACAAATAATTTGCATACTTTCAATGGAAAGCGAGGACAACCGACTTAAGCATGTGCGTAATCATTATATTTACATTTACACTTACGGCAGTTGCCTTTATCCAGGGTGACTCACATTTATCTCATTCATCAGACTCTGAATATGCTACACTTTCCCTATATATTCCTGTCAGCACACTTATACCACCTGACATCTGACGTCACCCAGAAGAGGATGGCATACCTTTTGAATTTGATTTCTTCCACATATCATCTCAGTATCACCTTGCCACTGTTGCCCCTGGCGTGCTCATTAGAGATCTAAATCTACATCTGGATTTCTGTAATGCTGCTTCGTGGCACTGCATACAAATAAAACTCAGTTGAATTAAATTGAATTGAACCGAACTGTCCAAGCAGGTTTAACTCAAAGAAGAGGTGAAATACAGTATAATGCTAAGAAGGAATATCATCCACTGTTCCTGTATCGTCCACAGCCAGGGGAATCTGAGGGTTCGACAACGACGATGAAAACGTTGTCAGTAGGACAGCTAATTGATATGCTGCGTGTGGCTGCAGTGATGCTGTCTACACATGCCAAGACACGAACTGTGAGTAAATCTCTTCCACAACCCACTGAGATTACTCCTCACCAAAGGTCACGCACTGCTTTTCTAACTACAACACTGTCTCCTCCTCACAAGGAAGGGCTGTTTGGACAGTGTGACAGGTGAAGCCAGGAATACTACAGCAAAACCAAAAAAGTAAACAATGTAACAAAAAAATCTCCAATAACAGCTAAAGTAAACAAACAGTCAACAGACCAAGTAAAAAAAAAAAAAAAAAATCAATCATTCATCTGCATTAACTGCTTTATCGTGTTCATCCTGGGTTGAGCATCAGTCTATTCATAGAAACAGTGATAGCAGGTAAGAGGGATAATATCTAATATCTGTTAATAGATTGACAAACTTTTAAGACTTAACAATGCATTACATCACAGCATCTCCATCCATCCATCCATTATCTATGCCGCTCATACGGCAGGGAAAGCTGGAGCAAATTCCAGCTGATTCTGAGTAAGAGGTGGGGCAGGTCGCCAATCTATTGCAGGGCTAACACAGAGACAAACAGCCATACACTCTTACATTCACAAATATGGGCCAGTAGCCAGTTGACTTAATCCACATGTCTTTGGGCTGTCGGAGGAAACCGGAGCACCTGGAGGAAACCCACGCAGGCATGTGCAGAACATGCAAACTCCACACAGAAAGGCCCCAGTCGGTCACAGCACCTCATGAATGGCCTAATAATGATTGCACACACTTAAAAGCAGATAGGCAGCTGCATTCATGATCATGTTTCAAGTGTTTCAAGTCCATAATGCTCTACTGCATTCATGCTGTTTCTTCCAAATACCAAACAGAAAAATTGCAAACTCTGTCCTTAAAAAAAATATTAAATTACAGTTCTTTTCATCTGTCCTTTTGTGTAATTTGTACTCCGGTTGGACAATGGGTGCTTATGTTATTTTTAGTTTTTCATTCTCAAGGACATTTTGGGCAAAACAAAGACAATCGCTGCTGATGATACGTTACAGATATGTCATTGGACTGAAAATGGCCTGAAATAAGATGAATCAACCCACGTAAAGATCAAATCTAGGGTTTCTTTTTTCACTCTGTGTAATCAGCTGACATTTCTGTTACTGATAGGCTGCGTGAATGTAGAAAGACGTCAGACATTCATTGACTCACTCGTGTTTCTTACGGCCACTGGTGGTGCTGTTGTGCTTTGTTACATGAAAATCTTGCCTTAAAATGTCTGTTCACATCAGGTAATCTGATATGGATGCCAAAAATTAAACCTTATATTCGTGTCTTTTTAAAATTTTTGAAAGTAAGTGTTGCAAGCCCATTTATAACAGGCATACCTACAGTACCTGGAACTTTAGGTGGCAATTCACCCATTGGGATTTTTTACTTTTTGTACATCAGAATTTCCAAAGGAGCGCACATATCATGGAGAGAACATGCAAAACTCCATACAAGCAGCGACCCAAGTTCAAAACTGAACCCCAAACCCTGGAGCTGTGAGGCACTGACAGGACCTGATACACCACTGCGCTTTTATCAAAGAAATAGAGTTACTACCATTATAAAGTAATGCTCGTTTTTTTTAATTCTCTCATTAAAAAAAAAGTCTTAATTTGACTGTATTTTACCCAGTTCATTTCACAACTGTTTAAAAAAAATAACTGCAATTAACATACAACAGGAAAGCCAAATTGAAACTTGTTAAATAAAACAGAGACAAATTAAAAATAGAGACAAAAACAAGGCCAAAAAAGCATTTCTGGCCAAGCTGCAATTATCAGAGAATAAACACTGACTCTCACACCATCGCCTGCTATTAGTGGGAACATGGCATGGGATTTCACACATTCTTGTCATCAAGAGCCTCGGCGTAACTTTGGCTGGCTGAATGTGTTTATAATGAGCGTTCGAAAAAGAGACCAGCTGAAAAATTCCAAAATGGCTGTGATGGTCCACAGAGTGAGAGAGAAAGACAGGAGTGTTCGTTCACTGCATAGGCAGCTGCAGAGACTGACTCAACGGCTTTGTTGCCGTGTTTGCTCTTGAGCCAGTAGCACTGAGCTGTGTGAGCTCTACCCTCTGTGTCCACTAATTGCTGTCCGCTGACCCGCTGCTCTCCACTGCTTGAACCTGGCTGACAATTGAAACAGGGACACAGGGTGTTTACCCAGAGTGCCGCAGTGTTGTTACACCATGCCCTCAAACATTCCATGTGGGGTAGATGAAGAGAGCGAGATGGAGAGGACACAGATGTCCTTTATTCTAATTCTGTGTCCCTTAATCCTTATTATATGAGTGTAAATATGAGTACCAGGGCTGACATACAAGCTGTTCTGTACATGCTTCAGGAAATTGCTGTATTCATAGGAAACAGGGTCAGCTGGATTATTAATGGATTAAAATTGCTAAAAAGGAGTCCGTGTGAGATTGTGTGCAATATTTCGTCGTCTTTTCATGCCCCGTACCTGTCTCTGATTGACCATAATATCACCCATAGCTTTTCAGGGGTGTGGGCTGCAGTCAGTGTTAGCAAGACATTACTGCGGCAATGCTGAGAGGGAAAAGAAGGGCGCGTGGGCCAGATATGCATAATGTCATTACAGCAGAAAAATACAGGAAGCTGGTTACAAGCCGGCTTCAGCTGCTAGTTGGTAGCATTCCCATTTAGTCAGGCTTGTTTTCATTAATTACCCATTAACAAGGTCAGGAATTCTTGCAAAACTGAAGTCAGACTTTAGAGCCATAACGGAGCTCATTATGAAATGTAAATAAAAATATATAATGTGCATTTTCTCTGTGGTGAACTGCACTGGAGATAATTCTTGAATTCCTGTATAGCGAAGTAGCCCTGATAAACCACAATGTTGTTTCGTTGTCTTAATCTAAGCCTCCTATGTTTTGTGAGCGAAGACATTACCTGGCCGTATGTGTACATATGTGTAGATAGAAGACTCAACCTTTTTTCCTAAGAAGGTACGAAATATTGTGAGAATATCTTCTTGCAATATTACTTTAATCTCTATGTTGTATGGTTTTTTTTTTAACCCTTGCCCTTAGAGTCACTGTATAGAAAGCAGGAGGTAGCAGAACTAGTTGGTCATCATCTAGCGATGACATGTACCAGCATAGCCGGTCAGTGTGAAGTAAAGTCGCTCCATTATGTTCCTACATGCAAGTTTTCTGCAGACTGACAAGAGACATGATCTATAAAATAAGATGTCACACAAGGTACAGATGACACAATCGCAAGTGTTTCAGATTTGATGGATTACTTATTTGTTTGATCATTTCCACAATGACTTTGTTTTCTATTGTTATTTTTTGTTTTGTTTTTTATTGTTTTCTAATGTCTATTTTTCTATTTCTATTAATTTTATCTACTGTCATTTCTATTGTTATTCATGCAATAATTCTCAGAATTTAAATCCAATAATTAGTTTAGGACACAGGACAGTTTCTAACATAAATGAAAAGACTACTACATCCATCATCTATACTGCTTATCCTTCAGGATCACTGGGAAAGCTGGAGGCAATCCCAGCTGCCTGTGGGCGAGAGGCAGGGCTCCAGTCACAACTTAGAGTAGCCAGATGACCTAATCTGCATGTCTTTGGACTCTGGAAGAAGACCGGAGCACTGGGAGAAAACCCACTGAGGCACAGGGAAAACATGCAAACGCCACACAGAAAGATCCCAGTCAGCCGCCAGGTTAAACATTCACCACTGCGCCACCCCAGACTATAACAATTCAAAAGTATTAATGTATTTAATTCCAAAGAAAGTGTCTTGATATATCCCATAGTAAAGATTGTAATGTTGCTTTCAAACGGTGTAAGAATTTTCTTTCTTACAAATTACAGTCAAACAGCAGAAGACCACATCAGGTTTCACTTCTGTCAGCCAGTGGGTACAGACTCACTCTAACTGGACAGTTGAAAATAATAAAAAAAAAATATGGCCTGGTCTGATGAATCTTGATTTCTGCTACAAACTGCAGATGCTAAGGACGGAATTTGGCATCAACGGCATAAATCCACGGATCTAACCTGCCTTGTCTCAACAGTTCAGGCTGGGGGTGGTGTAATGATGTAGGGAAAGTTTTCTTGGCATATTTAGGGCCCATAAAGCCCAACGGAGCATCTGAATACGACATCTGAGTATAATTTTTGACCATATGCATCTCTTTATGAACCTAATTTACCCATCTTATATTGGCTACTTCAGCCATGTCACAAATAATCTTCTCAAATTTGGTTTCACAAATATGACAAGGAGTTTAATCTACTTCCCTGGTCCTTCCCTGTCACCAAATCGGAATCCAATAAAGCACCTGTGGTAAAATGTAGAGAATCACAGCATGTAGCGAATCAAATCTTCAGTGATAATGGAATGCAATCATGACAACACGGACCAGAATCCCAAAGGAATGCTTTCGACACTGTGTGGAATCCATGCCATGAAGATATGAGGCTGTTCTTAAAGGGGTCCCAACTACCATAAAGACGGTGTTCCTAAAAATGTGGCTCATGAGTGCATATAGTTTACTTGCAGCTGTGTCTGCACTGGTGTCTGTACTCTGAATGTCTTTTGATTACCTCAAGTTCAGGTGAAAATAAATACACTGTACAGACGCAGACTCGGTGTGTGGGATGCTGAGATCATGATGTTCATCTGTTTTCTGTATAAAGAAGCATCCACCTCCACAGTGTTTCTTGTCAGTCTAGTCAATGGTAAAAGTAGATGTTATGTATCCTAATCTAATATGGTGGAAAGAGCTAAAATATACCCATTTCACCATGCTGTGACCATTTTATCTGGATATTTTAATTGTTATGGGTTTTTTTTTTCAATGATAGACAAAGCCACAAAGCATTTTTACGGGAAACTAAGGCAAATGAGAAAAAAAAAAAGAAAAACCTGTATACTGATACTGTACACATCTTAATGAGCCAGGTACTATTTGCAGAAAGAACAAAACCTTTCTATGACCATTTTGTCAAAATTGAGGCCAGCAAAACTGAGCTAGACTAGCTCCTACTGTGATTCTAATCAACACCCCTAGCTCTAACTTTAGCTGGCCTCATGAGAGCTTTAGTTCCTTCCACTGACCCGCTGTTGTAGTAGTAGCATGTCTTCTGATGCCCTGCTGAGCACAACAGAGGACATCTTATAACAGTTATAACTCTGACCGTGTAACCAGGCATCACAAGAATACCACATGACCTTATTAAAAAGTATATACACCCTGCATCCACATATACAAGTTCTTTTCTTTACGAATCAAATTGTAGAATTGCAATTGATCCTACAATCTTTTGGTAAATGTATTTTTTTGCAAATCTTCATGGTGTACTGAGGAAGGCCACAGCTTGCAGTGAAAGCTGCCACAGGCATTGGCCAAGATCCAGAAGCTCCATCTAAGAGTGACCACCCAAGGGAGTCTGGCTAATTGTGGCAGCATATTGAAAAACATGAAAAGAATTAAATGCTAGTAAAAGTGCCAACCACAGCTCTGTGTAGAGCACAAATGACCCATGTGCTGATCATGCTACTGTTATTATACACATGAATCCGGTAAAATGGGTCTCAGAGTACACAGGAGTGGTTTGAAGGGATGAGGTAAGTGTTTAAAACTGTAGCTTTGATGGATATAACGGATGATTCCTTCTGCACTAGTCGCTGGCCTAATGCCTACATATTACCAAATCTGGTGTAATCTTTGGATATTTTTCAGCTTGGCCCTGTTTATTGGATGGGAATTAAAATGGACCACCAATATCTGGAAATGACAAAGTGAGGAGATGTTCCTAAAATTGTTCTGCTATCCTAGCTAGATCCTTATCTAAATGTATGTTCCATTATTTTGGAGTTCAAGGAGTCGGTAGAACAAGCTCCCCAAAGGCAAGAGGTCATATCTGGGTTATGTACTTTCCTGGAAATCATTTTTGTGCCCCACTAACTGTGGTCCCAACTTTTAAAAACTGAATTTAGAAGTGGTTGATAACTACTATGGTTTCCCGTCATGTGCCATTTCTTTTCCATCCCACTGCCTTGAAAGGGCTTTCATCTGTCCTACTGTTGTGCTGCACTGATGAACACTGTCACCATTTTGTGAGAACTGAGTCCAGCAAAATTGAGCAAGACTAGCTCCTACTGTGGTTCTAATCAACACCCCTAGCTTTAACTCCAGCTGTCTTCAGGAGAGCCTTAGTGGATGCACTGCCTTGCTATTGTAGTAGTAACATGTCTTTCACTGCCCTGCTAAGCACGGTAAAGGAAAACTGATGGCCATAGTTAACATTCTAACCTTGGAATACCTTACTGAAGCCTTTGCAGTTGATTTACTTTAAATCTACACCTTTGGTCAGAATCTTTCCTTTTCTATAGGATTACTATCCTCGGTAGAAGAAGCAGGTTTGGTCTTTCTTCACAAGCAGGTGGACATTCATGAACTGAAGGTCGTAGTTGATTTTTAATTTGAGAAGTGAATGTGTGAATGTCCAGTTGGCCTCAATACCGGTTGATTCATTTACTACAGTCTTGAGTATTTTAGTACACATTTTGTTTTGCTCTGTTTTACCTATCACTGCTTTATTAATGAAAACAATCATAGGCAACCTTTGAAAGAAACGATGAACAATAAATTGTTCTAATTCATATGGTGCGGATTGTTCCACACCGTTAAACTGGCATCAGATGCTTGTACGTGAGAAAACAACACATTACACAAAGTCGATATACAGATTGAGATTTGACAGAGCGAAAGACTGCACAAACATAGAAAATATATGATGAAATGAACACAGTGTGGTGCTGCGTAATCACTCATGCAGTCTCTAATTCAGTTACTTACCACTTTTTTATTCTCACCTCCAAAGTGCTGACATTTGTCAGTCAGTATTTACGTTCAAGTGATCAAACTATTCTATAAATCTAGCCATTTCTATACTCTTCTATACATTCACAACATGCAATCTCGACATGATAGGACAAAGGTTTTTCCGTTGCATCCGTATTATTATAAATATTTTATTATAAACAGTGTGTATTCGCAAAGATGCTCATGTTTTTTTTTTTTTTTTTTTTTTTTTTAGAAATGAATGAAAAAGCAAAGCACTGGAGCTGTCCTCTATGAAATGACTGACTCATGCCTTGATCTTTCCTTTCATTCTTTCCTTTCAATCTTTCATTGATCTGATTAAAAAATGGAACAGATTTTGCCTACTCGTGGTATGATGGGTGGGTGTGAGCACCTATCCGATAAAGCAAAACATGATTTTTTTATTTTATTTATTCAAATAAAACCCGACATTTATGTTTATGACCAATCATACTGAACTAGTATTCATTCAATATCGGAGTGGTTTGCTAAACAGGAAAACAGGTCTTTTCTTTCTGCATGTTCAACAAGTAATTGGTTTTAAAGGACAATATAAATGTAATAGAAGTATAAATGTATGAAAGATTTGTTTTCATTCTTGGTGAACAGGGAAAAAATACCAAAAATGTCTGCCAATTCATACACCCTGGATGGCACGTCAGTCTAATATAGGGCACTACACACACGCACAAAGAGAAGGAGAAAGAGAGAGAGCGAGAGAGAGAGAGAGAGAATGAGAATCACTAATCCACGTACTTGCATATTTTGGGGAGGAAACCCACATAAAACATCTCTGCGTAGATAGATTTGCTCAGTGTTGAACTGGGACTCCTGGAGCTTTCAGCTGTCAATGCTACACAATTCATCCAGCCCTTGTGAAATTAGAGGAACATTATGTGGCCAGGGTTGTAAGGTGGTGCGGTCGTAAGCACCGTCACCTCACGGCAAAAACATTCTGATATCAAACCTGCCAGCCAACTGTGTGTGGAATTTGAACGTTCTCCCCGTGCCTGAATGAATTTCCTCCGGGTGCTCTGGTTTCCTCCCAAAGCCCAAACACATGCATATTAAGTCAAATGGCTACTCTAAATTGTTCATAGGTGTGAACGGTTGTTTGTCTCCCTGTATTAGTCCTACGATATTTTGGCGACCTGCCCAGGGTGTACCCCACCTCTTGCCGGAAGTCAGCTGGGATTGGCCCAAGCTTCCCTGCAACCCTTCACGGATACGTCTTCACAGATATCCATTACTACTGTCAAATAAAAAAGTAGGCTACATACATTGAACATATGCACCGGAATGCCATTATGTTTCAGAGAGACTACTTTTTCTAAAGAGAAACTTCTGATTTCTTAAAAGCATTGACAAATCTTGGAACGACGTCTTCAACACAAGAAAACAGCTCGAACAGACCACAACGTGAATAGGCTTGAAAATAGAAAATGATGTAGCGCACACGAAGCACTGAGCCAAAATCAAAACACGGCTCGCAAAATGGTTGATTTCCATTGGTATGTCATTAATTAAATATGTTCAAATTAAATCAAACTGGTTCTAAATGCCAACCACTAACATAATGTATAATATTTGAAATGTATTTTTTGCCACTATATGGTTCTCCCAGTGGAAAAGCAAGATGTGAATGCTTGATTGCTGCATCACATCCTAACTGCATTGGTGGTTATTGTGGTGAACAGCCAGAAGCCTCATCTTCCTGCTAATATCTCTATAATTTGATTCCATTGGAAATACTTCTGATCCCTCTACCACTTCTTATCATTTGAAGCAAAAACAAGGAGCCACCATCAAGTGAAATGGAGGAGCCGAAACTAAATTAAAAACACTGTAGCATCGAAACCAATTCAAGAGGTTTCACCTTTTTATATGAACTATAAGAGTCAATATCTTTGATGCATGAGAAACCAGGGCAAGTGTGTACAAATTAACGGGGTGTATATTGATCAAAGGCATATTAAATATTAATTAAGGTAAATGGGCAAAGTCAATTCCCAAGACACTAACAGGTCTCATTTCATTTATCTAATCCAACCAATTAGGCTTTCTACAAAAACAACCTCTTGGTCAAGCCTGAAAAAGATTTTTCTTCATTTGAAATACGCTCTAAATTGATGAATATTTCAGAGGGAAAATTCAAAACAAATTCTACTGCAACATTAAATAAAATGCTATACAGCATTTTTCCATCTACTGAAGAACACACGGGTATGCAGTCATTTTTCATATGCTTATTATTATGTACTGTACCATCACAATATCCCCATGATGATACAGTCAATAAATTACACTTAAGCAACAGGAGAAAATATCCACATTTCCTAAAACAAAATCATTCTCTTATTTTAAAACAAAGCACCGCAAAAATGCTATCTTAGTAAGTAGAAATATCTCGACCATATAGGCAAATTCAACTAATATTTCTCTTTATTATATTGATTTTAAACAAACTGATTTGTTATTAAGGTTGTAATTGGTTTGTTATTAAGACTGATAAGCCTAGTTTCATATTTTTAACTCAATTAGCTCAAACTTGATATGATCTTATTCTAATGTCAGATAATTTTGCTTATTTTGCATGTTCATTACTAGAAAGAAGCTAAATGATGTGCAATTATCAGATCATTTTAAGCTTGAAATGAGTAAGTATGGCTAGAAACAGACTCAATGATCTTGCGATAAATGAATGATCTTGAGAAATGTTATATTATGATCTCATAATGAAGAACATTAAATAACTTTTCTTTTATTAGTGATAGCTTTACATACCAAGATATTTTTGCTGAGTATATTTTTCTCTCAGAACATGACAACAGTAAGGACGGGTTAAAATAAACAAATTGTCATCCCTTAAAAATTTTTTTTTTTTTAGTCTCAAGTATCACTATGGTTACTGCCTGCAAGATTGCAGAGTTTTGTTGATTCAAGTTGTCAAGTTTTGAAGGCAGTTATTAGATACCATACCAAAACTGTGATCAAATTTGAACTGGCTACACACCATTGGCATATTTGGAGGAAAAACAGGAACTGTATAAATGGCAAAGTAAAATATTGTGGTGCATCACTGATGCTGGTGTTGAGGTTAAAGCTCATTGGGCTCTTGGCCAAAATATTTTAACCCAAAACCTGGTTGCCTCTTCCAGCCAGATTCAAGATGAAAAGTAGCTCAATGTGCATCCAAATCATCTCGGAGACAAATTATAGGTTTTAAATTGGCTCAGTCTCAGATATGAACCATGGCTTGAATTGAAATGAGAGGCTTTTGGACCAAACAGGTCTAGAGGCTCATTTAGAGGAACTACCCGCTGGAGAGCTCCCCTGAGAACTACACACCTTCAAGGGCTTATTTTGTTTGCACTCGCACCGCCAGTCTGCACACTGAGGTAAGGTAAGCCGGCCAGTGGTTGCTATAGCGACATCACTAATTTAGTATTTGTTTTAATATGGATGTGCATCTCGTCCACCAGTGTTATGCTTTTGCAGTGAAAACATCAAACCAGCAACATTAGGATTTAATCTGGCCTACATTTGCTTGTCATTTTTCAGGCATGTTTCTATAGAAACAGAACATTCCATTGCACCCTAGAATCACGGAAACCTGGAGGTGTTACGTGCTACAGCAGTGTTACAATACATTCTTTGTTTGCTGTTATAAATTCATGGTGGAAAATAGTTTTCAGGGATATTATTTAACATGGATTATTATTTTATAATGAGTTTCCTTATGTGTTGTGAAAAACACATGGACATCACCATGGACAAGCACGTTGTTGAATTAACATTTTCTATATCTTGCACAGACATGTCAAAATTGTGTTGTTTTTCCTCATATAGGCTCAATAAAACCTGGACTTCGCTGTGGGTCCATTAGTATCTGTTTTTTTTAATACTAAGAGCTGTTGTGTACATGGCTAGCCTTTTACACAGCTTTCTAAAAACGTCAGCTGCCGGTGCCGCACTGGCTCATGTGTTCGACCGCTCACGTCACTCACAGTTCCTAATGCGCTGGGAGAGTACCTTCCCTGTCTGTAATCAGCCTCATTTCCTGCAGTGCAAACCCAAACAAAGGGGGGGTACTTCCTCCAACAGTTCTAAGAACTATGAAAAAGTTCCTCCTGTGTGAAAGCGCTTCATTTGCATCACCTCAGGAATGGCACTTACAATGTTCTGGTCCAAACTTTTGCAGATATTACAGGATGTGGGTCAATGTTGTTGGAAAAAGTAAATTGTTCTATCCTAAAATTACCCATCCTACCCACGTGCGCTTAAACCCGAGCTAACTGAATGTGTCCTTCATTTTAGATACTCATTTTTTTTCATTAAATCATTATCATTATACATAAGGAATAACAGGACACAGACCATGTCGTTACAAAGAATCCACATAGGGGCTCGATGTGAAGCAGATGAACCTTGAAGTGGATTATTTTCATAGAACAGCAAGGGTTTGTCTTGTGAACCTGCGAACAATTCCAATTTATAATTCAATAATGAACGACATATTGTGCTTCACTCTTACACTTACGAGTTACAAAGCCCTGACACTCGGGTCTATTTTCATAAATGTTACCGAAAAGTCTCCTAAACAAAAACCGTGAACTGTTAAAAAAAAAAAAAAAAAAAAAGAAAATGTTAAACAGCACTTTTTTCCCCCGTCAACTTATTATTAGTCTTTGATTATGTCGTCATACGTGTCCCTGTGAATGAGCGGACACTACAGAAACGACAACGTATTAAAACAAGAACATTCATATAAACCTTTATTTCATCCTCCGAGCCGTGCATTTATATAAAATTAATCCACACCCTCTAAACAATCAGATTCAAGGATTCACCCACACTAATAGTTTATAATACACTGTAACTTTTTTTTTTTTTGGTAGGAGATCATACCATAACGCATCTCATGTGTCCTTCACTGCAGTGAGGACTGGTAATAAAAATAGGCACACACATGCATGATTCAGGCACTTCAGCACAAGACAGCGCTCCTGCGTGATTAGTTGCCCGCAGCGCTGTTCAGGAGAGGGGGGGAATGTAGCATGTGTCGTATATGTGTTTCATAGTGAGAGCAAATTCTTCCTAGTCAGGAAAAATGAACTGACCTCCAATATCTTAAGCTATCTCTAGCTTCACTCTATAATTTCCAATCATTCGTGTTTAATTATATATAATTCATACATATGATATATATATATATGATTTAAAATACAAAGCAACAACGTGAGCTGTGAAGACCGTTCTCTCTAACAAAGATGTATACTTGTCAACTAAGCTACAGAAGAAACTCTTCCGCTTGACTTAGCTCGAGCAAATGGATTTATTCTGGGTTAGTGGTGTTTATCCGGTTCGTTTTGTGGCCATGGTCAACTGGGAAATATCTGAGGACCCAGTACAGCAGAATGGATTAGAGCACAGAGCCATTTCTCCCAGCGGCGCTCCGCCTCTCCTGGGGAAACTCGGAAAAGATGATGAGTACTACAAGCATGCCTGGCTCATTTAAAGCATTCATAAATAAAAGCGACACCTCCATTTACCTTAAAGTCTTAATTGGCCAGATTTGGCAGTTGTGGAGATGTGGAGGGGGACAGCGATGAGAGATTGAGTGCAGTTTTACATCCAGAGATTGATTTTTGCAGAGCAATGCAGTAAAGAAAGGCCCTCTAGCACTTGGGTTTGGGTTTAGTGTTTTGGAAATGTGTTACGTACGACAG
Source organism: Notoglanidium macrostoma (assembly GCA_030068235.1). Taxonomy (NCBI): domain Eukaryota; kingdom Metazoa; phylum Chordata; class Actinopteri; order Siluriformes; family Auchenoglanididae; genus Notoglanidium; species Notoglanidium macrostoma. Next base: position 9,182,438 of record JAQQZR010000020.1, on the reverse strand, counting down.
AAACTGTGAGTTCACTGTGTTTGTGTGAAAATGGCAAAAGCTTGCAGACGCTGCATGCAGAGAGAGATTTTTCGAAGACGAGCACAATCAGAAAGAACTCTAACAGCCATTACGAAAAAGAAAGCCGATGTGAAAGCAGGCTCACCTGTGGCCGCGGGTGTCCAGTCACCAGGCACGTGAGCTCCAGAGTCTCGCCTTCCCGGATAGTGTACACCCTCTCTGTGTAGCGCTCCTCCTCAACGTTACATGCATGGCCCGAGTGCACGATCCGGACAGTAGGGGGTGCTGTGGACAGAGCATAATCAAAGGGCAAAATGTCACAAGCGGAATTCCATAAAGATTATTCCTATTTAAACGTGTACTGTTATCCTGTTTGTTACAAAGCTATTATTGATAGATACGTCATTCCTGACTTAAAAAAAGAAGGCTTATTTATTTGTTTGCTTCGTGGATTGTTCATTCTTTCACGCTTTCATACATTCGTTCTGTGAATTTACAGAAAATGTGCTATATCATATGTATCGTTATTTGGATTAAAAATGACGTATGTCGGGATTTTGGTCATATCGCACGGCCCTAGCGTAGGTGAACACAAATGTACTCGTAAACAGTGTATAGTTACTTGACTGTCTCTCGGAGGGAACCATTAAAGGTTCTATATAGAACCCTTCAACAGGGAAGAAACAGATACAAGTTGAACCCTGTTTTGGAAAGTAAGAACCCTTCATTTTCCAGTGAACCCTTAAAGGAGAAGAAGAACAACAACAAAAACATTGTTTCAAAACCAAGGTTGAAGGTATAAATGAAAGTATGATTACAACCATTCGAAGATACAGTTGCGGTCAGAGGTTGCGGTCAGCCGTCATGGGCATGAATGTCATTTCTTTGAACTGTTCTTTTTCTGGGGAAGAATGATTGTACAACATACATCTTTAATAGTAAAAAATATTTGGAGCGGAAGTTTAATTTATTTTGGGGTTTCTGAAACCCCAAATATTCGGTGAAATGTCGCTTAACAAGTTTCACCTTAACCAGACACGTCTGGTGGCCATGAAGCTTCTGGCAGAATTCTCGTTGGATAGTTGACCACTATTCTTGGCAGAATTTGTAGAGTTCAATTAAATTTGTGCGTTTCCTGGCACAGGCCCGACTTTTAAGCACAGTCCACATATTTTAGATAGAGTTGATGTCGGGATGGTTTAAGTTTAAGGTTATCCTGCTTTACCCATTCCACAACCAGCTTTGATGTGTGTTTGAGATCACCATCCTTCTGGAACATCCAGTTGTGTTCAAGTTTCATCCATGGTTTGAGGTTGTGCTGAAGAATTCAGAGGTTCTTCAATATTTCATCCACTTTGTGCAATGCACCAGTTCCACCTGCAGCAGAACATCCCCAGAGCATGATGCTACCAGCAGCTAGTGTTCCAGCAGCTTCCTGGTTCCTGGGTTGTTCCTGACCATCCGAACCAATTTCCTCTCAGCTGAGGATGACAGTTTGGGTTTTCTTCCAGACTTCGGCAAGGTTCTCCACCTCCCATGAACTTCTACTTGTCCAACATAAACCCTTTTTTATGTTGTACACAGAGAAGCTACCAGATATCGTCAGTCATGATCATTAACAGAAAGTTCAGAGTCCTTGGCCATTTTGGAACTTTCACCACCCCTGAAATAGTAATCCAGCATGTTAAACTGGGCGTATATTTTTGACCCTGTATGTATAATTTTGATACATACAGGAAACCGAATACAACAGGACACAGGAAAGATACAGGATACAGAAAACCCCAAATAAATTCAAACTTGTATTTAAAAAGATGTATGCTGTACAATCATTCTTCCCCAGAAAAAGAATAGTTTAAAGTAATCGCTGATTTCTTCACTGACGTGACATTCGTGTCCATGATGACTGGATGTAAATTTCTAAATACGGATATATTACATTAAAAAAAAAAAAAAAAAATTGGAACACTTCACTGCATTATGCTAATACTAACAGTGCTTTCACATCGTGCTGAAATGACAGTAATTAGCAGATGACGTCTTGGAGCTGTTAATCTCCTTGGACACAGAAATGAGTTTCTATGGAAACAACACCAGGCTTGTTTTGTGAATAGAAGGCTGAACTACACTGTACTATTTATTATACTAGAAAATAATAGTTCATGTTTGATAGAGACATACAGAATTAAATCTAAACCATATGCGCGCAGACCATCTTTTACTGTGGAAGCCTTGTGCCATATTTCACTGTCAGGTCAGACTTTTCAAATAATTCAGAGGCCGCAAACTGGTAATTATGGGTTTAACAAAGATGTGAGTGAATCTCACTAATCAGAAGCGTGCACGCACTGTAATTCCGACATAACATGAACACACTTGTATCCTCAGATGATGCTGGAAAGAGTAAAACAAGAAGTGCCACTGTATTTATGTACTTGAGTCTCATATTCATCTTTCGAAATGAAATACAATGTTCACGAATATGTAGAAACACGATTTTATTTCATTTGCACAATGACATGTCGTGAGGTGAACATTTCATGGTAACGAATGCAAACTACGAAAAAAAAATTTTTTTTTTTAAATAAATAAATCAATCTAAGCGGAACATATGCTCGCTACAGAGAATAATAAGCTGGAGGGTCAAAATAAAACTCATCAGATATGACAGCTGCTACCTGACAATTCTTCCCTAAGATAAACAGATCTAGGAACTTAAAGGTCCAATATGTTTTCATTAGTGTAATTAGCTGTAACTACAAATTGTAGTGTATTCATAATGTTAGAATGAGCCCTTTATATCTACATAGTGAGCCGGTCCACCTCTAGGGAGCCGCCATGTTGTGCCCCTACAGTAGCCCACAGCCGACAAACCTCTAGAGCGCCGTCCAGGTTTTGGGTTTTTACAAGTGGCAGCATGGATCCGGAAAGAAGGACGACAAAGAAGGAGGAAGGAAGAAGAAATAAGAGGAATCAGTGTTTGCTGGTGCTGGCTAACAAGTTTGAGAACCCAAATTTTGAAAAACGGAGGATCATACTTATTATTTAGCACAGAAAAAGCAAGGGAGCATGAATGTCAGTACTTGCAAGTACGCTACGTGGACCTGACAGCTACCGTACGTTCTAATACACGCTTGGAAAGGGAGGGGTAAGGGAGGGGCATTCAGGTGCTTGATTAATGGACCTTTAATTATAAAGTAATGAATCAGCGACAGCAGAGGTTCGAAAAAGTTTTACAAGCCAAGGACCCCTCACAGTGTCCAAAAAAAATTTAATAAATAATCAAGCACCACCTCTGTATACATATTGTTTTACAAACAAACAATTAAAAATGAAAATAGGCCTAGTATTGAAATGATAAATATTGGTAAATAATGCTGTGACTATTTATTGGAACCAGTATTTTCTATTTCATTTTAAGCATTTAATTAAACTCATCAGCAGATCCCAGATGACGTGATCCCAGGTCATTATGATAACGATGACCATGACAATCACATCAATGATCGCAATAGTGATAGCCATGATCATAGTGATGACAGGTGATTTTGATGTCAATCAATAGATTTGAACATTAGTCAATTAGGAGAGATAAAGATGTGGAACAAGGGTGATGTATGCCTCCTTCACTTTCCTGTCTGTCAGCTCAGTAATTCAGGAACCCTTCTGGAGATGATTAGGGATTTCTTAAGGTGTCAGAGAGAAACATCCTGCTTCATGCTCAGGTACGAAAAGTGCTTGATGTGTGAGAGATGCGAGTACAGAAGCTCCTGTACATATCCTTTCCGCTGCTGCAAATAAGAGGAGCGAGATCTTCCAATCTTCCCCTTAGGTCTGAGGGAGCTGGCTGCGTCTTTTCCCCAGTACAAAGTGACTATCATACTTCTTAACACCTTTCTTTCTCTCTCTATCCCACCATTGACTGAACGGAACGCTGCTTTGTTGGTTCACTTCATTATCGCTGCTTTCACAAACAAATCATATCTGCACTGATCCAAACTAACCAGTTCCCCAGGGATGAGCTTCTGCCATGCTTTCTGTCTATCACACACTCGTACGAGCGTCTTTCTATTCGAAAGAGTATATAGCATTTTGAAAGCACTGTCGAGTAGTGATGTTTTCTCAAGAAGTTCACACTTAAGACAAAAAAAAAAAGAGACCCTGGGGATTCGCACGAACAAAGCCTAACACATTTTACTCCACTAAGCGTCTTACTATTGGTCCCAAGACGCAGATAAATCTGTCTGGGTAGATTGCAAAGTTGGTTGTGATTAATAAACTTTAAATTAATCAATACAGGATTTAGCATTCTGTGGTTTCACTTCATGGTTAAGAGCACTCATTTGCCAATACCCAAGTAACAACTGCTTTAGCTAACTCAATTACGCAGAATTACAAATAACAAGGCTAGTACGACGTCTTTATTTACTCCCTCAGCATTCAGTTGTTGTGAGTATCCTAAATACTCCGATCTCACAGTATTATACATTACATTCAAAATAAATCCGTATTAACTGGATTTTACGCGGCACTTTGGACGACATTCGTCTTTAAACACGGTACATAAATAGAGTCGACCAGACTTGACTTGTGACAAACGAAAGAACAGATTTGGGTTTTAAAACAAGTGGCACAGCAGTAAATTGGTGGGTCTGTCTTCAGGAAATCACATGTTCACAAACTGGTGGTTGTCCCAGTGAGAACCTTTCCCCTCCCAAATTGTTAGCCTTCGCGTGATCGCAAGGAGCGCTTCGAAATTAAATTCCTTTCCTTTGTCACCTGTCTGTACAGAACATGTACATGGACACTACCATACTGTACATCAAGTAATAAGATATACTTATAGTGTGTTTTTTATACCGCAGCATAACTCCACGAACTCTCAAATCAGACGGTGTGCGTTAATTAAGCAACATCACACGAGAGGTTGTACTGAATGTCAGCACAGCTGTGAGCTGGTCGCAGGCATGAGGCCACAGGCTGAGTGCTGTAGCTAATCACGGCCGTGCCGATGTTCAGTACAACAGCACGACACCCACTTTCTAGCGCGTCGGCTAGCTGGCGATCGCATTGATTAGTAAATTCCCGTGAAAGATGCTTCCAGTAAAACTGCCATCCCTTCTTTCTTTTCAACTTCATCTGATGAGCTTTTATAGTTTAAGTCAAAAGTTACAACCATTTGCTATGTCTGCTGATAGTGGCGCCGAAACTACCATAGTTGTGAACTAGAAAGAGGAATCGTACATGCAGGATTACGCAGACCAATGAGGGAAATGTCCAGTGTTGTTATACTAAATATCGGCACTTATGCCGCCCAACCAATCACATTAATGGGTCATAACTAATTATTTTTCTATAACTGTAGTTCTGGCTGTAACATGATCATGTGGATTGTCTGAACACTGCAGTTGAACACTCAAGTCTCCATCATTGAACAGTTGATATGTTCAGTTTGATATGAGAAACTTAAAGTTAAAACCAGATATAGAGTCCTCACGGTCGCAACTACATATTCCTGTTAGGATCATAACAGTTACTGAATAATTCATAACAGTTACTGAACATGATTTAAGATAAAGAAGCATTTAAAAACTGCATGTTTCTTCTCACCACATTTTAAACGAACCATCTTGTTTGCTTTGAGGAAAAGCAGAGCAGTGATTCTTTTACATCGAAGGAGACCTTTTCGGATGAATTGCTTTGCCTAGACCTCAGTGAACGTTTGTACCCTGCACTACACATTCACTTCCTAAAGCCTTTCATTGCGTTAACAGTTTTTATTTTGTTTGCATGTTATTCAGTGACACTCGGATGATTTACATTTTTTCCTTTGATTTCCTGCTCAGCTGACGCCATTCTGTCTACCTCGGCATGATGCATATGAATCGACTTGACTCTAAATTCTTATATATTTTTTATTTTTATTTGAAGGAATACTGTATTTAGAAAACATAAAGTGAGCATTTATAACGTGGCTGATGACCCTTACTGTAGCTTGCAGTTGCTTGTGACTTCATTGCTGATATTTAAAAAGCCTTCTTTGGCTTATTAGATATTATCGTTCAAATTAATTTATGCATTGCTCATTTTCCCAAAAAAAAAAAAAAAGCATCACTGTGGTGTTTTGGTAAAAGCAAAGTAAACAAAACGATTAAAAATATCACAGTTCCTTTTTTTTTTCTTTTCTTCTTCCTCTTTATTACTGCAACTCAATGAGGCTTCATTTTTGTGTTATTTGTCGTGTTGCTGGTGTTTATTTTATAACCATTGAAGACCTCAGTTTGACTCCGAATAATTAGGCTAATTGGAATTTGTGAAATCCGCAGCACACTTTCTATCCCTAGCACGTGTTAGTGTTACTGGCTCTAGTCTCAGTGTTACAGGTGACTCTACAGTGAACATGAGCTGTTGTTAAAAATAGCTGCCCAAAAGCTAGAAGAGTGCTGAAACTAATTTATGCCACCAAATGAGTATATGGGTAAACAGACTAACGACTTTCACTTGAAATGTTAATTAGTGAATTGAGGCAAGAGCAAACATCAAACCTCAATGAGGCTCTCAATTGCATGAACAGAACCGACACCTTTATCATTTCATGAAGTCTTTTGCACTTTAAAGGACACAGAGGCTACACGTGCCAACGTCTTTCCTTGTTTGTCAGTAAAATGCGCCGTTTTGTGCAAAACCCCACAATGCTTTGAAGAGACGTGGCATTTCTATCACAGCTTAAAACCATCTTTTAAGAAAAACCTTTAAAGCTCTTTAAAGGACACGAAATTCAAAGAGTACAAAAATCAAGCTAGATTTTTATGCCCCATGTGCAGGCCTAAAGTGTTCAGGCGGTTTTAACCGATATTTAATGTATTCTTTGCTGCCAGAAATCAGCCATTGTTAACAAAATAGCAACTGTTTAAGTCTTGGGTTAGGTTGGAACAGCACGCTGTGCTTTAGATGATTTTTGTTCACACTAGCAAGTGACAAAGCAAAGCAAGCAGCCATTTTGTATTAACGTGTGCAGAATACAGATGTGATTTAATGACAAGCGATAGTCGAGTTAGGATTTCTGCAACTCTGTAAATTATGTATGATTTGGTAAAAAAAAGATAAGTCAAAATGATAGCTGTGAATATTCTGGCAGACAAACCCGATGGTGCATGCGAGCTGACGTTTCTTTAGTTCCCTTTAGGTTTCGCTTTAGGAACTTTACTTCTTATATCTGTAATTAGTTCTCATTTCCCATTTGACACACAAATAAATGGAAGAATGTGACTTCATATATTACCTCTCATTAAAACGTGTAGACACATTACAAAGAAGTGTATTAAAATGTATATAGACACATTACAAATAAAAATAAAAACAAATATAGTCGCGCAGTAACGACTGGTATGAACCACAGCATGTATAATTGAAGAATGGGCCTTGATGGAAAGTCCTTAAATACTGTAGTGGTGTGGTTACGTCCAGGTGTCTGTGATTAGTAATCGGGGGATCATCATGTGTGATGGGAGTTGGAGTCCTTGGTGGCCATATTTGTAAGGCGCACAGTGTTACGACTTTAAATTTGTATTACAATTTTATTATTATAATTATTTTTTTTTTAAAAGGCAAAATACTGTATTTATCTATATTTTGGAATCAGATAAACTGCAAAAGTGAGCATTTGTAATGTGGCTGATGACCCTTATTGTAACTTCCAATTGACACGACAATATTTTATTTCATTTGTCCTCTCTGGTCCCATTAGGGAAATGACAGCACGGCTCGTTCGAATGTTTAAAGACAATTGGAGCGAGAAGTACGTGTTTATTTCCCGCTTTGAATTCAAGGTGGCTGTTTCATCCTTTCAAAGTACATGGCGCAATTAGATTACAATTTTTTATTTGTTTACGAGGTACATTTAATGTTACAGAATGTTCATGAGACAGTTTACTTCCTGTCATTGCTTACATTGTAGCGGCCATAAATATTAGTTCCCTCACCAGCATCTACTGTATTGTCTCTCCTGAGATTAATGTAAAAAAACTCAGAACCGAGAAATTATTCATGATTATTATTATTATTATTTATTAATTATAATATATATCATTCTATAATATTTATATATAATTATTAGGCGTAGATTACGTGCAACATCCTCCATAGAAGTCCCTGTGATTTCTGCTCAGTTCGGTTTGATGAAATTTTTATTTTTATAGTGCTTATAACGATGGATATATTCCTAATAACCATGCCAGAAGTGACAATGGCAAGATAAAACTCCCCGAGATGACGTGAGGAAGAAACCTTTAGAGAAACCAAACTCCAAAGGGAACTATCCTCATCTGAGTGAGACCGGATAGCGCAATTATTGATAATTTCTCTTCTATAGTTGCATACTGTAGTCGAATAGTGCTAACAAGTTTGTTAACGGGCACGACAGTATGAACATCATTAAAGGATTTAGCAGAGAAGTACATTGAAATCTCTCCTTGCTGTAAGGCTCCATGTGGTAGTGGTCTGTGAAAGAAGAATGTTATTGCCACCATAACACACTGATCGTACTCAATCAACATACTGATTGCCAAGAGCTTCTTAACTCAATGATAAAACTAGCAGGCTTTATCGCATTACAATTGCATACTGTACGATAAAGTGTTGAAGAATTCAAAAACTCGCCCATTTCTCTGCCAAATTCTTCATAATCTAGTTACTGGTAGAAACTAGCAAGCTAATAAGTTAAAAGTAGATATATAACTGGTTCAATAAGCAATCGCACCCTGAACAAATACACGCATGATAAATTTTTCTTAAATATATGAGGCAAGTGGAACGTTTAAAACTGCATCCTAATACCTATACAGTGCACTAGAATGTCTTGCTTTCTTTTAGCCATGTACAAAAGCATAATATTATCAGTCGTGGGTCGGAAACTGCTGGCCGGCAGTGGCAAGTGCAAAACTCAGCTGGATGGTGGATTTTAAGGTGATTCTGCCATACCGTGCAATAAACAATACAATTTATAACAAAAAAACATAACAGCACATTTTCTACATAATCCTTTTAAAAATGAGTTGCCTAATGTCCACATAACTGACTTTTTCACTGTTGATCTGCTGCTCAAAACGCACCTGAGCGCTCATCGACCTGGAAGTGCAAAAACAGTGCGGATAATTGCTTTTCTTAACCATCATAATTAATATTATCTATAAAGTGTTAGATTTGACACTTTGTTGTAGGGATGTTTTATCTTCGTTGGTTAGAATTTTCATCCCGTTTTGTCTTTCAAGTGCTGGTTTTAATCATTTTTTGGATGCCTTACTAATAATTAGAGCATTTTTCAAACGTATGCAGTGGTTGGAGTTAGGGAAGTTACACCCAGCGAACTAATATTATCTACGTTGAACATCCACTGGCAGATTTCACGGTAATAAAATAAAACCATTTCGATCTAGTAAAGAGTTTCTACACAAAGTATGTAAACGTTGACAGGTCTTGTAATATAATATAATCAGGCTAAACATCACTGGACAGTGTGGCAGTGTAAGATCATGGGGAAAATACTAAACTGTTATATCACGTAAGGCACTCAGGAAATCATAAAATGCACTACTTAGGGCTGGAGTCCAAATGATATATGTTGGAACAGTGGCATCCAATCTTGTGTGCAAAAGGTGGTGTGGCTGCAACTTTTCATTCCAACCAAGTAGAAGCCACACAAGTCCAAGATCAGCTGATTAAACAGATAGAATTAGGTGTGGCTCCTGCTTCGCTGGAATGAAAACCAGCAGCCACACATGATTGGACACCTGCCCTGGGAAGTAAAGAATACTGATAATGCACTTTTCCAGCCGTAGGAAATAAAGATCAGACCACGGGAAGCTAGGGGTGTGCATGGCTAATCATATAACCAGTTAAAGGTTACTTCTATACTAAAATCACAAATTGGGAATTCATTATGTCCTATATCCACATGAAGAGAGTGAAAAAAAAAGAAAAGCCAAGTATGACAATAGTTTGCCAATAAACCAGGGATGCAGGAACGACTGTGTCACCTGCGTTTCATACTTCCGCCTATTAATTTATTAATGAAATGAACTGCAGTGGGAAATCAATAGCTGATTACTCCACATTAAAGACTCTCTCCTAGCAGTAAGTCTTATAGAACTCTTACAGACATCTGAATATTAAAATCAGGCATTAAGGGCCTGAATTTCCTGTGTGCAGAAGTTTCTCCCCTTGACTTAAGTCTGACTTAAGTTCACTTTCCATCCATCCATTATCTATAGCGCTTTATCCATCTGGGTCGCGGGGAAGCTGGAGCCAATCCCAGCATCTTCGGGC
>JAQQZR010000020.1:9159618-9172015 GCA_030068235.1 Notoglanidium macrostoma | reverse complement strand
AGGAAACCGGAGTCCCCGGAGGAACCATGCAAACTCCACACAGAAAGGCACCCTGGGTGACCCGGGGATCGAACCCAGGACCTACTTGCTGTGAGCCGACAGCGCTAACCACCGCACCACCGTGCCGCCCAGTTAAGCACTTTTCTAAATAAATAAAATAAACATACAGTAACAGCACATTTTCTAAATAATCCTTTTATAAAAAATGAGTTGTCTAATGTCCACATAACTGACTTTTTCACTATTGATCTTCTGCTCAAAATGCACCATCAACATAGAAGTGCAAAAACAGTGCAGATAATTGCTTTCTATTTACCATCACAATTAATATTATCTATAAAGTGTTAGATTTGACACTTTGTTGTAGGGATGTTTTTTCTTTTCAGGTCAGACTTTTCATCCCATTTTCTCTTTCAGTGGAAAACCAAAAGTGCTTCTTTTGATCATTTTTGAATGAAAATTTTGGATGCCTTCCTAATGATTACAGTTAACCAATGTTAAATACTTACTTGTTTAAAGAGGTACTGCACTTTTAAATCTGAGCTGTAAACTAAATTATATGACTGTACTGTGATAAAACTCATCAATGCTCTTGTTAATGTTAAAGGCCCGTGCTGATGTAAAGTCATTCATTTGGTACATCACTACATCATGAAATTAAGAATGTTAACACCCCAACCTCCCCTTCACGCTCATTTACAAATATTATTCCTAAAAATTCCTAGATTTTTGTGTAATTTGATTTGAGCTACAAAAACATTTCTTGTAGCCATGTATTATATTGTAAAACGGAAAATAAATGTGCATGACAACGTGCACAAGCCTGGTAAATAATCGGTTCCATTAAAATAAAACAGAAATATCAGTTAAGGTTAGTATTGGATTAGTACTATAAGATTAGTACTATAGCTAAGATAAGTAGGACCAACCTTCTGGTATCCTTCGACAATCTTAATCCAAAATGGCTGCTCTGCATTTGTTTGTGCTCCTATAATTAATAGGTGTCAGATTATACAGACAGTTTAATACATGTGTTTATCAAAATCACATAGGTCTTTAATTAGCAATTAAAAAAAAAAAGTTTCAAAAGTGAATTATTTCGTCTGGAGCGTTTCACTTACTCTACAATCTTTGTTTGATAGTGATTAACACGCAATGTGCTGGTAAACAGTTTGCATCTTGTATCGGTTAAACTTTACAAAGAAATGCACTTGACCTGATGGTACTGTAAGGACTAACTAGAAAGATTCAGAAAGCACATCAGTCTGCAGCAGAAATCAAATCATCTTACTGGCTTATCCTTCTGAAAAATAAGCACAATAAATGGGTAAACTGGTGACGGGGGTGAACATTAAAGTGGAATTCAATGGAGTGAAGTGAAGGCCATCATGCAGTTTAAATGCTGTAAAATCTGCTTTGAGAATTGAAATCGATTTGCACAGTTATATTTTTTTTCCCTTTTTTTTTCCCACATTTTTCATATTCACATAGCCTAGGCCAGGAGATGCTTTTGTGCATTGTATAGCTGCCTACTACAATGACACACAATCCCCACCCCTAAGCAATGCAGCTCAATAGCCATGCTTCTAGAATAATCTCATTCAAGCTTAGTACGACAAATGAATTAATCTGTCATAGCACCCAACTTGTTGAAAAATTCTATTACGTTTGTGCGTGAGTACTAGTCTGTTTTCATGAGAGAACACTGCAATTTTCAAGGATTTTCATGCAATAAATCAATAAATGTAAAAAACACTGTGTTTGCTGTCACTGGGGGCTGTTACCATGGTAACTTGGCTAACCATCACCAGGCCCAGGCCTGCATCTTCTTATATACAACTCTGTCTCATAAATATTATAAACACACACACAGTTGTCTTTCTATATTTGTGAGGACTTTACGCTGTCATGAATATTAATGCTCTGTTGCAGCTAATTAATAATCTGTTTACACCTAATTTAACCCTAACACTGACCTCAGTAGCCAGAATGAAAACTTTGGGCTATTTTAGGTTTTTAAATTAAAAAAACAAACAAACAAACAAAAAAACAATCGTCCTTACAAGGTCAGAACTGTCAGATATTAATATCTGGAGACATTCGGTTCCCACGGAGATATAAACCATGCACACACACACACACACACCCAAAAGGCACGAACGCATGCATACATGCACACACACAGATCTGTGTTTGACTAAGCCATGGTGTGTTGCTATCCTGTATTCCAAAATGTTGCAACGCAGTCACCAGTGCCCAGTAGTCGAGTGTATGTTAGTAAAAAAATTTATTGAACATCTGTGAAGGCGGATAAGATCCCTTTTTTTGCTCGGCTGAGATATTAACTACCCCGATGATAGGCTAAAACAGGCCAGGTCTTTGACAACTGGCTGAATAGTGATCCAAAAATGTGAATTAAGACTTGGAATAGGCCGTCTGTTTCCCCGCTGAGATTTGCATGTACAACTGAGTGCCAAGCAACTCTCCAGTGACTATCTGGCAAATGTCAGATGCTGAGTGATCATCCCATCAGCAGCCATACTGCATGCAGACGGCTGGATTTGCCCACTGGCTTAGCTTGAGCTATCCATAACCACAGCAGGGGCCAGTGAGGGCGCAATTACTACCAATACCCTAGGCTCGTCATTGCTCCTCCCTGAAAAAGGTGGAGACAAATGGTAATGTTTCAATCAAACCAACACCGCAAATTCATTGAAACTGAGGCTTATTCCTGGTCTACTCCTGACACATTTCTCAAATGCATCCAGAAAGTCATTGTTTCAATAACTGTTCAGGTCACTGTAAAAACCTCATAGATTAACAATAACAGGACAGCAAAACTAATTAGCAACATATCCAGAATATATTAGTGCTAAAGTAACTGTTCAAATCTGCGTTCAGATTTTTATTTTAAAAATGCCACAAATTAACGGTAAGACAACAAATCAACATAACAGTTTGAAAATAAACTGCTTGCCAATAAAGCTATATCCCTAATTTACTAAGATCCTAAAGTAATACTGCTCGTTTGCACGTGCAATCTAATCACTTACACACGCAGTTAGTGAACGTGTTGTGTGGCTCAAAGACTGACTGAGTAAATGATGTCCAGTACAGTGAGGAAGAATGTTTAAAGGTGTGCTACTTGTTCTCCTCAGCTGTAATGATGGCAGATCTCACAGAGAGTGTTGAAATGGAACCTTGCCATATGTGTACATTGTTACATTTGGAGCTAATTAAAGAGACCTATAAAAAAAAAACTGTTCAAAATATCATACGGATGCAAAATAAAATAAAAATCTAGACAAGAGTGTGCTTTGCTCATAAAGTTTCCACAAAGACAACCTTTCAATGGCTTGTCAGAGGTGCACGTGTCTAATATATGATATGGCAGAATTTTGAGAAACCTTTTATACAGTACCAGTTTGGACGCACTTTCTAATTCAATGGTTTTGCTTTATTTTTATTACTTCAAAGTCACTTAATGTCTTAAAGTAATGGTGGACTGTTGTTTCTCTTTACTTAGTTCAGCGGTTCTTGACATAATATGGATTACTACAGTTATCGAATAGGGTTATTTACTGTATTTTTATTTACTATTTACTGGTCTTAATTTCATTAAGAAGGCAAGAAATTGCACTAATGAACTTTCGATAAGGCACAGCTGTTAAGTGAAAAGTATTCCAGGTGAAGCTGGTTAATATCATGCCAATAGTGTGCAAAGCTGTCATCAAGGTAAACGCTGGCTACTTTGAAGAATTGAAAATATGAAATATGCTTAGTTTTTTTTAACACCTTTTTTGCTTACTGCAGAGTACCATACATGTTCCATAAGTTATTTCATAGTTTTTATGTCTTCGGTGCTGTTCTACAAAGTAGAAAATACTCAAAATAAAGGAAAAAATAAATAAAGAGTGCGTGTGCCATAACTTTTGAGTGGTACTGTAATATTGACATATTGGGAGATATTGAAAAAGAAATAAAAAAAATGATTTCAGATTGACTTCAAATAGCCCAGACGACATAACTCAAATACAATACCCATTCCCATAATGTACTCGCATTGACACCGTCATACGTATTTGGTTCTGTTTTCCAAATTTCATTTCAAGCGGTACAGATAGTGGATGGATGGATGGATGGATGGATTTCAACTGCCATGACCACGCCAGGATAAAGCATAAACATGGTAAATGTTTTGCCTAGCACTTAGTGAACTATACTGCATGCTCCCTTAATATATACTATACTTGGCCTTTCATTGTCACGCAAACTTTACAGAATAGATTCTATCTATCTTATTACCTCTTTTTTCCTCTTTTGTCTCAAGTATTGTCATGTAAAAAGATGATAGAGCGGTGTAGTTGAATTCTTAGAAAAACAGGTTAACGAACAAGCTGCATGTTCTCAAAAAGAAAATAGCATCGTATAAAGTCATTGAACATTTGTCATGGTCTGTTGTTTTTTTTTTTTTCCTTTTCCGCTGCTCAGAGATGTGCTGCTGTGAGATTATAGTGAGTTATTTAACCATGATGAATTACTAAACACTATTTTCCAGTCCAGGATAATTAAAAGGGTCTGCTACAAATTGGAACAAAAACATTTTGAATAACTGCACTGCTTTCTTTGTCATTGTATGTATGCAAAGTGTATTTCTCTTGTCTTATAAATAAGCATCAATTAATTAACCATAACAGTTTTGTACCAATGGGGTTTAAAATGGTGGCACAGCGGTGCCGCGGGTAACACTGCCACCTCACAGCTCCTCAAGCCTGAGCTGGGGAAACTGTACAGTGCTGCTGGAAAGTGTGTGAACCCTTTACAACGTTCTGGATTTGTCATACATTGGACCTGAAGTGTAATCAGATCTTCATCGAAGTCTTATAAGTAGATAAAGACAGCGCTATTAAATAAATGACCTGAAAACATTAGGTTCCTTTTTAATAATCAAATATTCAAAATGATCCAAAATTAAATACCTCTGTCAGAAGTGATATGGGATCCTCGATGAGTACGAGTTCATTTAATAGGTGATTGAAGTCAGGTGTTTCAATCAAGGGGATGACAATCAGGCGTGAGTTTAATAGGCTCTCCCGTGGTTCAAGAACATAAACTTCACCTATAGATCAGGTTATCTAGAAAAGGAGTTTGGCCTCCACCGGTTCACTGTGATGCCGATGATCTACAAATGAAGGAAATTCAGCAGGAGTGTTACTCTGTTGAGGAGCAGTCATCCAGCAAACACCACGCCAAAGGTGCAGTGAATGACATTTATGTAAAAATACATAAAATTGTAAAGGGCTCATAAACTTTCTCGTGGCACTGTATAATATGTGGAATCTCTGTGCATGTTCAGTTTCCTCCCACCTCCCTAAAACATGCCAGTAGATGGATTGGCTCAGCTCACTTGCCTGTAGGTGTGAATAAGTATGTGAATGAGTGTGTGTGTGCATGGTTACTGAGACTGAATACTAAAGCACGTCTGGCTTTTTTATCCATGTGGAGGATTCAATTCAGTTATGCGAACCACAACATTTTGTTATTGTGTTTTTACTATATTTTGAATCTTGCCTAATATTTTAAAGATGTAGCTTCATATCTAATATGATCACAGAAAGGAAATGTCTGTATGGACTAGACAATGCAGATTTTCCCTGCTTAGTCAGTTTTTTTTTTTATTATTATTATTATTATTATTATTATTATTTAATCTGGAACCGATAGTCTAACAAAAGACGGGGGGGGGGAAGCATTTCCCCCATTTCATGGTTAAGGAGCGTATGGGAGGTGCAGTTGGGAACTGCTACTGCTGCAATCACAACAACTCTGCTGGATGATCGCTTTTTAGGTCATTCCACAGTAACGAGCGGTAAACAGTTGAAAAACATAATGCTGACATTTTGCATTTCTGTTATTTCTCTGCTACACACAGTACTTGAATGCTTCTGCAGTGACCAGCAGATGGTTTTCTTTTCTCAGCCAGAAAACCAAAAGGGGCCTCTTTTGACTATTTTTGGCAAAATAATTTCTGCTGTATTTAACGTAGGACAGGGGGACAGTAAACAACTGGTATATCTGTATTAGGACTGTGCAATATAATGACACTTACCATGTGATGAAGTAAAACGTATTATGTTCTGTGGTTTATTTCATTGTGTCTCAACCCACACTTTTTTTTAATTTTTTTATTTAGGACTGTTTATTTAGGATGCAGGCACGGCTAAAGCTGCGTTAGCACGGACCTGGGTATTAGCTGTGGGTTAGTAGCTGACTCTTTCTCCATAGCCGAATTACAGGTAAACACATTGTTTATTATTAAGACCAGGATACTGGTGTGAAATAAGGACTCTCATTATTGGTAGTATTATTTTGGATCAAAACACATTGTTCTTGTAACTAGCCATTTAAAAAAAAAATTATTATTTTTTTAAAGCTGGGCTTAATGCTAAATATTTTTACCACTTTTATTTTCAACATTATTAACATATGCAATTATACTGCTTATTTCACTGTTTTCTGATGATCTGACAAGGCTACATTCCCGATTAAATTTTTTTAAATAAAAATAGGTTTATTCATTTATTTACTCTTTGAATTTATACAATGATATGTATCTGGATATAAAATTATCTATATCGGGATATGGGATTTTGTTCATATAGCACAGCCCTAATTTGTTTTTGTTTCCCCATGTTCGCATTGAGCATCGTACGGTACAAACACTTTGCTGTGCAGCTACAGGTTACATCTTTATAGACTGTTTTAAATAAAGTGCATAGCAAATAGGAAGTGTGGTTTTGCGATTTATGCTTCACTCATGCGCGCAAAAAAACGGACACAAAGCATCAAACGCAGGCACGGTAGCACGCGGGAACAAATTTGACACTTCACTGACTCTGATGCATCAGGTGTGGGGTGAAACACTTTTTCAAATGGAACTGCATGAGGTCTTGACACAGCTTGTGACGTCAGGCTACATGACATTCGTGAGCCACAGCCGGTATGAAATGGCCTTAAGAGGGTTTTTAAAGTCCTGCGCATGAATGTCCCAAAATGTTTAAAATTACCCAGGTCGCTGACGCCGAACTCTTGAAATGAAATCATAACTAGGAATACACGTTAATTTATATTCTCGGATCAACATAAACTGCATCTACAGGCTAAAAAAAAATAATGTGGAATATATGGAGATTATATTCTGCTCTGTCAAGCGTGATGCCAGGATGATAAGTGTATGTTTACTGATAGCATTAACTGCATTATGGTGTCTGAAGGAAAGCAGCAGACTGTGTAATGTGTCTCTGAAGTTTCTTTTCCTGAGTTCACTTAGTTAAGTTCATGCTGTTGGGCATTTAATATCCAGCACCACCGCCCGTCCTATCCTCATGAGGCTCAGCAGGACTGCAGGATATGCAAGATGAGTCTGCATGTCACTAGCAATAAGAACAAGAGTCCAAACGGCAGCAAAGCCAGTCAGATCAATCCCATCCGGGGTTCAAACATAACGTCATGTATCGGTACGCCGTTTTCAGGATATCAGATCATGCCATCAGAATGAATGTCTATTATTAAAGAAAAAGGAACCTCCCAAATACCTATCCCTAACCTTTTTTTTTTTTTTTCTTTTTTTTCTCTTTATGTCAGACGTGCATCATGTTGTAGTATTCCAAAACCCAATTGTACGCCGTGCAAATGCGCTGTGTGCCATCATTATGAGCTAAAAAAAAATGAATGACATGCGTCAGATTGTGGACACAAATTTTTTAAATGTGTATATATAAAAAATGGACTCGTATATGTTGTAAAAAGTAATGTTCCTTAATCTGATGAAAGAAGCAAATGTTCTAAACAGACATTACACGTGTGTCACGTACCATGATCTCACCACGAACCTGGAGCGTGGCTTATTTATTTGACGCACTGTCAAAATGCATTATTGTGCCCATCTATCTGATACTATCCAGTGATGGAACAGTAAAAGTCATGCTTTGTAAATGGTTCAGATTGCCTGGTAATAAATGGGAGCATAAATGAGAAACCAGAAGAAATCCGTCAACGAGGAGTAATTTTAAAATGCCATTTCTGTCACAACAGAGAGAAAGGGTACGAAGACGGACGTTACATTCGTCTTAAAGGTCAAAGGCTGCTGTAGCTACACATGTGGTCACAGAGATTGCCTTTTTTTTTTTTTTTTTAAATTCGCCTTTGGTCATTCGTTTGAATGGAAGGTTTTATTTGTTTTCCTGGAATGAAGCAGGTAGAAGAAGAAATTCTCTCAGGTTTAAGTATCATAGAAACAATGAAATATATATATATATATATATATATATATATATATATAAACAGTTATCACTATTTGTTTTTTGATTACTTATGATCTTCCAGATATTGGCTCCAACCTTTTATTGTAATTTCTTCAAACATATTTAGCACCAATTAAAGATCCGTACGAAGCAAAAGGTAAAAAGTAAATTCGTCCGGAAATGGAAGTGTAATCTTAATTAACTGTGCCGTCTGTGTCTATATTAACACTGCACATCACTTACAGGCATCAGAGAAGTGTCGCTCTTCGTTTCTGTGTTCTTACATCATGATTGAGTAAATAAAGCCTGGAAATGTCTGCCAATTTATTATAAGCATGCAAAATAAATGCGGTATATTGTGCGTTTGCACACACACAGTTACAGTGAGGCTATAGTAATTAACATCGAAGTCTACTGCAATTCCATTACCTGTTTAATAAGCTGTTAACACCACTACTTTTACATTATTGCCCCACATTTATATATGCCAATCAAAGAAAAGAAATGTCCGTGAGACAGCTCGGCTAACGGCTAGCAAGCAGGTGTGTGCACGTCAGTCTGATTCACACTGCTATTTTAGTGGTAGAAATGCCAGCTGGCTAACAACACTTACTACAAATACATGTTCACTCTTCTCTCACTGTTTTAGTGGAACAGAGTCACAAAGACTGGCATACAATTGCGAAGCTTGTCAACAGTCCACAATCCGCACAGTTAAAAAGGGGTCAAAGATAGCAACATCCTTGCAATACTGAGATTCAAAGGCAGAAATGAGAAGGGGGGAAAAAAAAAAAACGCTGGCAGGGTTTTTACAAAGTGAATGTCTGTCAATGACGAATATAGACAGAAGAGCAAAGAATAAGGCTTGGTAATGTGCACTGTCTGAGACAATAACACTGTCGCCAGGGGAAGCACGGGTGAGGAGGATGAGACTGTGACAGATGGAAATAAGCGGCTGGCTGACATAAATTACAACATATGTGTTTTGTCTTCTGCCTCAATTGTAGGTTTATCTGAGTAGAAGTTTAATAAATACATATAAAGCGACAAGGACTGGAATAATGGATTGTGATGCTAGTCTGACATAAAAAAAAAAAAAAACAGTAATTATATTAAAAAAAAAAAAAAAAAAAAAAAAAAAACAATAATGATATGCCGACGTATTAATGACTTGGGGGGGAAATAATGGACGTCTTATGACGGATGCATCTGATGTAAGAATAACACAACAATTCAAAGAAAATTTCCACTGACCTTGAAAGTTACAGCTTCATTTTACACAGCAGGGCTGATTCCAATTTTTAAAGAATGTATTATTACTGACAAACCCAACAACAGTGATACCCCACGTGTTAATCCTTATGATTGTGACTAAAATGCACCATTATAGGCTTTAATGTCAAAAAATAAAGAAATAAAGCGGTGGCAGAAAAATCATCCGTTTTCTTCCAATCCCCTCTACGCTATGATGAATGTGCGGTGGGAAAAGGAAAGCTGTGTGAAATGTTTCTATGACAAAGAATTGTCGTGAGATTTTAAACGTGTGTAAATCAAACAGAAGGCATTAGCCACCGGCTCACGCAGTTCGTTTCCAGCAAATGCGTGTCACTTTTGAGAAAGCGTCTCTATGGAGAATGATGGGGGGCCATTAGTCAAACATCACCGAGGGGAAAAAAACTGATCGGGGGGGAAAAAAAGTCCCTGGCAGGACTAAATGATAACAAGGTTCTGATTTGAAGGGTGAGGAATGGCGTTTGCAGCTTATTTTTTCCCGGTCTTTAATAGGGAAAGCGTAAGAGCCAGGGAAGGAAAGACGACAAAGAAAGACGTCCAAATCCAAACAAAAATGGACTAACCGATAATCGCATGAAGGTGATGGGCAAAACGATAAAATGGAAGTTCAAAAGATGTTAAAGATGACTGGGACAGAGAAATAAAATGCTTTGAAAGCCTGGATATTATCACCTTTTTATACGCACAAACCAGAGACCTCATGGGTAACATTTTGGTGTGTACCTGAATATTCAGCAGAGGCATAACAACTGATTAATGTTGTCTCCTGAACACTCCTCTCTCAATTAATCTCCTAAAAGTCAGGATTAATAAAAGCACTTTGGCCTCCAACGAGAGTTCAATTAAAATGAAAGGTGATGTTGATCAAAAAAAGCAGTTTACAGGAAGTTTAGATTAAGGGTACCACGCCATAGCAACATGCCATTAAAAACAGATTAACGCTGTAATTGCCATGACATGAATTTGCATATTATAAACAAGTCTAGTCCTGTTTGTTTTCTGTTTTTTTTCCATGTCTAAACAAGGAAGCGGCAATGGTGCTATCCTCGACACACGATGCATCGGTGTCAGAACAACAAAGGTGTGATTGCATAATGACATCTTTTGAGAAATAATTACATCCTCACAAACCCAACATAATTACTCAGGTATAATCACAGGAGATGTTGACGAGAACAGTCAAATGGAATAAGGGTGATTATTCCAAAGTGGCGGAAGAGGGAACGCTGCCTAAACGGATTCTGTTTCCTGTTCACTCTGTGCACGAGCAGCATTTTAAATAATCAAGCTTTTAGTTTAACTGACCATTAACTGTGACAGCGCACTGATGATATTTCTCTTAACATACATGTATTTCTCTTATCACGTCGTGCCAAACTCGGATCTTGGCAAGCAAGCTACAAAAATACCATGCAAGGCGATGAATTATGCTCGGTTGGAAAAAAAAACAACAACCCAACCCCTGATTGTATCGTGCCCAGTTTGGCATATAAACCTACGATCCATTGCAAGCAGAATTATTTAAACACAATCCTTCAGAGTAAGTAATCGGTAGTGTTTCTGAAATACCAAAGTTATGTTCTTAATTCCCACATCGTGTAAAACAGCAAACGTACTGTAGATTGGGTTTTCATGCATGCTTTCGGTGTGGATAAATGGTGTGGATTCTTTCAGTCTAAATGTTTCTGTTTTGTTTGTTAAAACTGCAGTACTCCTAGGAGGACATAATGTCCCCATGGAAATGTGCTCTGCCTGAAGATATTTTTATCTTAGCATAGCAGAGTATATTGCCCAATTAAGGACATAACTAATTCAACTTTATACTTGCAGTAAACATAATTTAGGAAAGACCTATGAACAATAAATCACTGGCTTATTTGGTGCATTAAACCATATGGTTAAAAGTAGATCGCAGTTTTAAATCATTGACGTGGCTGAAGCTAACAAGACTTAACAAGGCCCACATTGAAAGTTTTACTCTCACCATGCATATATATTTTCACCAATAATACTGTACATGGTTTTTAGTTTTCAACCAAATGGAAATATGTCAAGCTTACCAGCCTTTCTAATGTACAATCAAAAATTTACACTCGTGTTAACATGTTTACCCCAGCACATGCTTTCCAAACAGAATATATTATATATATATATACAGTATATCAGTGTTTGGTAGTAGTTAGCTATGATTGATGGTACTACTAGTTTAAGTACATATTCACTGTTTTCCAGTAGCGTTGCCATTTTCATAATTCCCCTTTTCCATCACCACATAGCACCTTGTTGCACCACCACTACTTTTCCCTTTTTCACATAACCGGTTCAGTGCAAATTGCTTCAAGTACCAATTTAAATATAAATAAGGGTGGGGAACGTATCCTTTTTCGTTATGGCTGTTGATCAACCACATGGTAAAGAAGGTGATCATGAGTGTTTTCATTAGGCGTTGTGTAATTTCTGTTAAATTAATAATGAAGCTGGGAATGATCAAAGTAGTTAAATGTCTGGATGGAGCATTAGCGCTGCCCTCGAGTATTTAACCTAATAACTAGCATCAGCCAATGTGAAATAAGCAATGATGACAAGCTTTATTATTACTAATACTGCAGCAATCAAATGCAGCTATTTAATTCAATGTCACGTGGTTAATGCCTATAAACATTAACTTTAAAAATTTCTGTAACGCACTATTTAATTTACTCTTAAAGAAAGGAAATGTAGGCGGCACGGTGGTCAGCACTGTCGCCTCACAGCAAGAAGGTCCTGGGTTCGATCCCCGGGTCACCCAGGGTGCCTTTCTG
>JAQQZR010000020.1:9147330-9158602 GCA_030068235.1 Notoglanidium macrostoma | reverse complement strand
GCCCGAAGATGCTGGGATTGGCTCCAGCTTCCCCGCCACCCAGACGGATAAAGCGGTATAGATAATGGATGGATGGAAAAAGGAAATGTATATGGCATTACCGCAACTCTGCGTAGAGGAGGCCAAATTTTAGTGACTGGGTAAAGGAGGCCATTAGCCAGAGCGGAAATCAATAGGGCAAGGGTAACTCACCATAATGCTAACACCACCATGCTTCACTGATTATTGCCATGATTACTGCCTATTAACGTTATCTAGCTAGATATTTCCACAAATTAACTTAAACTACAGTAGTGCAGTGAGCCCTTTCTGTTGCCTTTGTGATTATTGCTGCTTTACAGTTAAGTCAACTGTTTTTGCTCAGTGTGATTTACAAATAGAAAAGCTAAATCTTCGATAAAGCACACCATGTACCTATTTATTTTGTACAATAAATGAACTGCACATAAGGAAAATGCATAGTTGCTTTTAATTGTTTTAACAAAACCAGCATTTTATTTTTGACGGACACAGGGCTAACATATAACAACAAACTCTACCTAAGATGTACTACAGATGTCACATGGAAAACCACAGCCCTTGGCTTGGGTCCTGCTCCGATTCTTGGGTTGGTTTTTTTTGGACTAAGATTGTTGTAGTGCTAAATGACTTAATAGGCCTCTTATCAAAATAAGCTTTTTTTTTAAATAAGTGGTTAATTGTTTAACAATCGTAAATCAGACCTTTAAAAAAAATCTGTCAAAACTAGAGTTAATTAGTTGAAATGAATTCTGGATGTACATTAGCGTGCTCTCCTTGATTATTTTTGGAAAAGCAATATTAGGATGTACTGGCTTTTTCAAAACAACATACTGCATTTCAAGTAAGTATTGAAAACTCGATTCCAATTCGGGGATATAAAAGAGTGACAAATACATTTCATGGCCAGTCATAACCAACCTGGCATGCAGTGTGTGTCAATATGCGCTCTCAAGCAATGAGGTGCGCACAAGAGCATGAAATTGAGTAGTGGGACTTTATATAGTTATGCAGTACTGAGAGAGAGCGAGAGAGAGAGACAGAGAGAGATTATTGTCAGTACTGTGTAAGATCATACTGTCTGCTTGTACTTAATATCAGTATAAATTAAGTCCCTTATTTATAAGTCCATCTGTCTAAAGTAGGCCGTTCAGCCAAAACTCAGAGACTGGATAAAGAGGCTATTAGCCAGAGCAGGAAAAAAGATTCTACAAACACATTTTCGCTACCACCACCATGCTTCACTGAGGGGATAGTTTTCTTAGGGTGATAATCAGTGTTCGGTTTCTGCCAAAGGAAGCCCTTAAATAAAATAAAATGAAAAGAAATGAAGTCACTGACCCAAAAATTGTTCACCTGAGTCATGGCTGTTGCACTTTTGTCAGTCAAGTTTCACCAAGCCTGGCTTTCCTCAGCTAGCAGTTCTTCCATAGTATCTGTTAACTCCCCTATTAGTACCTATAGCTAACAAACACTATTGTGTAATCTCTGGTATTCTTCTGCTTATGCACTTTTTCCATAATCAATTAGGCAATGCTGTAAATTTGTACTTGTAACAAAAAACGGATTCCCAATGCCTATGCCAACAACATATGAGCAATGCGCTTGACTGATGTTTTCGTCGTTGTTGTTCTTTGCTAAGCATCCTTGTCTAATTTGTGTTTTGCAAGCACAATACGCAGCCCCACCTACAGTATCTTATCAACAGCAACGACTAAATAAGAGCTCTAGAGAAAAGGTGCAACTGCCTGTTTTAGCGTGTCAGAAACGTCCAATTCATCAAATGATTTGTCATAGAGTTAGAACATGAAGACAGACCACAGCAATGCTATTAAAAGGTGGGATTGGATGCAAAAACACACCGTTTGGTACTGGCAAACAAGGCTATATCTACAGAATTGCTAGTATGGTCCTTCTAGAGAGCCTTTGTTCTGTGTGGGGTGCAGTTGGAGCACTGGGAGTGAGGACACACTGCTGTGGGTCACTGGGCTAATTCAGCTCTGATCGCTGCATGATAGCTGTGAAGCTGAAAGAAGCAGGCTAATGCATCAAAGGCCTGGGCCACTGTCTAGGGTGTTCTCTTATGACTGATCACCACATACCTCACTTTAATTTAAAGTCAATGGCATCTATAGATACCTGTCACGACAGAAGAGAGCTACTAATGCATTGCTACTCCAGTGCAGCCTCTTCGGACCCTTGGTTTACTCCTTAAACGTCAGGCTAGTGGAGGAACAAGGAAGAAAGAAAAGAGCTCGGCAATCTTTCAAAAGGCTTTTCCTCCTGTCTAGTATGACAGAGGGACTATGGATTCATGGACCATTTATTTTTAAGATGAATCAGAACTGCAAAAATCCACACTGAGCTTTTTCAGAGCGATCCACGGGACTCGGAGTGAACCCCTGAGCCATTCTCTTTTAAGAGAAATACATTTTGTTCTGAGACTAAAGGCTTCTCAGTGGGGAATTAAGCCTATCATAAGGAAAGGTGTGACATTAAAGTGAATTCATGCTTTATTCGTGAGCCATATTGACAGACTGTGGTATAGATAGTTTACAGCTCGACCTCAAAGGAATCATTGAAGGAAGACTTATTAAAGAGAACAGGTATATTCTCTCATGACCCCTAATACATGTCTGTTTTTCAGAGAAGAGTCAGACAAAAAGGATGACAAAATTAAAAATGCATCAGGAATGCCAAAGTGTTCAAAATAATAGAATAGGATAGGAGAATAGGAGGCTCGGTGACACAGACGGTAGCATTGTCGCCTCGCAGCATCCCTTGGACAATCACGAGCTCAGGTTTGTCACTATCTGTGCAGAGCCTCGCCTGCTCTCCATATCCGTGTGGATTTCCTCAGTGTACTCTGGTTTCCTCCTATAAACCTGTCAGTAGGTGAATTGGCTACTCAAACTTTCCCTCAGGTGTGTAACGAGAGTGAGTTTGTGTGTATGTGGTTCCTTGCAATGGACTACCATTTCATCCAGTGTGTATTCCTGCCTAACAGTGTTCCCAGGAATAGGCTCCAGATCCAAAGTGACCCGTATCAGTATAAAGCAGTTACTGGAAATGAATAAAAAAACAGAACACACATTTTGAACAAATTCCTACAATTATAATTCTGTGCTTAGTTACCGAATAACTGTTTACACAATGGCTATGTTAATGTTTCTTGATTTGGTAAAAGCTTTTGTTGAGCATTACTTACAGAAGTACTCTGGTGGCTGTAGGAAGTGTTGTAAAACAGGCTACTGAAAAACATGCTAATGCTAGTGCTGATCTGCCCGTTTCTACAGATACCAAAAAAAAAGATATTTCCTTTTTATGTCAAGTGCACACTTAGTCTTCAGTCTGTATTTGATGACAGCAAGGACGCTGCTACTCAGACAACCAAGGGGGGTTTATTCCACCATCTGTGCAGCAGTACAGAAAAGAAGCCTTCTGATGGATGGAAGTCAGGGTTTGCATTGTGTATCAAGAACAATAACTGATCATCCAACACTACACCAACATTTCATGCATTTTTTGACAGACTGATCAAGGAGTTGACGAGATCAAGGCATGGGCATACACTCCCTTACATGGCATCCCAGCTGCCAAAATATGTCAGCTCTGTCTTTAGCAGTTGTTAGCTTGGTGCTTTAGTTTAGAGGATGACCTCTATGATGAGATGTCTGCCAGACATGTCAAGATACAAGCTGATACGAATCTCTGGGCGAATAGGAAAGAATGAGTTGGCTGTCATCAGCATAAATATGGTCGGGAAATCCATGTATAAAATCACCAAGAGAACAGGGACAGACAGAAAAAGATTAGAGGGGTATGCACTTGGCCTTGTGGGACAGTTTGGCTGATTCTTTGGTTTAGAGAATGCCAGGAATGATCTGAGCTTTCTGATAATGTGTAACACCTTGACAATGCTGAAGGTGTTTAGTACACTGGCTGATTTTATGGATTCATTTATGATCCATGTAATGAAGAGGAAGTAGTTATGGGACACCTCAAGCATTGTTAATGGGATGAGGTCCTGCAGACATTAGATGGGATTACTGAGTATTTGTAGCTGTAGCAAGCAAAGAGAAATATATTAGGAAGCTGACGGGAAGAATGTGACTTGTGGGAGAGTGAAGGCTGGGAAATATTGCTAACTTTCTGTTTAAAGGAAGTGACCATGTCTTTAGAGTTTAGGGTTGATGTTGGCACGGAAGGAGTTGCTATTCTAACTTGTATAAGGCACGGTACCTTTGGGATTCCCTTTTCTTCCTATTACAGGCCTTAATTAGCACTGACACTGGCAAAATGGACACACCATTCCCCAGTGGACTTGAATGCTAATAATGTGAATGCATGTTGCACCAAGACATCTCTAGAGTCTGCAGAGTTGTGTATGTGTAAGCTTTTTGGTCCTTCAGTAACAACTAATCAAGCAAAAGTGCAAGGTAGGAGCTGATACAACACTTAGTGGATTTATCTTCCTGGGTGACTTCTTGTTGTACGACAGTGTGAAAATGTGGTAAGGATAAAATTGCACAGAACAACATGTACAATATAGAACATACTGAACTGGCATCCAAATATCCACCAGCAATAAACGTAAGATGTTTCGAATGAAATGCTGTAACCAAAACGTGGATGGCGACCCATCATTATGAAGTGTGAACCAATTCTCCAAATCACCAGGAGATGATGGTAATCTGTTGCTACAATGAGTCAAAGCCTAGAGCTAAGTAGCTTTCAAGCTGTTCTGGAGTTCCCCAGACATTTACTCATACTTCACTGGGACACACTGGCATCAATTATCACCTGGATCCAGGTTCCGTGAGACTTCCCAGTTCTGTTAAACCTCAGAATCTGAGGAGGGTCAGAGATACTCAACACATCTAAAATTATGGCCAATATCAAGGCCTGGTGTTAAAGAATCTTTTGATCTACTTTGAATGACACAGTTGTACTGTCTATAGACATATGTAATATACAGAGAGAAACTGAGCATAATGCAGCTAAAGCAGAACATAACAGATGCCCTGGAAATGTACCAATATTGTACTAAAATCTGTAATATATGAAAACCTAAACTAAAACCTGACTATATTCAAAAGGCCGATGTAGCCTTTGGGCAAACATTTCTGAATTCCGAAATGCCAAGAGTCCACTGGAAATAATCTTGTATTGTATATCATTGATATATATTTAAAAGAAAAATCATTTATTAACATTGATTGCATCGATGCATTGATGGCATTTAAACGCGAAGGCCAAAGGAGCCGAGCAAATCCACATCAGTGAAGCTGAGTGATTAAGTGGGCTACTGAGAAGCTCTTTGTTTGCAGATTCCATCAGTGCTGCAGCGTGTTTTTCAATGAGTCCTTTTAACCAGCACACACAGCAGGAGCTAGCTCAATAATAGCCAGCAGACTAGGCATGCACAGGTTGTGCAGCAGCACTGCTGAACTTCAGCACGCAGCTGAGCACTGCACTCACATAGAAATTTGGTAATTTAATTAATAACTGAAAGTAAAGGGATGGCTGGCAGTTAGGAGATAAAACAGAATATCCAGCAAAATATCTATGCGACTAGTAGTATTATGGACATGAGTTTTTTACGTCTATATGTAGCCTCGGAGTTAAACTAAATTAGCATTTTAATGTTTCTCAATCCTGTTCGATCAGAACCACCACTTTGATTTAAATACACCTCTTTCAACTAAGCTAATTAACAACCCTGATCTAGGTTGAACTGCGGGAGTTAGAGGAAAGAAAAAACAGCAAAATATGGAAGACAGTGGTACACCAGTACAGAGAAATGCTCCTCTAGACCATTTCTATTAAACTGCAGCAGAAACAATTCATTTCAAGCTGCGGTCTAATTAGTAATCTTCATTAATCCAAAAGCCATGAATTGAAAATAAGTGCATTCTGAGGGCTGCTGAAATTCCTCCAAACCTCAGTGCAGCTCAGGAAGTGATCTTTCTATAGAAGCTAACTGTTTCAGGGTTACGTGTCTTGCTCAATGGCACAAAAGTGGATTTTACCTCAACATCCCAATCACTAGCACAGTGCCTTAACTGCTGAGCAAAAACGGTGCAAGTGATTTGCAATAAGCACCAACGAAGCAGAAATAGTGTCAGGAACTTTATGGATCTATTTCAGCTTTCCACAGATGTCTTGTATATGAAAGCCCATAGTATATGTGGCAAAATATTATACGTTGGTCATTCTACCTACCTCATTCAGAGAATGCCTCAGTGCTCAGTAATAAGTCAGCAGGAGTGTCCCGATACCACTACAGCTGAAATCGTACAATTCGCGTAAGCAAAGAAGAACGCTGACACATGGGCCGATACAGTGTCATGACACGCACAAGCACTGAAACTTTGAGTGTGATGGCATATGGATTTGCACCACTCAGATTTAAACACCACATAGCCAAGTCAATATGAGGCTGCTAATGATACACCAATGAGGCAGGCATCCTTGAAATGTGAAAATGTGAAAATCAATCATGGATGACAGCTCATTTAATTAGCTGAGGGAGGGAAAGCTGAAATTTCAATTACTGAGTAAACAACCATTGCCTCGCTTAGATATATTTAACCCCTACAGCCGTGCTTGACACTGATTCATTTTTTTAATGAGCTATGCATCTGCTGGACAGAGTCTGCTAATCAACGCTATAATGATACAACTTTAGGAATTTTAATAAAACTTACTCTACACAGTTAATTTTCTACTGTTGCATATTACTTGGCCCAAAATTGGTAAATAATTGGCTGGAAAATAACAAATCCACCACATCTCTGTCAAGCATGCCTAACTACTGGGATACAAGACAAAGAATAATGTATTCTGCATTAATATCTTTCAATAATTTATATTAGCAACCATGGAATTCTCTATTATTTCATATAATTTGTCTTGTCCATGTTATTGTCAAAACGATATTTATATGACGCAGTATAAATCAAAATTTTGTTCATCTCATTGCTATTGTGTTCCTGTCTCCATTAGGCAACACTAAAAGTAATATTTAAAAATAATTACAGAGACCCAAGGAACTTGGTGAAGTGGCAAAAAGTTTAATAATAATTGGTCCTGTGCAAATGCAAGCATTACATGTCTCAATTAATTCTGGTACCTTGGAAGAAAACCAAGGCATTAGTCATACAAATATGGTTAGGTCCACTTCTAACTCCAATCCCTTTAATTCAATTAATGTAGCTCTGTAGCATTTTCAACCCAAAGCAGAACTGTGCTATATATAGATATAGATACAGATGCAGATTTGTGTGTATCTATATATATATATATATAGGAGCAACATGTCCGTAGACATGTGTACAAAATATGACCTTGTAAGATCTTTTAAAATAATGAAATATGTAGTTTTTAATCTATATATTAGCAACACACAAAATGCAGGAAACAGAAAAATCAATAGTTAAATCAGAATTTATGACCACCTTTTGCCTTCAAAATATCACCGATTCGCTTAGGTATATTTGTGCACAGTTTTGTAAGGTTCTCAGCAGGTAGGTTTTTCCAAGCATCTTGGAGAATTTGCCACAGGTCTATGGGTTTTGGGTGTTTCAATTCTTTCTGCCTCATCATGTAATCCCCGACTGATTCAATGATGTTGAAATCAGAACTCTGTGGGGGCCACACCATCTGCTGCAGGAGTCCTTGATCCTCTTTGGTGGAGATGTTTTTTAATGACACTGGCTGTATGTTTGGCTCATTATCATGCTGCAGGATGAATGCCTGACCGGCACGATGAATAAGAATCTGCTTGGATTTCTTCGCATTGAGGAGACCACTAATTCTGACCAACTTCCCAACTCTGTTTGTAGCAATGCCTTCCCAAACCTGCAAGGAACCTCCAATATACTTTATTGCTGCCTGCAGACACTCATCCTTGTAGCGTTCTCCAGCCCTTCAACAAACAAACTGCCGCCTTCTGAGCCAAATATTTGGACTGATTAGTCCAGAACACTTTCTGACATTCTGAGCATCCCAGGTCTTGTGTTCTCAGGCATAGAGGAGTTGCTTAGCTTTGTTTCCACGTTTGAGTAATGGTGTTTTGGCTGTATGTCTTCCCTTGCCCATTTCTTTGTGCTTCGTCAGAAGCAGATCTGGAAACACCTGTCTGCCTCAATTTCTGCCTGTGATAGACCTCGCTGATACAGAATGACCACCTTTGTGTCTTGCGTCTATGTGTCATGATCTAAGTTTCATAATCTGTTCAGCAACTTCACCTTTTTAGTATGGTGGATTCTCTCTCGGTTTTATTCCCTTTACGCAGGTGTTTTGTTTCACATAATAATTGTGGATAAATCTGTGAATGTTGCTAATGATTACCACCTGTTTTGTTGTTTGGTATAGTTGTTTAATCAAGCACTGACATATATGCCTACAAAAAAGGGTTTGAAGGGTCTGGAATGATTTGTGTTAGTTAGTCACTTTCTTTATTCAGTCTTAGCCACACTTTTCAATATTTTCAAAAGAAATGTCAAACATGATATTTGTAATTGACATAGTAATAGAGCAGATAGAAAAGAACTGTTAAGACAAATATTTTGTAAAAAAAAAAAAAAAAAAAACTTACATACATACATACATATACCCACAGAATTTCTAAATAAATAAACAAATGATTTATTATAAGAAAATATTAGAAATACTTAAAGCAAATTTTATAGATTGTAGTAACACATTATTTAGCCACAACGGCTGAAACTATAGGTTTTGAAGAAGACATATCGGGTCTGTCTTTAGTGCATTGACCTTGACTTTGTGTTGGAATTCTATTTACTAATGACAGACAGTGACTGGCTATTGGTCTCTTTTGATTATGTCTTACATTTACATTTACAGCATTTGACAGACGCCCTTATCCAGGAGACTTACATAAGTGCCTTGAAGTCTCTATCAGTAAATATATTCTGATACTGGTTCACTAGGACCTGGGCTAAGAATACCATCATGCTAAAAACTCTTTTGGCAAGTGATACGGAAAGTTGTTTTTTTTTAAAGTGAAAAATAAATAAATTGCTAGTCCAAGTACTTCCGAAAGAGGTAGGTCTTTAGTCGCCGTTTGAAGACTCAGCTGTTTGGACACCCAGGGGAAGCTCATTCCACCACCTAGGTGCCAAAACCGAGAAGAGTTTAGATCCATGTCTTCCTTGTACCTTGAGAGGTGGTGGAACGGGTCGAGCAGTGCTGGAGGATCGGAGGGAGCGTGGTGCAGTGCAGTGTGTGATAAGTGCTTTGAGGTAGGAGGGTGCTGGTCCATTTTTTGGCTTTGTAGGCAAGCATCAGGGTTTTGAATTTGATGCGGGCAGCTATGGGAAGCCAGTGAAGGGAGCGTGGCAATGGGGTGGTGTGGGAGAACGTGAGAAGGTTGAAAATGAGTCATGCATGCATTCTGGATCAGTTGCAGAGGTCGAATTGCGCTCAGAGGCAGACCTGCTAGGAGTGTGTTACAGTAGTCTAGTCTCGGGATGACAAGGGACTGAACAAGTATCTGAGTGGCCTGTGTGGAAAGAAATGAACAGATCCTTCTGATGTTGAAGAGAAGAAATCGGCATGAGCGAGAAAGATTAGCAATATGAGAGGAAAAAGATATGTGATTGTCCATTGTTAGCCCAAGGTTAAGTGCAGTGGCCGAAGGAGAGAGCAAAGAGTTGTCCAGGGAGATCACAAGATCCTGATGTGGGAATGAATCACCTGGGATGAAAAGCAGTTCAGTTTTGCTAGGGTTGAGTTTCAACTGATGAGCTGCCATCCATGATGAGATATCTGCCAGACATGCAGAGATCCAGGCAGAAACATTACAAAGAACATTCCACAGTCCAAAGACATGTGGATTAGGTCAACTGGCTACTCTAAATTGCCCATAGGTGTGAATGTGAGTGTGAATGGTCCCAGCCACTGGGGTTAGTATGGTCTTTGTCTCGGTCCCAAGCCCGAATAAATTGCAAGGGTTGCATAAGGAAGGGCATCCGGCAGAAAACCTGTGCCAAATTGCATGTGTGAACAATGAACGGTGACCCCAAACAGGAGCAGCCAAAAGAAGAAGATGATTTATAGGGATAAACTTCATGAAAAATGCAACGTTGATAAAAGATGAAAAACAGAAGCAAATTTGTTCTTCAGTTGGTTGCAAGCCACAGAAAGAAGTTTCCTTCTGCATCAAATGTTGGTCTTATATCATAGACCGTTCATTATTTGTCAAATAAACATTAATTATAACAATCTTAAGCTTAGGAGTAGTTCTTTTTATAGTGACCTGTGGAGACCCCTAAACAGTGTTAGTTTTCAGTAACATTTGTATGGTTTTAATTTTTAGATTTTATATTCATTTAGATCATTTTCATTTTTAGAACAAGAGACGAGGGTTTGATTCCCGATCAAGGCATTTGGTAATTATGCCTTTGAAACTACAGACCAGGGGACAAGGGTTCGATTCCTGGTCAAGGCAAGACTTCCAATAAAGGTCCCCAGGCTTAGACCCCCAATGCTGGCACAAGCCTACCTCAGAACATGACCGAGGGACATAGATACCGGCTCGGACGTCGCCCGGGTTAACAAGGTCCGCATCAGTTGTTGAGGAACCAGGGCATACTGAAGAAAAGCGGGCTACTGGAACAAGACACACCTGGACTAGGTCAGAAAAGATGGAACTTATGGAATGCTACTATTACAGCAAGCCCAATGAAAGAGGCTATATGCACTGAATGGGGGAACTATGGATGACTAGAAGACCAACATCCACTCTGACTAAGAAACAGCTCTTCAGACAGATAAGCAGCTGCTAGCCAACTAACCAGACATAGTGGTGTTGATAAGTTGATAAGGAGCAGGAAACTGCAGTAGTGATAGATGTAGCAATCCCAGATAACAGTAACATCAGGAAGAAGGAGCATGAGAAGATCGAGACATACCAAGGCTTAAATGAACAACTGGAACAGATGTGGAAGGTGAAGTCCAAAGTGGTCCAAGTGGTAATAGGAGTATTAGGGGCTGTGACTCCCAAACTTGGAGAGTGGCACCAACAGATTCCAGGTACAACAACTGAGGTCACTGTCCAGAAATGTGCAGTATTTGGAACAGCTAAGATACTGAACAGAACCCTCAAACCCCCAGGCCTCTGGTAGAGGACCCGAGGCTGAGGTTGTCACATACATTTATTTATCTATCTATCTTTATCTGTATGTATGTATGTATGTATGTATGTATGTATGTATGTGTGTGTGTG
>JAQQZR010000020.1:9131741-9147230 GCA_030068235.1 Notoglanidium macrostoma | reverse complement strand
AGTAAAAAAATAAATAAATAGTTTGGCAGTCTTCCCTTCCACTGCTTATTTATATGTATTTCCAATATTTGTCCATCCAAATAAGATTTAGCTTTCGATTCGAATTGACGGTGTTCAGAAGTATACTTGAGATGTATACACTGTAGGAGAAAGTGTAATCAAAATCGAGATGAAAAGGGATTTCACATTTCTGTTGGCTCATTTCGCGGTCATTTACAAAGGAAGTGGAAAATGAATTCTAAGGAGGGTCATTAACTGACAGACACATTTTAGTAATAAATGTGGGAAATGTACCGTCAGGGTGGGCTGTGAATCAATCATCTCTGCTCTCTTCACCATGTCCCGGAGGAATCACACACCTATTTACAGACCACATGAACCAGAAAATCAGTCCATTTGCTCTCCCAAACTCAAAAGAGAGTGATACCACCAGCCAGGGAGTGAAGTTGCTCAATATCAGTACAATTTTGTCTTGGCCAATATAATAAAGACTTTTTTTTTCTAATAATGGAAAGATTGCGATTTATAACAGAGGTGCAGGAACTGTTCTCAATATAAGATGTACAAAAAGGCACCTTGGGGAATTTTATGATCCATGACAAGACATCCAGGATCATTTCAGTTGTATGCATGTGTCACTGCATATTAACAATAGCCTCAGTCCAATGAAGACACCAGTACTCCTACCGGGGAAGATAATTTAATCTTGTCCCTGCTGGGGCTCCCTCTGCTGCAGTGTCTGCCAATACTAAATACAGAGTGCCTCTGAAAGGCATGGTAGCGCATTTGCAACTTTGTGGAGCGACAAAAAAAAACACAGTTGTGGAAATGAGCAATGTGAGTACAACCACTGGTCTTTTATTAATACAATCTCAGAAAAAAAATTATTAATTGTACCATTCCTTGTCACTAGGTTGGTACCCTTAACCTAACTGTGTGTTATATTAAAATGTAGTAAGGGAAAATATGTCGTTGTGGTAGGGTTTTTGTTATTTAATGTATGTCCAGTGCATATATCCACTTTAAATTTACATAAATAATGTCTTATAAACAACAAAGTAAGTATTCATAAGCATAAACATGGGGGGGAAGGTATTCGGACGCTATATTAAAATATATGCACATGTAAAGGTTGCATAAATGAATCAAGTTCTCAGTATTCATAAGCATAAACATGGGGAACAAAGATATTCAGACACTATATTAAAATATATATATATATGTAAAGGTTGCATACATAAATCAAGTTCTAGATAGAAATGCTGCAGAAATGTCCTAAAGGAAATTAAACCACTATAAAAGACATCATAAAAGATGGTGCCATTGGCTGGGAATATTTCATGCAACAACTAGCAATCATGGTGAAGATGAATGAGCTTCCTGAATTTATTAGGGACAACATTATTAAACAACACTCGAGAGGAAAAAGCAAGAGCCATAGTTAACACCTTTAGCATCCTTGTTCGTACAACTGGTTCGATAATATGCAGGTACAATGTTCATGGAACCACAACTAATCGTCCCAGGACAGGTGTGACATTCTAGATTGTTCTAGACATGCTCACAGGCTAATGATAACGGAGGTAAGCGAGAAGCCAGGAGTCAGTCAAAAAGGGTTGCAGGATGACCCGAAAGCAGCAGGATCAACAGTTACACAGAGAACACAGCAACAAATTGCATATCTACACTCCATGCAACGTACTTGTTAAAAAAAAAAAAAGTTGCACAGAGATGTGTGTCTAAAAGTATTCAGATTTATTAAAAAAAAAAAAAAATTAACACTTTTTAGAACAAAAGATGAAACAAAAAATAGCACTATTATTTTTTTTATCAATAATTAAACTCATTGTGCTTAGATAAAGAAGAGTTGAACATATGATCTCAAGAACTGATTGAAGTATGGAGGTTGCTTCCCAGCAAATGGTGCTTCGGCATTATAACTCACTGAAGGAAATATGAATGGAGTGATGTACTGGGACATATTAGAGGTGGATTTAATAACATCAGCCAAGAAAATTTTTCTGGTGGGAGAAGATAAATGACCTCAAACATGCAACCGAAACAACTGTAGAAGGATTGACATAGCATAGCCAATCTCCTGACTCAAATCTCATTGATGATGTATGAACAATTTTGAAATTGCGAGTTAATCAGTGGGACCGTCATAACTTGGAGGAACTGAAGATGATTTGGCAAGTGAAATCGGTCAAAACTGAGCCATAATGCTGCAAAAACCAAATATTAATGTTTAATGAAGTCTTAAGAATTCAAACATTTGGGTCAAATTTATAAATAGAAATTCCCAAGAGATTATGTGTATACATTTGAAGTAGATGTATGCACTGGAAGTTTATTATATAACAATAACTATTTGTCCAGATAATTTCCCTCACTATAGATCCCGTATCATAATATCAGAGTGGATTTGTTTAATTCTGGTTATCATCTTATATGTTATAGCAGGTGGCTTGTGGCTTACCCACAGCACCACTCCAATCAAGTGGGCTGCTGTCCATGGTGCTGAAAATGCATCCTTTTTAGAAGAGCACCTGTTTTATGGACCACCAGCCCTCACATGGCAACAGTGCGGTGCTCAGGACAGACGTCAGGTTCCTCATTAGCCTGGCCAGATACAGCCATTCACTTTCAAATCAATCCAGCTACAAGAAGTTGATGAGGTGATCTAATGTTGAGGCCATGCCTCATGATTCTCATGACGCACTCTCGCAATCTCTCTGTCTCTGTCTTTCTCTCTCATCCCCTCACCTCCATCCTATTTTGTTACTGTAGCAATAAAAGCTTGTGTGAACGACTGTGGGTTGAAACATACAATCTGCTTCACTGTAAAGTGTTATCTCTGATGTTTTCCCATCAATAATGATTCACATGTGGAATAAAACTGTCTAAAAAAAAAAAGTGCCTTAAATCTAAAATTTTTTTATCAAAAATAAGGTTTTTGGCTGCCAATAAGGCTGTGGATTTACACTATACACTACACATTTGTTGCCAAAAGATACCTGACCATCACACTCATCATGCTTCTTGAACATCCCTTTCCAGCTTTAGCCCCCCCTTGGCTGTTATAATAAACTTTAATCTTCTGGTAAGGCTTTTCACAAGATTTTGGAGTGTGGTTGTGGGGATTTGTGCTCATTCAGCTACAAGAGAATTAGTGAGGTCAGGCACTGATGTTGGGTGAGAAGGCCTGAGGAATAGTCAGCGTTTCAGTTCATCCCAAAGGTGTTCAACAGGGTTGAGGTCAGGGCTCTATGCAGAAAACTCTTCCACTCCAACCTTGGCAAACCATGACTTCATGGACCTCGCTTTGTGCACAGGGTCAGTGTCATGGTGGAACAGGTTTGGGCCCATAGTTTCAATTAAGGGGAAACTGTAATGCTACAACATACAGAGACATCCTATACAATTGTGGGCTTCCAACTTTGTGGCAACAGTTTCCCCTTAATTTTATTCTTCGACAGGGGAAAAACACATATGGGTGTGATGGTCGGGTGTCCACATACTTTAGGTCATATGGTATATGCATTATATTTATATATATATTATCATGTATGATGTATACCATTAGAAAATTGTCCTTTTTTGTATTTTTTTCAAAATGTGTTTCCAGGTCAAATCATTCAAAAGTTACGTGTAATGTAATGTAAAAAGTTACGTATTTACATCTACTCCGTAACTGTGCTTTTTACAATGTACAATCTAATGTAAATATATATCCACATAGAATGTCCATTTACAGTGCCCAGTAAATTCCTTCAACAGATTCTACATTCACATTACCAGGTTGAAGTGATTCAACTTTGTTTTTTTTGCCTTAAAATGAAACGGATCTGATCTTTCAGGCCTATGTGGACACACAAATCAAATCTTTTCAAATCAGATTTGAGTCACTTTCATATGTGGTACTGAATCTGATACATGCATTTGCTGAGCGCTGTCGTCATCAGCCAGCATGGTGTTCTGCCCACTTGTGCTACCTATTGAGATATGCTACTTAGCATTTGTGTGTTCGGTTTAAGGTGGATTTTAGGGTTAACTTTAAGCTTTACGTCTTAGGGTTAAGGGCTACAGCTGAAATTGAGTTTATTCTCTGCTTTCGGTATTTATTCTAGCATTTTTTGAAAAGGTAGCACAAATTGTCAGCAGCACAGCAAAACAACAATGGAGGAGAGCAAAACATGATGCATACAT
Source organism: Notoglanidium macrostoma (assembly GCA_030068235.1). NCBI lineage: Eukaryota > Metazoa > Chordata > Actinopteri > Siluriformes > Auchenoglanididae > Notoglanidium > Notoglanidium macrostoma. The sequence continues at coordinate 9,143,021 of JAQQZR010000020.1, read as the reverse complement.
TAGCTACCAGCATGTCCATTTTGTCAGTTTCAATACCACGAGTCGTCTCAAAAATGTTTTTGTTCTTGGATGACACAGATGACGAATCCAAAATGTATCAGTATTCCAATGCGTGCCATTTCAGAGGACAGATATGTTCACATTACAGTTAGATACAGGTCACTTGTAATTACGAATATGAACTGTCAAGATGGGCAAATCTGATCTAACCAAAAAAAAAAATCAGATCTGAACAACAAGTCCTGTAATGTGAATGTAGCCGGAGTCTCATGCATCTGAGGTGTACCACTTGCTCAGGTTGGCTAGAACTAGTATTATGTCGTCATGATTGAAAATAATAGAAAGAACGTTTAGGTAATCGGGCATTTTAATAATAGATATTTCAGCTTTATTTACATAACAAAAAATACCTTTGAAAAATAGTGTTGTCTGAGATGATGAACGTATTACATCATAAACAGGAGACACAGGTCTTTTCTAAAAAAAAATAAAAAAAAATAAAAAAAAGGCACACAGCTTCTGAGCAACTGATCAATTATTAGTCAATTATTTTCACAAACCTCTACACTATAGCAGGAAATGGCTTAGGTAGGCTTAGAAGAAAGTACAGAGCAACGGGTTACATGCAAGTTTTGCAGACCCACTCGGGTCAGCAGTTATTGGATCTCCTTGGGGCAAAACAAATGAACTTTACACTAATTACATGGACATGGCCAATATAAACTGGAGCTGCCACTTTAACATTTATGTGGATCATTATGCTGTATTTAGTTATATGAAATGTCAGACTCGGGGCATTTGGTCTTTTAGAAGAATACAAGTGCCTAAAACTCAGACCTTTGGTGACAAAGCCAGCAAGCCGACAGCTTCTGGAATGACTGTAAAGGGTTCAAAGTGTATTATTATCTATATTCAAGGTTGTACTGTGCAGGAGCATTGCCTTTTGTTTAATATTCTACCTCCTCTGAGCTCCTCCATGTGGAGGAAATAAGAAAAGGCTTTGTGCATATATTCTTTCTTTCTTTCTTTCTCTCATTCTTTTGTCTTTAGTGGTACTTTACCCTGGTTAGATGGCTCTGGAGCCTTTTCTGGGAACATGCGTATGAGGCAGGATTACACCCTGGGTGGGACATCAGTACATCGCATTGCACTACACACACATTGACACACTCATTCACAAATATGGACAAATTAGCATAGCTAGTTTACCTGTCGGACCCCAGAAATAGGGATCGAACCAGGTACTCTGGTTTTCATATTTCATTCATATTTCTAAATATAATATTGCTTCAAAATTATACTGTATCATCTAGAATATTTCGCTACATTGCACATAACTGTCTAAGCAGTGGCAATTCTGCTGTAAATACCGAGGGGTGAATATTGATGTATGGTGTCAATGGTTTTAAAATGAACTCCTCACTACACACTCCTAGGATAAGGGAATTTAAAAGTGAAAGAGAAACATTTTTCTAAAAATTGCCAGAATGCATGTGATGCATGCAAATTCTATTTGGAAACGTTTGTCACAATCACCTTGGGTTCTGTTAATGATGTTGATACAGTACAATTTTAAAAGGTTCATAAAATGCAGAGTGCACGTTCTATGGAAATCTGCGATACTCTCCGGAAGTAATGAGTCCTTGGAGTGCAGTGAAGGTTAAAAGCCTTTTTTTTTTTCTTTTTTTTTTTCTTCACTGCACTATAAGACTTAAGTAATTTTATTGCTTGGTGTGTCCTCTAAGGAGCAGTCATAGATCTGCTAACACCACAGAGTTATAACCTGCGGGGCTTTGGCAGAAGAAGTAGATTGAACCCAAGTGAGTCACAACACCAAGGACTAATAGCTGACTATCAACTATGCTAAGTTTGTTTGACTTCTGTCCACCGTGCCATCCAATCTTCTGTGGCTCGGTTGCTCTGAAGGCGTGTTTAGACCAGCTGCAGGTAAACGTGCTCAGTGGTGATATTTTAAATGAGGTGAGCACGCTGTGTGTTAACCCCAGACATATGAAACTAACAGAGGCAGAGCAGCAGAGGATAGGAGTGGTGCCGAGAATCCCAGCGCATTCTCACCCACACACTTATGTTTGTGTGAGACGTGTGACAGTATGAATCCAAGCTGCTGTCTCAGGTTAATTCAAAAATCAAAAAGCCTTCAATTCCACCCACTATTCGACCCTGTAAGTGACTAATCCCACAAAAACGAGGCTGCGCCACATTTCCTCCGTGTTATGTAATGCAGAAAACGCATAGAGGAAAATAAACGAGAAAAGGTAGAGTGTGAAAGATGGAAGCAAAAGAAAATCCTGCTGAAAAGTGTTAGTTGGATGGCTATCCACCAGCTGTGGCAGAGAGCCCGTGGTTTTCTTTCTTTTATATTCTCCCTTTGCATGCTGGGTAAAAGAAGGCTGAGACAAACTAACCGTGAGCATAGAGAGAAACACTTTCCTAGGCTATGACTGGAGGTGGGGTGGGGTGGGGGTGGGGGGGGGGGTCTTTCTGGAGCACAACGCTATAAAAAGCAAACAGTAATCATGCCAAGTTCTGATCAAAGCAAGCCTCCCTCTGAACAACACACACACACACACACACACACACAGCACAAACACTCACACATGCACACATACATGCAGGAAAAGACAGCACTCTCATGCACATCCAATGAGACAAGCTCAGATGTTTCCAACCTTTTTCTTATGCTTGTTTGTCATTCATAATTAAAGTAATTCGTATTAAAGAGGGAAAAGTGCAACGAAGCGTGCACATCACTGGTACAGAGAATTAAGGATTAAAGCCCACAAGTGCACAGCGCGATACAGAGCCTTCCATTTACACATGCAGAATGCTGGCAAATGTAAAAGCCAAGAGTTAAGCCTGGTTGCACACAAGGTCCTGAATGAAATTTTGATTTCCCACTTTTATTCTACATTACTCCAAATGAGGAACTAAAAGGCACACTGTACATTGAAGATAAATAAGCATATGTATATACAAAAGTGCCACTGTTGTACAACTTTAATAAAGTAATGCTGCATTCATTTCAAACAAGGCTGGCAGTAAACTCGATTTTGGATTATTTTGGATGAAGGCCCACCGAAGCTGTTCTTCATTTCTAGACCCATATTTATTACTGCTGTTCCTATGCTGCCCTAAAATGTTCGGTGTTCTTTCAGCGCTAATGGCAAGGCACCTTCAGGTGCAATCCGTTCACCAGCAGGAGCATTTTCATATTTGTGACTTAAAAGAAGGTGTCTCGCTGTTAGTCTGTTCTCTCTGCGGAGACAGACGGGGATTAGAATCAGAGTTTGCCTAGGGCTACGGGGGATTTTGGGACAGCACACACATCTAATTATTACAACAGCACCAAAAATAAGAGAGAGAGAGAGAGAGAAAGGAGAATGGCAAGTAAAGTTTGCTGGTATAGATGCAGAATCCTCTCTAATAAGAGTACACGAGTATGTTACTGAGACACATATATATGCATGCTTTCAAGACTGATTTTCAAAAACGTCTACAAAAATGTCAGTAAAGATGAACCAGAGGATTTTTGCATGTATCAGTGTTTTGATGCCTCTCATTCCAGTTACGTTCTGAATATGTAATTATTTTCCACACTAATTGATCAGGTATTTTTACCTGCAAATAAATGTAACGTGATGATAAGCTCAGCAGTGGCTCATGACATAGATTTTAATTCAGCCAGACGACATTAATAACCACATAGTCTCAAACACAATTAAAGATCCACTGTGTAGGATTCAGTTAATTACAACCAACTGAACGCCCCTCCCTTACCCCTTCCTTTAAAGTGTATATTAGAGCGTATGGTGGCTGCGAGGTGCCCATATTGTACTTCCAAAGCTTACTCTCGCACTCCCTTGCTTTTTCTCATGTGAAATGATCCTCCATTTTTCAAAATTTAGGCTCTCAAACTTGTTAGCCAGCACCAGCAAACACTGGTGACGAAATTCTTTCGTCTTTTCCTCTTATTCGCCGCGTCCTTCTGGATTCACGCTGCCAAACCATGAAATGCGGAAGGTGCTCTCTAGAGGTTTGTCCATTCTGGGCTACTGTAGCAGTGCAACATGGCGGCTCCATGGAGGAGGACCCGCGCCATATGGAGATATAAAGGGCTCATTCTTAGCTTGCAAAACTACGATTCATAGTTACAGGTAATTATGCATGAAAACATACAAAATACTATATTTCATTCCTGCTACTAGAACCCATTAAATCCTACATAGTGGACCTTTATGTTGAGAGATTATAACACTTGGCATATAACACTTCTACACTACAGGCTACTATCTAATGACTTTTAGAGTAACCCTAACAACATACCCAGCATACAGTCCAGCAACTCATTATGAATGGTATTAGATCTGCCTTTGTACAATTGTTTTTGTACATGTACTATTGTTCATGTCGTGCTCATGAGAATAGTTGAAATAACTCCAATTTATCTCGAGTTATTTCTTCTTGAATCCCCATACAAAAAGGATCCACCACGTTAGGCTGAATGAAAAGGAATCTACAATAAACTATAGCAATTATATTACTATAGCAATAAACAAAAAGTTTAGTAGTGCTGATATCGTTACCATGACGGATAAAGCCAGCCAAATAAATGGAGAACTACGAGCACTTCTAATATGATGAAAAAAATCAGTAGAGGAAAAGTGGATTGGCGTATTCTCATATATCTGCCATTTTAAATTTGAAACAGGATTTGGAAGCTGACGTCTAGAAGAGAAGATGCTCCACCAGGCTTTGCTGAGAGAAGTGCAAAGCAGCATGGTGGAGCTGAAGTGCTGAGCCTCGGGGATCTTTACAGGAGCAGTGTCAAGAGCTCAGCCTTTGCTTTGTGGTGAGAAGGCAATAAGAGGAGGAAATCAAGACTCTGTGTATCAGCTGCTGCCTCTCACTGTGCCTGCCTGCTCAAGCAGGAGAGGAGGAGAGAGATTGGCTGAGGGCAACCATCACCAGCTCTCTGATCTCCATGATGATATGCAGGTCTCTACTCACAGCAAAACATGCTGCCAATCTCATGACCACTCCAGTCTGTTTCTCTCTGTGTCTTACTACCTCACTGTGTTCCAACCTTAATAGAAAAAGGGGAAAAAATCTGAAAACATCCCAAGGAAAGATTATCTACAAATCGACTACCTAGAGATGGTTCTGTATTATATTTGTGGCATTAACATTTGATATGCAGAAGGATACGTGACCCCTTGATGATATAAGCCCTTGACGACAACCACAATTAAAAAAAAATACCTTCAACAAGCTACTGTTTTATGCTTATTTATGTAATCTTTATGAATCCTTTAACTTGAGTATGATTTTTCAGTACTCTTTCCAGCGCTGATGATGACTAACATAAACCTACATAAACATGCACAAAGGTTTAGTCCAACAGACATCAGCTTTAAAGACTGCCATGTTAGTTGATATAACATCTGATTATCAAGTTATCTAGATTTTTGGTTATTTGATTATGAATGAATGAATGAATGACCTTTTCTAAGCAGATTTAGCTATAACTGCCTTTGCAGCATGTACTTCTTATATGTCATAATGCATAATGGTGGCATAATGGTGATTATGGGACATGGCATGCCAGGCAATTTATATAAAATTTTTGTCATTATCTCTGGCTATAATGTAAGGTGAGTTTCATACATCTGCTTAAAAATATTTTTACATTGTGATGTGGCACAGTGGTGTAGTGGTTAGCACTGTCGCCTCACGGAAAGGGTTTGAACCTCGTGGTCGACCAGAGGTCTGTCTGTATGGAGTTGGCATGTCTGTGTGGGCTTTCTCGCCCAACCCAAAGACATGCAGATTAAGCTAGACCTTTTCAGGGCTGTGGAGATACAGAAAATCTGATCTTTTCGAATTAGATTTGATTCACTTTCATATGTGGGCCCAGATCGGCTACGTATCCGATTCATGGCCATGCAACATGAAACACACGTGTGGCTTTTTACCTGTGTGTTTAACAAAAAAAATAATAATAATTCTTGTCTGTATGCTTTTTCACTGTATTGCCTGCCAACAGAGTTTTTAAACTGATACTATTCTTAGCTCTGGCCCTTGTGAGGCAGTATCAAAAAATATTTACTGATAGAGACTTCAAAGCAAGCAATCTGTGACAGGCTGGCGACCTGTCCAGGGTGTACCCCGCTTTGTCCAACCTATCCACATCGACCCCGCATAGAAGTGAAAAGAAAGATGTAGAAGAAGAAGAAGGTCTCCAACTAACAGCTACTTATAAAATGGATCCATTATGATTTTGATTAATCAATTAACCTGGGAAAGAAAAAATATTAGTCTGTCAGTAATGAGAGTTAAATAGCTAATTTTATACACATTTCATTAAAAATTTCCAATTTTTTATTCAATATAGCTGAGCTGTCAGTCTACTCCACTCTCAGCAGGAGTAATACTGCACATGCGCTGTCCAGAAAGCGAATACCGCATGGACAATCCTCTCTGCGGCAATCCGCTACTCAGCTGATGCTAAATAGCACTTCCTGTCCGCTTACACAATGGTTTCTCATTTAACTGCAGTACAGGTGTATGAAAGAGGGACTCAGGACACAGCCTTGACAAATCTCTAACTGCCTTCAGATAAAGACGTTCGGTTTTAGCATCTTACAAATCACTCCCCATGAGAGCCTTCTGCCACGAATGCAAAGTCTTTAAATTTCAAGTGTTTGTGCATGACTGGTGTCCAGTTGTTAGGTCACTCACAATACCAGAATATTCTCTAAAATACCAACACAAGGTGTAATATTACAATACCAAAATAAAGTAAATAAATCAAAATGGGAAAACACACACACCGCCAACTCCCAAAATTCACACTGTTATCACTAAATATATATATTTTTTTAATTTTAATGAATAAAATAGCTCTTCCTAAAATAAATAAAACCAATAAGTAACCAAACAGCTCGATCCAGGGAGTATTCCTGGCCTGTGCTCAGTGTTCCCGAGATAGGCTGCACATCCACCATCACCATGACCAGTTACTCAAAATTAATGAAGGAATTAATTTAAACATGGTTTCATTTAATATATTCTGGAATCCTGTGTTAGATAAAGGATTGCTGACCAATCAGGAATGAGCACAGACGTCATTCTTTTTGCCAAAAGCATGCACAAATCTGTTAAGTAGTTGTTATAACTCAATACTATATGATTCTAAACTGTACTGTTGTTCAGCTAAAAATAGGAGCGCTCCCAAGCAGCCAGTAATTAGAGACACTTGCTTTCTTTATCCTTGCACTTTGTGCGTCTCACCCGTCAGGGACTAATTAGCATGTGCAGTTTGTAGGCAAATTACATCAAGTGTCAGTGTTGAGCTATTTACATGCGGCATCAAATGTATCCAACGATATAGAATCGAAAAGCTTACCATGTTGCAGTATTACACGCGTACCGATACTTCACGCACCTCTACGTACACCTTTAGAATAAGCCTTTATCAATGTCACTGTAGGTTTAGGTTAATGTCAATACTACTACTACTAATAATAATAATAATACGCGAACTAAGAGAAGAGAAGAACGTAATGCTAATATATTCACTTCACAGCCCGATCTAGAGCACCTCCCCTCTTTCCCTGCTTATTGATAGTGTGGGACTCGGTCCGCACAAGGTTTTGACCTGGTTTATCACTTTGCATCTGCTCAGAGGACATGTGCATTTGTCTTACAGCAGTGTGAAACAGAAACAATAAGGGCGTTTCAGTATTCACAATACATCACTGACAGTCTATTGTATCACCACCGATGGATGCCAGCTGACTCCAAAATGATAAACTGCATATTTACACGAGCACAAACAGCTTGTTATGAATATTCAAATATATCGATAGCACACAGTGAGCGATTTCCATCCGTATAACTCGCTAAACAATAGTTTAACCGTTGCAGCTTGTACAATTTAAATAATGACTGCAAGAGAATATAAGACAATTCCCCATTCTTTGTTTTGTTTTTTGGTTTTTTTTTTTTCTTTTTATGCTACACGTGGGAGAATTTAGAGAGATGAAGTTTGAATGTAAAATGAGAAATTTATCAACAGTTCCACATTGTTTAATGATCACTTCTCTTTGAGTTAAGCAGACGATAGTCACGCCAAGGTAGAAAGCACTGAATGGGTTTTGACGGTCTTTTTCAGTGGGAATTGAAAACTATGTTCAAAATGTTGCAGATTTCTTCAGGAATGACTGATTACTTGATTAAAACCCATAAAGTTTTCAGGCTTACATATAACATGCGGTCCATTGATTTTGTAGCCAAAGTAGTCATCTTTTGTCTCCAAATTGCTTTTGCCTTTACAGTAAAAGCTGAAATAGCATTCCATCTATTAACACTGTTAACCTCCTCATTCCAATCATCCAATATACTGAACCTCATTTTTTACCTCTGTAGTAATAGTTACATTGACTGGCCCACTTCGCTGTACATTTCTACACAACTGTTACTTCGGGATTGATTAAAGATTTGCTGGGAATGTTTCCAAACAATTTGGTTCCTGATATCATGCACAGCTTTAAGTACGAGTTCCCTCTTTTTCTCTCCATTGTGAATAATATACAAATAAACATGTAGTCTATCATGTAGTAAAATTCATATAAATGACTGTTCTTGCTTAATAATCATCACTTATCAGAATCGATATCTTTTCATCCATCCATTATCTATACTGCTTATCTGTCAGGGTTGCAGGGAAGCCGGAGCCAATCTCAGCTGGGTGAGAGGCGGGGTACAACCGGAACCGGTCGCCAATCTATTGCAGGGTTATCGATATCTCTTAATCAATAAAATAAGCTTTGTATATTTACATAAAATGAAGTTGTATGCTGAACATGCAACACTGACTAACTCCAAATGGTCAGTTAACCGAACACAATTTTTTAGGTTGTGATGCAGGAGAATCCATGATGCTCACACCAAAGTGTTTTCAGTTTAACAGCAAGCATCTTCCGGAAACAATTGGACAGAGACTGGATGTGTTACTGAACGTCACAGGCTTATCTAAAGGCTTATCTCTGCTCAGACTATTTAACCACATCCAATGCAACTACGATATCGGCGTCGCATTGCTACAACTTTCAAGCAGATTTTTCCTACTCAGCAGAAATGAAAAAAGATACCCTACAGAGCAAATTCTATAGCGTTCATTGAACTCTGAGAGAGTTTGACAGTATTCTGGTCTTTAATTTGTCCCAATCTTTGCAGTGTTAATTTAACACTTTCTAAAGTCTTAATAACGCAACTCAGGTGAAGAGTTCAAATAACTTCATGCATAGTTAAAAATGAACTCTTCCTAACACCAGAGCGTGGTTTCATAACTCAGTAGGAGTCGAGTCTCCGAACTTCTCAATGACGCCAACTCTCTCACACAATTGATTCCTGTTAAACCATATTTTTATAGCGTCAATGCAACTCTATATTTAACACTTTTGGTTAACACTGCAGAAGCAACTTTTTGCTGGGTAAAACATTTCTTTTCTCTGAGACCGAATAACTTCTATTAAGGCCTTTTCTGAGATTGGTCTGGTCAGTAAGTGATGGAGCCTTCATGGATTAATGGCAGAATTTTCAAATATGGTGCACAGTCCTTATACCCATGGTCAAATGATGTCATAATTATGAACTAGCGGTGTTTGGCAAGCTAGATAAAGTTAACTATGTTAGTCAGCTTTCTGTAAAGGAGATATTTTATGAAAATTATGACCTGACTGTTGCATGTAAATCAATTTATGTCAAGCACCGGATGTAATACTGGTGAAGTTGGTGATTAATATTCACCACAGACGTTTGCTGCTGATATATTTGTTTGTGTCATGTTACGGAATGACATTAGCTGATCAGTGTAACGCTGCATGTGCATTTTAGTCAGCCCCAAAGTGAATATTTTTGAGAAATGCGTATAAGGTACAGTATACTTACATGTAAAATGTATATCTACATATATGTGACCTGTCATATCAAGTCAGGTATTATTTCGCACAGGTTAGTTTTGTAATGTGCAGTAGGTGGAATCTTTCAAATCTTCAATTTTCAGAAAATCAGTAGATAAATGCCATATCTTCATGATCCTTCAACAGAATTGAGAGATTTTAATCCTAAACATCACTTTAAAGCATTTCTTTGTGAACAAGCTGGTGACTCCTGTTTTGACATGTTTTTGCTATAAATCTGCACTGCTGGGGAAGTTATTTTTAGGGGTAGCAGGGAAATGCTGGTGTCAAAGAGGTTGAGGATTCCCTCTTTTGTATTACGTAATGGGATCCTCGTTTAAATATTCTACAAATAAGATTCTGACCGAGTTTTCCGACGCCCTCCTCATAAACAAACTCGCATTTTTGTTATGTTGACATATGGACATGATACAGTAATTAACTTGGTATCAAAATGGAGCTTATTGAACCAGAAATCTCAAAATATACGTAACTGAAATCAACCAAAATGCGACTTATTACCTGACTGATATGATGCGTCACATATTGTATTGAGATTGTATTGAGATCATCAAGACACGAGCGTCCATCTTTCCATCGGTGTAATTTACAGCCGTCAGAGTAATAACACAATATTAATAATATTAATACAATACACAATAAAAAAATAACACAACTTCGGATTACAGTAAGGACATCTTTTGTAAAGAGTTAACTAGTATTGTTGTATTCACCAAACTGTCTTTTGTGTTGTTTTTTGGCTTGCTGTATTGTCCATATATACAATAAAAATGTAAAGAAATTTAAAGTTCTCAGAATAAGAACACGGAAAAGCGTAGAAAAGTGATTCGCTGCCTTGTGATGTACAGTATTTTCCTGAAAATGTCGAGAATATTATTAGAGCTTACATGGTGAGTCAATGTAATCATTTGTGCCACTGCATTTTTGTAGTGGTTTCTACAGTGAAGCACATCTCATTCATCTTCTCACGTTGTCCTGAAGGTACTGATCAGCTTAATCACATAAGTGTGTTTATATGGAGATAGGCAAGAAGAAGGAGGCTCAATTGAAATGTTTGTTGTTTTCAATTATTTAAATGTTAAAATGTTAATATCTCCCTAAATTAACATTCAGTGTATTTCCACACACACTACCAGTCAAAAGTTTGGACACGCCTACTCTTTTTCATAGGTGTTTCTTTATTTTTTTTTGCTTTCTATGTTGTAAAACATTACTGAATACATCAGAACTATGAAGCAACATGTATGGCATATACTGAATTATGTGGTAAACAAAA
>JAQQZR010000020.1:9115548-9131641 GCA_030068235.1 Notoglanidium macrostoma | reverse complement strand
TATTTTTATCATTTACTATTTACTGTTGCTCTCAAATGCATTAAGAAGGAAAGAAATTCCACTAATAACCTTTTAAGACAACAACCGCTCAACTAAGTAAAGAGAAACAACAGTCCATCATTATCCAGTCTCTTTTAATGTAATAAATATAAAGAAAAACATTGAATTAGAAGGTGTGTCCAAACTTTTGACTGGTTATGTATATTCCAACCCTAGTTTGTCCCACATTTGTTTTAGTGATTTGGTGACTCTGTTTTTAAAATTGTCTTATGTAATTGTTTTCTAAATTAAGAATAAATGAGTAGCTTCGAAAACATAAGAACTTAGAATGAGGTTCAAATATTTCATGACTTACAAGCATGGGCCACTTTATTAGCAACATCTATCTTGTTGGTATACTGTTAAAGATTATTGCCCATCTATTAGATTTTACTATACCTGTAGACTTCCACTCCTGGTGGGTAATGAAATAATCATCCTGTTAAATTGTCAGTACTGAATCTGTGTTTCAGCATGTCTCCTATGCTGCTTTGTTTGAATAAAAATACCATGTCCTTTTTACTGGGCATTATTTCACAATATAGTCTAATAGCACATTTTCTTTAATTTCATAGTATTCAAGTCTTTAATGGCCTTAAGCAAAGCCTTTCATGTGAGTTACTGTATTACATGTGCCTTTATTAACATTTCAGAAGACCATACTCCAGAGACCATAGTCCAGAAGGAACTTGGGCAGTACACAATAAGGATTATTACAGGGTGGCACAGCAGAGGATGAACTCTTTGAGGTTGGGATAGTGCTGGAAGGTACAGGGGCGATGTCTGGATTGCGAAGTGTATCAAAAGCATGTGTAATGCTTCTTGGGTTGATAAACCTAAGTTACGCCAACGCACTCAGGTACACATCTGAGTACTTCCAAAAAGTGTTGCTGGAACTAGACAGCAGCAAATGTTCTCCGGAGATTCTGTCACTGAAGAACGAGTTGCTGAGTCAAGATCATCATGTAGACATTGTAGCCAAGCTGTAAAAGTCCTGTTAAAAGAAGCGGTAGTAACATTTTGGAAGTATAGAAAGCTTTTTAAACAAACCTATATTTCCCCTTTTTTCAGTCAAGAAAATTTGCTTGAATTGATGCTTTCCACTGACTGGTGTATTGAGCAGCACTAAAGTGTTGACTCCAATATAAAGTGTTTTTGTGATGAAGACTTGAAATGCAAAAAAAAAAAAAATTGTGCAATTAAGATTAAAATGTCTTAAAAGATCCAATTCTACATTACAAATTACTGCTTAAGCTGTTCCTTACCATTGTCATTGTTATTTAGGCAGCACTGAAGTTTTGGTAAAAACCAGGTTTGTTTTTGTTGTTTTGTTAATCTGATCTGTTTAGATAATTACATGGAGTAAAAAATATTATTACCTTCTTATAGCATATACATGTCTTTAAGGCCAGGTTTTTGATATTTTGTAACACTGCTACAAATTGTACACTAAGGTGTTTTAACAAATGTGCCTTGTTTTTGAGCCTTTGCTTTTTGTTGTTTAGTTTTTGGGGGCTTTTATCACCCTTATGTACATTGTTAAGGCTATACAATGCTATAGACAAAAAAAAAAAGCCTTTTTGAAACTACTTGTGTAATTCTCCTCTTTTACGGTGGTGATGCTGTTAACAGTAGTATCAGGAACAGTATAGTTAACTTTCATCAAAAAAGATTAACTTTTTTTTTTTTTTACCTAAAATATCAAGTTCTATAGTTCATTAAATATCAACATGGCTTAATGCAAAATGGATAAATACACTTAGTATGTTCAATTTAAAATGTCAAGCTGATGCAATGTAATTTTATTACATTAAATTCACTTGACATTATGCAATTCCTTTGAGTAAATAATGTTGAATAAACCTTTACAATTGTGTGTTTACTTTAAAGTACTTTAAGTAAATCCAACACATCATTTTTTCAGCGTACATGATAAAGCATAAAGTCTGCAATGAGCACTTTCCCATGTTGGAAAACGTACAGTGGCGAAATATACACTATATACACATAACCTTCACACCCATACATGCCATTCCGAATTTAGTTCCTCTTTACTGTTATAATGAAATCCGCTCTTCTGGAAAGGTTTTCCACTAAATTGTGGAGCGTGGCTGTGGGGATTTGTGCCCAAGAGCATTACTGAGGTCAGGCACTGATGTCGGGTGAGGAGGCCTTGGGTGCAGTCAGTGTTCCAGTTTACCGCAAAAGTGTTTAGTGGGATTGAGGTCAGGGTTCTGTGCAGGACACGCAGGTTCTTCACTCCAACCATGACAAATCATGTCTTCATGGACTTGCTTTGTGCACAGGGCCATTGTCATGCTGGAACATTCTGTACAATTGTGCACTTCCAACTTTGTATCACATTGTGATGGCAATGTGTCTACAAACTTTGGGCCAAAAAATCTGTTAAGACTTCGATTATATCAGTGTCCATCATACACTATGACTTACTCACTATATGAACAATATTGTAGTAGAACAAGTGCTTTAATATAAACTTGTGATTTGCCTTTCAGCTATTACTACTCTTTGAGCTGTGCTGGTATAGAAAACTAATCAACACCTTCTGAGCAATATGCTACTGGTGGAGCACTGTGGAATAAATGCCATTATTAAAGCTTCCTGCTATGAAAGTTATTTCACTTCTATTCGTTTAAAATGACTGTATTAAATGAAGCATTCATTACAATGTGAAAGGTCACTGAGAAAACCTGATTGATCTGTATTATACAATCTAATTTATATTCGGTAAGCACAGGAAATATGCAGTGCTTGCTGTTTTCTTGTTAAATTGCTAATAATATTTTTCCCCAAAGCTTGCAGATTTCATGGGTCCAATTTCAAATGTCCAGTATGCTGAGCAGTGAATATTACAATAAATTACATTCCCTCCTAAACAAATACAGACAATGTGTTGTGCTACTTCACAGAGAGCAGCTGACATGTTTTAACCGAACATTTGTAAAGTTTGCAGTCTCTGAATGATGGCTTATTGCTGAATTTTGTAAAAATTCATTTCCATGAAAATAATCAGGAATATTATATCATTATAATTCATATTGCTGGAGGGTTGGGGCTGGGGATGGGGGAGGTGAGTCAGAGCACCCAGGGAAATTCTCGAGGACAATATGTGAAACCCCCATGCAGACAGTAACTGGAGCTCAGACTGTGAGGAACCACCACTACCTGCTGCGCCACTGTGACAGCTGCATGCTTTCATGTAGTTACAAAATAAACTAGAATGTTAAATGAAGTTTCTAAGTGGATATGGTAGATTAACTGTGGAGACTTAGTGGAAAATAATTGGGTCTAAGCAGCAGGGTCATATGATATTACACAGCACTGCCATTCCCCTCCTACTAGCAAAGTATAAGAAAATGTGGAGCAAAAGGTCCTTGGAATGTCAAGAAAGAGGACACTGGAGAAGATGAGTTTACTCAGTGTTGCTACACTGTGGTAAATGTGGCATCATTAATAATAACTGAGAGAGAGAGAGAGAGAGAGAGAGAGAGAGAGAGAGAGAGAGAGAGAGAGAGAGCCTATGAAATAACTGTAACATTTCATCATTTGGCATAATGCATCAATTTTTTAGCACTAGAGCATGAGCTAAATAATTAACATAGTTCTATACTATCCACTCTGTTCACTATAAAAAAAATAACTTTAGCATAAAGCATAGCCTAATTATTAAAATAAGAAAACAGTTTGCTGTTTATTTCTGAAATGTACAAATTTCCTGCATTTATTTTTATGCATTTTTTTAATCATTTTTTCCCTCTTTTTTAATGATTAAATATAATAAAATATGGTTGAGAAACTCATTCTGATAGACATCATTATGTAAAAACATGACTTTGTTTTAAAAGCAGCAGGCAGTCATTCCTGAAAAAAAAAAAAGTATATTAATGTAGATATTAAAGACTAATAAGCATTAAGATGCATAAATGGTCTTTTCAATCTAATCAAAATTGAATCATGAGGCTCCTCAGGAGGTTCCCACTAATAATACTAAGTGAGCTGTCTTTATAAAATCTTATATTCCTGCTTTCTGATAATTCATTCATTGCACATTATGAATGACAGCGAATAATATACAGGATAACGGTCTTGGTTGTGTATCATGCATACCAGATCCTAGAAACATCCTAATACACACTGCATTCCCAACCTTTGTGGACATCTGATCATCACACCCGTGTGTGGGTCTTCCCCAAGCTGTTACCACAAAGTTGGAAGCATGCGCTTGTATAGGATCTGTTTGTATGCTGTAGCATTACAATTTCACTTCACCAGAACTAGGAGGCCCAAACCTGTTCTAGCATGACAAATCCCCTGTGCACAAAGCAAGGTCCATGAAGACATGATTTGCCAAGGGAGCAGTGGAAGAACTCGAGTGTCCTGCACAGCCACTGTCCTCAACCCCACTGAACACCTTCTGGAAGAAGTGGAAAACTGACTGCACTCCAGGCCTCCTCACTAATGCCCTTGTGGCTGAATGAGCACAAGTCCCCACAGTCACACTGCAAAGAAGGACTAAATCTGGAATGGAATGTTCAAGAAGAACATATAGGTGTGATGGTCAAGTGTCCACAGACATTTGGCGTATAGTGTAGGTTAAATACAGATCTCATTCTATCTTGTTTTAGATAAAAACATAAAAAGCTGTATTTCAAAACTGTATGTGCAATCACTATTTTGCTAGTTTTGTGTTGTTGCTACATTGTAATTGCTATCGCTGCTCTGAAGATACAACTGCTCATCAGTAAAGTTTTTGAATAGTAAATGTAACTCTCCCTTGTTGTTTCCCCACCGAGTCCAATTACACTGTGCCTTTTCCACACAATGAATCTGACGTTTGATGGCCTTAAAGAGCTTGCAAGTGTTTGGGAGTTTAATCACATGCATAATCACACTGTCACATGTGCACTAATGGAGTCTCTTCCATGCCTTGATGAATCTGCTTACGTTTATTTGATGTACTAGACTATGGACACTTGCACAAAACCCATTAAATTGTGTCTCGTCGTTTCGCCTGGCCTACACGCAAGCTGAAACACTGTAGTTCTCTAAAGTGAAAAAGAGCAGCAACGCCAAAGCTCGTTGCTGTCTGACTCTGTGGTGGAGATGAGCGAGGAGATGAACGGAAATATGGGAGACAGAAGCGTGAGTAAAAGGAAAGATATGTTTCTCCCCCCCACCTCAGTAGTCAGTTGTTTATCATTGACATTTGAAACTTTAAGGTTTTTCAAGGCATTTCAACATGGTTGGCTCAGCCCTGCTCCGTGCTTGTCAGAGCTGCTTAAAAGCCTGATTGCTAGCAAGATAAGTAGCCCCTTAGAGTTGCCTGGGAGATTATTATTGTTTTTGGGGTTTTTTTTTTTTTTTTTCCATGCAAGCCTCTTCTAACTCTCTTGCACAATGCTTGCGTGGGGTGATGAGGACTCTCGGGTAGCAATCACTTCGCATTCTCTTCACCGATTTATTTCCTGGCATGTATAGAGCAGGAAAAACAAGGAAGTTGGGGTCTGAGTAGGAGTGTGCTGTGGATTTTGTCACCATGACAACAGACATCACTTCAGACAGGAGCTGCACATGGAATGGATGTGTAGGCTGTGTGGGAGCGACACAACGGAAGTGTAGAACGAGACTGCCAATGAGTCTCATGCCAAACGCTCGCTCACCCATGTCATCAACGCGATCTTAATCAACATGAGGCCACCTACAACATCACAGTGGATTGTGGGCCATTTTTCTGAAGACAAACATTTGGCCTTGGGAGTGTTAATAAGCAGCAGTGCTGCACATAGGAAGTAGTACATTAATTAAAATTAAATATGTTATTTATAAAGCCTTGCACACACAAATGAATGGAAATTTTCTTAATGCTCACATGTTATGAAAAACCAAGAATGGCCAAAGGCCAATGAGTCATACTATAATCCAGGGCAAAGCAAATGTGAACCATCTAACTGGGGAAATGGTGGTGCTGAATACCTTGATATTTTACCCCAGCGCTGATTTGATACAAAGGGATTTTGGCAGTCTGTAAATTTCATTCTTTCTTTCAGTTCAATAACAAAAGAAGGTCAATGCTGGCAGATTTTGGTAGATGACAGCATACACAGAGTACCAAAGACTTTTGTCACCTTATTGATCTTAGAGCCAAGATGTGTTCATTGATCTTATCCAGCGCAACTGTGGGTCCTAACCTTCAAACAAACCAGCACATCACACACCATCATCTTGCAGAAAGCCCCAAACATCCATCAAGCTGACGCTAAGACTATTTTTCTGAAACATTTATGAGAAATATTTTGGACTAAAATCCTCATTACGCGATTAAGTACCAGCAAGCCACATAAAGCTCATATTCATTACCGAGTAATTTCCGCATAAATCCTTGGCAGTAATGTCCACATAATCAGGACAAAGCCATCTGACTCGGCCATGAGCAAAAGAACCCTGATCAGTCTTCAGAATGGCGCTGCGTGCTCCGGTAGTCTGCTCACTAAAGTTCAAGCAGGCAAAATAATTTCAGTTTTCCGTTTCTTCTCATTACTGTAGGAAATGTGAGGGTCTCGATCCAAGGGAATTGATGAAGGACTCCGGAGGAGGCTCTGGAAAGCAACAAAGGCTGCTTTAATTTCACCCATCGAATACATTTGCATAGCTTAGAAGTCCAGCATCTGAAGCGGCTCATGAAAAGATATCCAATGAGCTGCATTGAGTTCAGAAGTACCCAGTGAAGTGAAAAAGGAATGGGAAGAATTTGCAGTATGAACAGACACAGGAAAATGTTGTCACCTTAAAAATAATAAAGTAAGAAAGCACCATCGATCCCTTTCTTGATCATCACATTAACTACGGAGTTCACTGTCAGCATTTTGCGGGTGTTTTTATACACGGCCACCTGCAAGACTGGTTTATGTCTTGTCAGAAGTCTCTATGAGAACAAACCTCTGAACGTCTGAGCATAACCAGCAACGCTCGTTGAACAGCAGGAGGGCCATCGAACGAGAAGGGTTCAGACCCTCTGCTGACAGGAGGTTTTTTGTTTTTTGCACCATTCTCTGTAATCCCCTGTTGTGTGTGAAAATACTAGGAGATCAGCAGTTTCTGAAATACTCAAACCAGCCCATTTGGTTACAACAACCACACCGTGGTTCGTCACAGAGATCACAATTTCTGGTGTTTGATGTGAAAATGATCTAAAGCTCTTGACCTGTATCTGTGTATTTTGTGCATGAAAGTGCAGGTGTACAGGTGTTCTAAATAAAGTGTGTGTGTGTATGTGTGTGTGCGTAAATATATCTATATATACACAGATAAGTTAAAAAAAATTTAAAATGAAAGGAAATGTGTCATTTTGCTGGGGGGATTTTGTGGTTGCCTTCAAGGGAAAGCATCTCTGCAAATGATTCAAATGCACTGTTCGCCTTATCCTATAATAAAACATTTTTATTCTGATCGGAATGGTCTCTTCTAGGGACGTAAATCTTATGCTATGGTGTGCGTCGTCACCAGTGGTTAGACGTGTTAGACAGCACTCTCTACTGCCATCATCAAAACTCGGGGAATATCTTTTGGAACAATGGCGTGCCAATACTCTTGTACCTCTCCAGAGACATGAATCAATGCCAAGATGCATTGAAGCTGTTCTGGCAGCTCATGGTGTTCCAACACTAACAAGACACTTGGATTTTGTTTTATGTTGTAATTTGTCACCTGTCTGTAAGGGGTGTACCGATATACAAAATGCAAAATCGACTTGACACAATACAGGCGTGCCTGCATACGATACAGTTTTCGATACAGCAAAAAAATAAAAATAAACATATCATGAATATGTGCCTTAGCTTCCGGTTTTGCTTTCTTAAAGCATTTACCATAATTAAAGTACAATAACTGAAACTTGGATGACCTTGTAGTTTTGAATGATGCATTCAGACTCATAACAGCATATAACAAAACAGAAGCTGTGCGTCAGAATGTAACAAAATTAAAAATGGGTAGTTAAATATTTGCTCTCTTGCCAAGCTTTCACTGGGGTAGCATGGTCTTTTTAATTTCCTGTTCTGCTGCTAGGTTCTGCTAGCTCTGGGTAGCACTAGCATTCTGCAATATCATGTAGGGTCTCATATCTGCAGCTATGAACTTCCTAATCACCAAGATTGATTCTGCCAGGAAATGCTGTCTGAATGCAGCAGAGAGACATTACTCTGTGTGTGTGTGTGTGTGTGTGTGTGTGGCTTTCATCATGTTTTCATCTTTGTTCTACCAACCGACAAAAAAGGGTGATGTCGAAGCAGATGCATGTTTGTGTTTGTGGTCTTAGTGCTGTGTATGGTACTCCAATCCGACAGATTCAGCACACCGTATCGTTTTTTTGTCCACCACACATTAACCGTCAGCCTTGTAACATACCAGGAACCACAGTGCTCCCATACACCAAAACATAACAATTTCGGGGAAAATTCTGCTTGCTGCTGATCCTAGCAATTGCTGTTTTTCACACGCTAATATGCTAGCACTAGCCTACTTTATTCTGCAGTGCAGTTAATGTACCACACACTGTCTGATACCTAGATGTATCGAATCAAGAGCCTTGTCTCAAACAAAACAATACACCCATTCAATCTGTGTATACTATGTAGGCTGCCATTAATAAATCGTTAAAATAAACTAATAGCTAACTGATACAAAATGGAAAATGTGGTTAATAGCTTCACTGCCGTAGCAATGATATTGTGTCTTGGAAAACTGCTACTCAAGCATGTTCATCTCATCACAGAAGCAGAATCTAAACTACCTTCGATTCCTAATCCCTTCCAGAAAACTGCTTATACTGCTGGTCATTTACTCCGAAGGTAGACACCTTAAGATATTTCTGTATTTCTCCCTCTAGTGTGCTGTTCCAAAAGTTCAGAAGAAAAGCATGCACAAACCAGCCACTAGGGTGCAGATTGTAGTCAAGAGCTGCTTCCTTTTTCTACAGCACATGCATTTCCCTCAGCCTGATGACTCACATGTTAACATGCATTAATAAAATGAGCATGTGTACCAAATGTACTTATTGAAAATGGTAGAAATTACACAGACAATGATTCCAGTGACTACACGGAAAAAAAAACCTTGACTTGCTAACAACAAGGCACAATTATAAACATGCCAACTGGAAATAAGTGGCAACACTATAATATCTACATCACTCCTATAAATGATCTAAAATTATCTACAAAGCTTGTGATGTTAATCAGGTGTTAGTGCCTAAAATGTCGACCAAGGTTAATGAGCTGATCTCAATCAAGAGACTTCATTACATACTACGACAATTTATTTTATATATGGGACTCCATAAGCTTTGTTTCCCGTCTAGTAACTATATCTTGCTCCATAAAGCTCGCTGTGTGGCAATGTTCATTTTTTTACTTCCTGTATAAACTACCGCATGTGTGTGGATGGACGTTCATGGAAATATACAGAGCCAAACTTACAGAAACCATAAAGATCCTGTGGCCAGAAAAGTGTGTGCGGGTGCATCTGAGGCTAAGACTGTATGGTAGTGCTTTCATTGTAGGCTCTAATTACTGATGTTCTCCTCTCCAGTACTGCAGACCCTCTGATCCAACTGCAAAGCTAATTCGCAAACTGTTCTTGAGCTTAATCAGATCCATTAGGAATAGATAAACCCAGTGAAAAATGCCGACTCGAAGCTTACGACCACACAGTGTGCGTGTAAAGAGCTGATAACTGTTTAGATGAAGCAAAGAATGCATTGAATGAGCAACTAATATTATGCAGTCTGAATGTTTTTTCTCAAAGCTATTTAAAGAACACTGTGTCACTCTTATCTGAAATAAAATAAAAAAAATTTTAAAAAAAAGCTTTTCTAGCATTTTCAATTGATTTGAAACGATTCCTTAGTAAATACTTCTCCACCAGAGCTATTCACAGGTAACAAAGCCTGTTTCAAGCGACAACAAAAAAAAAAAAATCTTTTTGTGGCTTCAAATCGTGTTATTTGCTGATTCCAGTCCAGACTCATTAGTGTTAGTGATTGAAAATCTGCCTAAAATGTGTTTATGTTATGCAGCTGGCCTCAAGTAGGACAGCAAGGCCAGACTGAATTGTTAGGGGAAAAAAACACACACACACACACACACACACACACACACACACACACACACACACAATTTACCAAATGAATGTTGCAAGAGCAGTCAAGCTTTGGATAGAAAGGTAAACAGGAAAGACAATCATCCATGTAATGCCATATTAAATCAGCTAGGGGCTGCAATCTAGCTGGATTCCCTCATTTTTATGTGTGATACTTTGGTGCTGTGACCCACAAGGAAGAGCGGAGAGACAGAGCAGAGGGGCAGCAGCATAAACTAATAGCAGAGAAGAACCAGATGGAGCAGCAAAACATTCTTTTTTTCCTATGAATGCTTAAACTATTAATACTCTATTAGTTTGCTTTCTAGCCAGTATTGTCCAATTGTAATGAAGCCAGCAAAGCGCACCATTAGCAGTCAGCTTGTGTAAATTCACACTACATCTGAAGTCTTTCAGAGCAGCTCCTAATATCCACATCCTCATTATACACATATTTTCTGGCTATAGCGGGGCATATGACCATGACCAGCTATCACCAATAAAGAGCACAGTCCACTGGAATACATTAATGTTGTTTATAAAACAGTATGAAATGTTCTTTTAGCTGCCTCAGATTATTTATAACTGAGCAGTACTTAAGTGGCTAGTGAGGAGGCTCGCACAGCTCACTGTTCTGTTTATTGGGAGCTGAAAACCTGACACAAAGCAGCTAAGCATCTAGCGGTGTTCGTAGTCTTGCACGGGTGCAAACATTTCACGCCGTAACGCGGCATCGGTGTAACGCAATGCCACTCTATATCTGTTTAGCACTCTAAATATCTGTATCTGGAGTCAGATTTACACCTTTTCAGGGTGGCCGAAACAAGAAAGGTTGCCGTTTGTTTTGTTTTGTTTTGTATTTTTCCAATTGACAATGCCACTATGCTCCTGGAAACACTGGAAAATACTGATGAAAAACCCAGAAGAAGGAATGCAAACATTGGTCCTCATTGATCAGTCTTTTAGTATGGTTTTGTGTAGATAAGCCAAACCGAAAGAAAGATTTCTGATGGATTTACAAAAGTTTCGGAAATGCTGATTGTCGTCACACTCGCGTGCGTATGTTGATAATGTTCACACTCGCGTGCGTATGTTGACACCAGGCGCGTGTGCGGCACAGCTGATTTGCATTTAGCGATGGCTAAAAAACTCCATAAAATGTAAATCTCACAGAGCAGAACACAAAGAATGAATACTAAACTGACAGAAAAGAAGAATTTCTCACAGGCAGGAGTGGGAATGTTTGTCACTCACATCTATGAGAATAAAAATTATTATTGAGGGCATAACCACTGGGGTCGCAAAATACGGAAGAGTCTTGCCCTGTGCTGCCTTGGTAAAGCAGGCCGCTATGCTTGGAGCGATGAAGGCCATTGCAGCAACTCTAAGAGAAATTAATTCAAGTTTAAAATAAAAATGTCAGTCACCACAAATATGTGAAAAGATGAAAATAAAGTTTGCTCTATAAATAAAATGATGGCTGAATTTCTCCTATTTATGCCAGGATTCTTTGCTTTACAGAGGCATGATGAGGCGCTGACTTGCAGTAACACATTTTTTTTCACCACAATCTTCGTTTAAGGTTGGAGGAGAAACGCGTTCTGGAGAAACGTAGTCAAGCGTGCAGCACACGAGGGAGTATACGGCTCATTGTACTTTAAGACATACTACATCAGATCTTTGAAACCTGCCAGTAGCAAGCAATCCAAGCATTGGCAAACCTTGGACATGCTCAGGAATGGCACAGCATCTTTTTGTCGGCCGAATTAGTGCTGGCGCTAAAGTGTTGCGCAGGATTAAAAGGAGATGCCTTGGCAAATAGAACCGATTTATAAGACAGCTTTCATCCTCTAAAAAAAAATCATACTGATCTTTAAATAGCCATTCCCTCCTAAGCACAGCATGTGCTAACTCTTCCAGTAATATCACTTCTACCCTTTGCACTGCCTCG
Organism: Notoglanidium macrostoma; assembly: GCA_030068235.1. Taxonomy (NCBI): domain Eukaryota; kingdom Metazoa; phylum Chordata; class Actinopteri; order Siluriformes; family Auchenoglanididae; genus Notoglanidium; species Notoglanidium macrostoma. The sequence goes on along the minus strand of JAQQZR010000020.1, from coordinate 9,119,496 downwards.
GTTTACGGCTACCACGTGCTTCATTTTGTGTATATTTTTTTTTAGATTTACATAATATTACTTAAATCCCATTAATATTAAACAAAAATTTATTTGTGTGTAATTAAAATAAATAACCAATTTAAACCACTGCATTAAAATGCAGTAACTCCTTTAATGTAGTAAATTATGTGTTGAAGCTGATCAATTGACGTTTAAATTAGTTAGTCCCTTTATATATATATATATATATATATATATATTTTTTTTTTTTTCTTTTTTTTTTTTTACAAAATACAAGAGCACAAGTACATATTACTGAATTCATGGGATTTTAATGAAAATCTTGTGTAAATGCTTGTATGTACAATTTGAAAATTAATCCATTCATATAAATGATAAATGAAGCACATGGTCTGTGAGTTCTGGCTCTGAGAGTTCCTCAACCTCACCTACATCACTGTCCTCAACTACACATATTCACAGGGCTGTTTGTAATCCAGTTTGCCCAGTTATTATTTGTTTGCATCTGCCCACGATATTTTCTAATGAATTTAGTTGGTACTTTTTCCCAAAATAAAACAAAAAAATCACATAATTGAAACCACCTCGACCCTGATCAGGCAGTTCCTGCTATAAATGCATCACACAGCACTACATGTTCGTAGTAATGAATGTGGTCTTTTTAGTCCTATGGGGTAATCATTCAATCATGCCGACATTGAAAGTAAAAACCAGAGCAGGCAATGTTTTTCCAGGCTTCAACAAGCCAGTTTTGGTGAGCCTGTACCCACTGTGGCCTCAGATTCCTGTTCTTGGCTGACAGAAGTGGAACCTGATGTAGTCTTTGGCTGTGGTAGCCCATGCACCTCACGGTTCATTGCTCTGTGCATTCTGAGATCCTTCAGTTCACCACGGTTTTACAGAGTGCATATTTATGTCACCATAGCCTTTCAGTCTGCACAAACCAGTCCGGTCATTCTCCTCTGACCTCTCTAATCTAAATCATTCCCCTCCCATCACAGATCTGCATAATTTTATGCATCGTACCGAAGCCAAATGACGGCCTGATTAGATAATTACATGAATGAGCAGGGGTACAGGTGTCCCCCTCAAATCTTCAAATTACTGGAAAACACTGAGTAGCCTATTGGAGTTATCAAAGGGCCGTAACACACAGATGGCATACGTAAATATAGGTCTAATGTAGTGGTGAACCAAAATAAAAAAAAAAAAAAACTTTATAGCAATGTCTGTAGCTATGTTTCGGGAAACACTGTCCAGATACCAACAGTGAATACCAAATCCTGAGTAACAAATCCTTTTCATGTATCTGCACATTTATTTTTCTACTTGGGTGTAGTGGTCTAATGATAGATCATTTCTTCAGCTTGTTTGGTTTCTCTCTTGTTTGGTCTTCAGTCTTCAGTAAATGGAACACAATAAAAAAAAAAACCACCTACTTGGTCAAAATAATAAGCTTTACTCAATTAACAAAACACTGAATGAGCTTTAAATCTAATTTGGGGCATCTAGTCCATTAGGTTGGCTAATGTAACCATTTTCTGATAATCAATTGGCGATAATACCTATAAAACAATGGCTCTTTGGGCCAATGTTCTGAGTTAAATTACATTTTATCAGCACATCCCATACCTCAGTCTCATTTAAATTAATTGCTTCTGCTCAATAAGTGGTACACATTGGCTCTAATGAATAGGCTACTCAGCTCTGACACAGTCTTCTGTTACAATGGCTCCAGCATTGGTGTAACAGGCATCTTGCTTGCTATCATGTATGATTGACAACTGACTCATAATGGCTAACCTAAGTGTCAAAACCCATTAACCAGTCATCCAGGTTAATCCTGTTGGTAATAATTCCGATAATGATAACCTCTAAAATTCAATTTCATACGTCTTGATCTTTCAGAAATTGCTACCTAACTGAAGCCCATATCCTTTAGCCGTTTCTGCATTTGCTTGGGGTTAAAGTCCTCTCTCATGGTTCAGCAGAACCTCAACGAAGCATGCTGCAACATGTGAATTGATATGGTGCACACGTTGTTTCGTGCTGTAGCTACCCCTAGCATTTCAACGCGTGACCTATCGTCTGACCAGATCTGCCCTGATTTCCACTTACTGCCCCAAGCAACAGCAGCTCGGAGCAAATGGTGCTTAGATGTTTTCCCCTGTGACATTTGCACAATGCCATTATGATTCATAGCGATGCAAGACTCACTCACCTCTCCCTGTAACGACTCACACTGCCAGAATGACACTAGTTGCATTATCTGTGCACTACAGAAGAGGGGGCAGTCCGCGTTTCAGGGATGGCAACTACTTCTGAAATTTCACTTTGCTACTACATTACACGTGAACACACCTATTAACGGGCCATTCTTTAGGCATAGCAAACATAAATCTTATTTTTTTTAAAGCAAAGCGTGATTTCCATGCATGAATGGTTGGTGCTGAAACAGGTTCAATGTAAGTGTTCATACTGAGGGAGCCAACATGTTATTTATGGCCCGTATTGACAACCCGACATAACGAACAATCAATAAAGCGCACGTAGCCTAATAAACGTTCATTACCTATAACAGCTTGCATTTATCATCATGTTATTGATCATTTCGGGTGTTAATCAATCTCGCCTGTGACCTGTCTTCAAATATCATATGAATCAGCACTCGCCAAAAATGGCACCACATACAGATTTAAAGCATCGGGATGACGGTTTTTTTCCAAATTATTTATGTTTAGCATTTCTCCAAGGTCACGATCGAGCCGACTGACTTACCGTACACTCCCTCAGAGGAAATACCGTCCAGGATCAGCGTAATAAGCCCCAAAATGCTGATAATCCCATCCATCTTTACTTGCATCTCCGCATATCTAGTCGAAACGAGAGAAAGTGTTTCCTGGCGGAGAAGATCTGGGGAGAGAGGCAGAGATCACACAGCAATCTCACAGAGCTCACGCGCCGATTGATTTGCGCTCTGAACACTGGGAGACGGGTTTAATGAACGGCGCGCGCGCTGATTACGGCGCCAGGTTTCCGCTCGGTCTCAAAACGAGTCCAAAAATCAATCGGTCCGATTTTTCTTTTTTCCTTTTTTTTTTTTTTTGTTGCACGTGACCCAAACAGCCTTCACATAGACGGCGGATGTGCCATATGTAGCCTAGCAGCGGTATGATGTAGAGGATGTAGAGGATGTAGAGGCTAGCCCAGCTCTGCTGTGATGCCAGCTGATGACAGGCTGTACGAGTAAACCTAGCTCAACGTCGAATAACGGCGGAAAGATTCTTATTCACGCACATTAGCGCGTGATCCCAAACACGCCTCGGCGGCAGAACGCCGATTACAGAGTAATTCCGAGCGGCAGTGTGTTATTCCTTCGCCAGCGTTTGCACGGAGCCGCGGTGTGTCTCTGCCTGTCTGTCTGTATGTCTGCCTGCAGCTCGCCCCCGATCACCGGAGGGCTTGGAACGCCGAAGTTCTTCTGTGCTCTTTCCTTCTCGCAATCACATCCGGAGAGCGACTTTCCTCCGGCACGGATGACGGATACGGTTCGGCTCGTGACGCGGCAGAAAGGCGCGTGCACCGCAATTTGGCTATTTCTCGACGACGTGTGTGTATCCGCACGAACGACTGGGTAGATAAAAGTCCTTTTCCGCTCCTAGCAACAGCAGCATCCACTTCGCGACGCGGCGGGGCTTCTGACCGTGCGGACCGTCAAGCCGTCACATTGCGCAAGACAGCGCGCTATGGAAACGGAGTGGCGACGCACGCGGCCGCGCTTTTTTCGCTACGTCAACGAGAGCGCGCGCATGACATTCGCGGCTCTCATCAGTATGGAAGACTACACATACACACACATACACACCATACACACACACTAACACTAACACTTGTTTGTATGTATTTCCACAGGATGCTCTACAGGAAAGATTGAAACCTGGCTCC
>JAQQZR010000020.1:9103831-9114542 GCA_030068235.1 Notoglanidium macrostoma | reverse complement strand
ACAGCTGATGGGGATTTGCAGGAAATGTTGACATTTGCAAAAAATATTATCATATATATGACATTAGGCTATAATATAATATTTTTTTGCAGATGTCAACATTTCCTGCAAATCCCCATCAACTGTGTTTTCGCCCATGAAACAGCTTTTCATTCATTCAAAAAAAAAAAAAGGTTCGTTATTGTTTCGGATTACCAATAGTTGTTCATTCAGAAAGGTGAATAAGTGTAACCAATATGGGCCAATGGGTAAAACAGTGCCCCCTATTGACGGTTCTGCAGTTTCATCTGGGAAAGCTGCACCCAATTTCTGTCAATATTGTTATAATATACTAATATAACCATAAGTGTTTGTATGTGTGTGAAAGAAACACACTCACATATGTTAGTTTTACTACTAGCTTTGTGAGGACTGTCCATTGGCATACTGATTAATGCAGGTAACTAACGCTACACTTGCACCTAACCCTAACCCTAACTGTGACCTCAGTAATGGAAAGGAAACTTTTTGGCTCTTTTACTTTTTCTTATTTTTGTTTACAAAACCCTTAAAACTGAGGTAAGGACCACCCACTTGTGAGGACCATACAAAATTGTCCTCACAAGAATAGTAAAATTTCACATTTGGTCCTCACAAGGGTGTAAACACTTGTGAGAATGTAGGCTATTCAGCTAGTTTAAGAATTAAACTCCCATCTGCCTGTTGCTTTTCATTCGTTCTTTGTTTGTCCTTTACAGTGATCTATCCCATATAGACAGAAGCAGCTCTGCATGAGGGAGGATCAGAGTTAAAGCTCCATCTGTCTAACACAGATTATCTTCTTCTTCAATTTCCTTTCCTGTGCTCTCATAACATCAGAGGAATATATAGCCCGCCTATATCGATTCAATCTTTTTTATGTTATTTGTCACAGCTGTAAAAGTGATACATGAAGCTATGGGGAACTATGATCATATGAAATGCTAAGTTATTTACACAAAGTCCCACACAGGAAGAACATGCTGTGCTTATAACACAAGGTATTATTTTTAATGACGGACTGTAATTTAAAAAAATGGCTAGCTTTAATTGTAAGGCACCCATGTGACTAATTCCATAGAAGAGGTCTTGCTGTTTTCAAGTGTAGGAGGCATTTTCTAAGCTGTCAATGCTAAAATAATGAGTATTAGCCTGCCTCGTTTTCACCACTAAGCTTCCTGTTCCTCTATGTCTACTGTCGACATCACTGCACAAATGTGGCATTTGAGGCGAATGATTACTTTGAACTTCTATCTGTACAACAAGAGAGTCTTTGTTCACTCTCACCAGGGAGTTGTTCAAATTGGAATGACACAGCCCTGAAACACAGCCTCAAAGCACTCTCTGCAATTACCTTTTCTCTTCAGGAATACCGGTGAGTGTTTTTTTATGTGGATGGTACAACAAAGAAAAGCATTGGAAAAGGCTACAAAGGGGTCAGTACTTTACTTGTTTCAAACAATTACAGATCATTTGTGACGAGGTCACTGGCCAAACACAATTTATTCCAGAGAGAAGTAGGGCAGCCACTAAGATGTGCCGAATTGGTGAGTGCTTGTGTGCTCACCTTTATAAGAATTCACTTACACAAGGATCTAATCTCTCTCTCTCTCTCTCTCTCTCTCTCTCTCTCTCTCTCTCTCTCTCTCTCTCTCTCTCTCTCTCTCTCTCTCTCTCACACACACACACACACACACACACAATAAAGGTATGACTGCCTGGTTTGTAGCCAATGGTTCCTACATGTGTTCCCACTAAGCTACTGTCATTATAAAATATATTAGATGTTAAAAAGGTATGAAATATCTAGTCTTTTTTTCCAGAAATGTTCAGTCAGACATTTTCCATTTCCCAGATAGAGGTTTTTAAACATTTTAACTAAATCCCAAATTCATGCCTAGGGCTTTACTGGCAATATTCTAATGTTACTAAGGTGAAAATAGGCACAGCACTATATTACCATGAAGGGATATGGCCCATGGCTGCAAATATGACAGCTAAAGAAAAGTAGTTGGTTGGGAAAATGTGTCTTGTCTACATCCTAATCTGCTTCATGAAGAAACTGTAAATGAATCAGTGAACCATGGAATGAGGTGATAGATTTTAATCAAGTTAACAGTCCCTGGGAGATTTTTTTTTTAATGTGTGGGGCAAAGCAAAAAGCAGACAATTGCCATAACTTTGCCATGTGACACTTCCAAACAATCAATTTACAGTGTATACTTTCATCAGCAAATCAAAAAAAACAAACAAACCAGTGCACTTATCAGGAGTAGAGTGAGACCTCTGCCTTTTTGAGAAATCATATTCCACCGTACAGCTGATATTTAGGTTTGAATGGCAGTTTGTTGTGTGACACTGACAGGAAAGATCCTCAGTCGTAAACATTTGAGTCCCTAAATGAAGCAACATGGACTGTCATTTGCAGAAATAAACTGCCAGATGTGTGATAGTTTGCAAAAACCTGTCAGATGTTTTGAAAATGGATAAATGTCCCAATAAAAACACCAGTAACAAGAAATTTTTCCAACAGAACAGAACTGACTGAAGCAATCAGTGATTATTTCCCCACTGATGTAGGAGTAGACAGAGAGCAGTCAAGTGAAGGAAACGGAGATGAAGCTCATGTTTAAATGCCATGATTGACTTTTATCTGAAGTGATGAGACTGATAGGATGACGATGATTATCAGTGATAACTCATTTCCCATTGGCAACATGGAACATTTGGCAGTAATGTAGTTTTTCTATAAGTAGATTAGATTATAAATGTAGAGTGCAATTGGAATTTATAAATCTTTAAATGTGATTTTGTCCTTTTTATATTTGGGAGTAACCAGTCATTAAAATCCTAGACGTTTACTTCTAGTTGAGATACAGTACATGCAAATGAGAAATTATTTCAGTTTAGGATACACATGTAGAAACTCACAGTTGAATAATGGAAAAAAAATCTTTTTCCAATCTTTCCAACTTCCAGGTTTCGTCGAGCCTGAGCGTCAGATTTCTGTTCTTGGCTTACAGGAGTGGAACCCCATGTGGTGTTATAGTGTTGTAGCCTATCCACCTCAAAGTTTTACTTGCTGTAAATTCTGAGATGCTCTTCTTCTCACCACAGTTGTAAAGAGTAGTTCTTTCAGTCACTGAAGATTTCATATCAGCTCAAACCTGCCTGGCCAATCTTCTCCGACTTCCCTCGAAAGCAAGGTGTATCCACCCAACGAACTACAGCTCTCTGGATATTTGTTATTGTTGTTGTTGTTGTTGTTGCACCATTCTGTGTAAACTGTAGATAGTGTTGTACATGAAAATTCCAGATAAGCAGTTTATGTAATACTCAAACGAATGACAATGCCAATCAAAGTCACTGAGATTACACTTTTGATGATTGTTATGAACGTCATTTGACACTTTTGTCCTGTATCTGCATGGATTTATACATTGCAATGCTACCTGATTGGCTGATTTGATAATTGCAAGAATTTGCATATGTATAAGTGTTCCTAATAGAGCAATTGGTGAGTGTACACAACCCTGTTACCAAAAAATTTGGGAAACTGTGTAAAATGTAAAATAAATATAAATACAACATTTTTGTAAAATATAAAATACAAATAAAAACATTATTCGTAAGTTGTTGCACTATTTGCCCACACAGACCCCATCTTTACTCGCCTTTTTTTTTTTTTTTTTAACCATTATATAATTTTTCTAGTCTATATTTACCCCTGTCCCAACTGTTCTGAAACATGTTGCTGGCATCAAATTCAAAATGAGCATAGAGTTTCCAAAAAACAATAAAATTCTCAGTTTCAACATTTGTCATTTTTTTTCTATTTATTTTTTTGTCTTTGCTCTATTTTTATTTAATAGGGCTTTGCATGATTTGCAGACTATCACATTCTGTTTTTATTTAAATCTTACCCAGAGTCCCAACTTTTTTGGAAATGGGGCTGTGTGAAGGAAATGGTTATCCGGATAAGTCAGTAAAGGAAAAATCTGATCTCAAAAAGTAATCGAAAGGATAATGTCACTAAAATAAATATTTCAGAATAATATGTGCTGTACTCAGTAGCTCGATAAGAACTAAAGAACTAACTGGCTGTAACTTGCTCTTTTACTGTGCATTTTATTTTCTTTGTGACAAATTACCTACTGATATTTATATATTTTTTGTACCTTTCTGAAAGTAAAGCATGATCTATATAAATACTGTATCTTTTAAACCTGCTTGTATGAGTCAAATTCATTTGCATTGTAATAATTCTTTCTCTTCCTGCAGATGTTGTGTATGATGATTATATGTGAATGATAAGTGTAACTGAGCTGAGCAAAAAAAAAAAAAAGAAAAACTGTCAAAAGCTATAACAGAATGCAATGATGTATGCTGTTTTTAAGCAATGCTCCTGAAATATAATCAAGAAGAAAATTTTGTTTATACAGCATCTGCATAGAAAATGTAATTTTTTACCAAAATTTGCATAAAGGTGAATTTTTTTTATGAGTAGCACATATTGCAGCTGGGCCACAGATTATTGTATGGTGTAAATTAGATTCACAGAAGGATAAGTTTTACCCAAAGAAGAATGGTTCTTAATGATTGTAGTATGGTTAAAATAAGGTAAAGTCCCAAGGAACTAAATTAAGTTGTTATTTTTTAAATTAACATTTAATGAATTTACACCTAAACTACATAGCTTCTGTTGGTTATTGTGGCCTTGTTTACACTTGGTTTTAAAATGCGTCTTGAGTATTCAGGTCAAGAATGGACTGCCGTTCACACCTGTGTTTATCAAGCGTCTCCAAGGTGTCCAGCTGACCACTTTTGTTCAAATTTTGTTACTGCTTACTCACTTCCACTAGAAGGTGAAAGGTCCCTGCACAAAACTATATTAAAAGGTAAAACCTGCAACATACCTTCATTATTTTCTTGCACTCCAACCACGTACAAATCTCCATTTTTTTCTATCGTGTCGTGCCATTACTCAAACAATCACCACGTTCAGCATTAATGACGTATTTTCCTGTTACGCGACTCATTAGCGTTTACACTACAGAAGGTATGTGGTATGTGGTCCCAGGCCACCTCGGCAAGTGGTTTGAGGAAATGCGTCTTGAATGCGTTTTGGAGGTCGTTTACACTTGTATTTAGCGCTATTCAGTTGTGATCAGATTGCCCAAGACTCATTTTAATCCCAAGTGTAAACAGGGTCTGAGAGAATCCTCAGTTTGATTCTAATTAAATAAAATATAATTTAATTCTAAGCTTTATGGTTTAACATTGCACACCAAACCTATTAGTATTCAGTGAAGCTTCATCCAGATCTCCAAACTAACATAAATTAGTTTTTACAGATAGGTCTGGAAATCTTACATTCTGTCTAGACTATCATTGCAGTCTCAAAAGGTGAATGAGAGAGGTAGTCCTCCAGAGCCCCATAAGCATATCCTGGGCAGCTCTGTACTCACATCTGCATCATCAAATATTATGGCAAGCTATTGAAATGGATGTTAAGATAAAATTCTGAAATTACTTCCAGATCAAGCATACTCAGAGTGTGTTTTGCCAGTAAAACAGTGAGGAATGCACTTGTCTTCCTTAACCAGTAAAAGGCTATGTTGAGAATAAAGGAGGCGTGTATATCTTAAATAGAGTGAGATTTTTGCCAGTTGCAGAAAGCAGCAACTGTAGACGAAAACATGTCCTGTCCTGTCAGAGAAGATATAAGAGATTACTGTGTTATTGATCATAGAGAATGAGTGGAATTTATGGTATTTTTTTCTGTCCAGCATCCTCAATCCTCAAGGAACTCAAGAAAATGTAATTCGGCTCCCGGTTAGCCAGGTTTGGGCCAGGCATGCACATATTTCTATATCAATAACAAATTGCTGTTAAGCAGATTACTGTTTAAGCCTAGATTATAGATGGGCATACATATTTCCAAAAAGTCAGGCTGTCTAACGGTTCTAAAACCTTGGTAGCGAAATATATTTCTTTCCTCACAATTTGATCCAATTTTATTATAGTCACTTGACTTTAAAAAAACAGACATAAGCACAAAAAATGTTGTTTGTAATCAATAGGAACATAACAAAATGTATTATTTATGAACAGGTATGGTTATTTATGAATAGGTATGTAGGAATAGGTATTAGATATGAATAGGAGGTGTACTAGTCTGGATTTTATTTAGATAGCTTGTAAGAAGACTTCACAGGGTGTCGGGATGAGACTAAAGGTTTTAGTTTCCCCTTCAGGTTTAGACCACACCCATTTTGGGTTTGGACTGGATTTGTGTACAGATACAGATAGAGATATTTGGAAAAGTACAGATACAAAGTGTGTCATACACCAAGTAATCAGATGCTGGCTGTCAAAATGACTCCAATGCTCTTGTGCTGTCACATCATCAGTGATACAAAGAAGAGTGAAGAGCGAAAAGTGGAGAGACAAGAATGAGGCTTAAGTTTTAATCTCAGACATGCCACTCAATTTCCATGCTATTTAAGTGGAAAAAATTGACAAACAGTTGAAAAAAGATGAGATCAATTACCATACAGCCATTCATTCAGATGCTTGACACTCAAAAGAGCACTAATGTAACACTATCTAGCCCTTCATTAGCAACCTCTTTATGATTCCTTTGGCTGCTGATGAACATTAACTGCTCTAAACCTAGCGATAGGTAGTATGATTCAGGTAGTATAATTCTGACTCTCTGGTTAATTTATATATTATAGACATTTCCTGTCCCCCTGCAAATGATTCTAGGCACTTGCAATCTTATGGCTGCATGAAAGCTTTTTTTTTTGTAATGAGTATTTGTATTTATGTGTCAGCTCTTCTCTAATTTCAGAAGCTTGCAGCCAGCAAATGTGGCAAGGCTAATGCGTTGTTAATGGCTGAAATTAATGCCTTGTTTTAACAATAATGCTAATGCTCAGTAAATGTAACTACTACTGTTTTAAAGTGGTTGTTTCTGAGCATATTTAGAAAAGCAGGTTTGACACATATATTGTGTTGTAAGCAGTGGTGTAAGCATTAAAGCTTAATGTTTCAGAAACAGTCAGAGATGGGTTTTTATTCATGGTATTGGTTTCAAGTCCTTCCAAATCTAGGAAAAATTGTGGCCTTTAAAGCAGGACTTTAGAGATGCAATGCAGTGTATTTGATGTGCAGAAAAGCAGAGTCAGGGCTGTGGATTTTAAAGCCTTTAACAGCCCTGATGGTGAAAGTACTTGTAAGTGTAGAGATATGGCAAGCCAGCTGAAACCTGACTGGCATCCTTCAAAAGTTATCAGGTCTGACTTTCCTCTGTAGCATATGAGCCCGTAGTTATTGCCTTGTTAGCAACATCCTGTGATTCAAAAGAGCCAGTGTTTGCTTTGAAACCCTGCATGGCTAGAGTAGAAGCTACATATGTCTTATAATATCAAGCCTACACAAATTACACTATTTATTTTAAATTATGTTGCTTGCCTGTACTGTTGTGCCTGTAGTGTCTAATGAGCCATGGTATGAAGCCCCAGAGTGAGAAATTCCAGATTCATTGTCCTCACCCAGATATCCTGTAGCAGTTCTTAACTCTAAAGCTAAGAGTGTAGAACCTAAAAAGGATCTAACATGGGAAAGTCTTAAGTGAATCCCAGAGGAACGCAGCCAAGCAGAAGCTCTGAGCTGAGAGAGTCATAATTATAGCTCTCTCTTTGCTGGACTCAGCACTGTTTATCAGCCGTGTGCATGTGGGTGTATGTTTTTTGGTGGAGGCCATGTTTTCTTGGTGGGGTCCGAATGAAGGAAGGGAAGGTTTGACCGTTTTTACTTTCTTGGGGTATTTAGATGGTTTTCCCAAGGAAAACTGCTTTTTGACAAAAACTATAGCTTTACAGAAACTTTATGTGGCAACAGGGGAGTAGGCAAGTATCAGCTGCAAATGGGGAGGAGGCGGTTCAAACCAGCAGGTAATGCATGATTATTCTCACCTGGGTCTCATTACAGAGAGTTTACTTATGTCTGTCTTTTGTGTGCTTGCAGAGAGAGCGAAGTTAGAACCAGACAGAGAGAGCCAAGAGCCACTGAACAGAGTGTGTGTGTATGTGTTGTGTGAACAATCTGAGAAATAAAAGTGCTGAGAAGCAGAAGTGATAAAATAAAATGCACCTTTCAGCTGTCGCTCGCTTGCATCCTGCCTCATCATTCCTCCATGAACCCGCAAATCCCACGCTATATATATATAAAAAAAAAAACAGTAAGCACTAAACTAACCTGTTGATTAAGATTAGGGTTAGATTTTGTTGTAGGCAAAGCATTAATTATCTCCATCAATTATTTTGTCAGTGGAAGGAAGTACACTGTGTATTTCTTTTCTGATACATTCCTGATCCATTCATTATGATGTAAAGGAAATGTGAAGGTGAAGCTTTATATTGCAATGTCATTATTCAAGTGTTGGAACCATTGAATATGCAATGTACGAATGTATCTACAGTTACAAGTAGCTACTGTGTACTAATTAGATATATATATTAAAAAAACAGTCAATTACAATATGGACTCATGTTAAGTCTGCTTCAAGAATCATAGTTAATGTCCATAGCATGATCAAAAAAATTAAAAAAATGGGTAAGCAACATTAAAACACAACAATCCATGACCAAAAGTTGACTGAAAGAAGCAACAGTCAAGATGCTGGAACAAACATTGAAATACATGGCTTGTTATAAAAATGCATGGTAAGACCTTTTGAATAGCCAAAGGAACAGGAGGGTCTAAATAGACAAAGGTGGACATCTATTTATCATTTCGTTCCACATTTTGACAAAGCCTGATGGACTGAAACAATTTTTCTTTATATAATAAACATTAATTGGTAATACTTTATATTCCTACACCATTATTCAATTAAAAGAAATAATGTTACTACATTGTAATAATTCATGAGTTAGACATAGAAACCAAGAAAATTAACTTAAAAACCTGTATAAATATTCATGTAATATCATTGACTCTGAAAACAGGCTAATCCATTTGACACAGATATATCATTTATCAAGGTGTGTATATTTTCTCTATTAACCTATGATATACTACAGACATATACAAACACACAAAATAGTGTAGCACATGAAAGATTCGGAGGAATAGAAGAGATGGAAGGAGGACAGAGAGAGAGGAAAGAAGTAACAGATAATGAACTTGCTACTTTCTCATTGAACATAAGGTCATTAATTGTTCTCTTGGAATAGTAACTCTTTTCTTGGAGGCAAAGAGAGCAGCCAAAGTCAAGGCTTATATGGTTAGAACAGTTTGAAAATATGTGACTAGAACATATCTGGTGCTTAAACAATTTAATAATTACATTCAGTTATATACATATATTGATCTCCTTTGGGACAAAAATTATCTACCTATATTTTAGCCTATCTGTAATTATATTTTATTTATTTAGCTGTGGGGCAGCATGGTGGCGCCGTGGTTAGCACTGTCATCTCACAGCAAAAGGTTCTGGGCTTGAACCTGCCGGCTTGGGGCCTTTCTGTTTCTCTTTCAGAGAAAGGGACCCTTAAGGGAACCTTAATGTATAATTGGTATAGATAATGGAGTGATGGATGGATATATCATTACAATGGCACTTGTGAAGGGGTTGGCTATATTAGGCAGCATGTGAATAGTCAGTTCTCTATGTTGATGTACTGGCTGGAAGCAATTAAAATGGGAAAGCTTAGCCACTTTGTCAAGATCCAATCTGTGATGGCTACATGACTGGGACAGAGCATCTACAAAACAATAGGTTTGTAAGATGTTTCCAGTTTGCAGAAGTTAGTACCTATCAAAAGTGGTCCAAGCAAGGACAAGCAGTGAACTGGAGACTGGGTCATGGGTGTCCAAGGCTCATTAATGTGCATGAGACAGTGCTCATGGAGTGCATAGGCTAGCCCATCTGGTCCTATCCCACAGAAGAGCTAATTGCTATTTGTAGCACAAATTGCTGAAAAGGTTAATGGCTATGATAGAAAGGTGTCAGAACACACAATGCATAGCTGCTTGCTGGATAGCTTCTTGCTGGAGGCTGTGTAGCTAGAGACTGGTCAGAGTGCCTATGCTGACTACTGTCCACTGGTGAAAGCACATACAATGGGCATGTGGGCATCAAAACTGGACCATGGAGCAATGGAAGAAAATGGCCTGGTCTGATGAATCACATTTTTTTTGCATCATGTGAATGGCCAGGTACACAAGCAACACTTACCTGGGAAAGCGATATCACCAGGATGCACAAGGCATAAAAAGGCAAGCTGGTGGAGGCAATGTGATCCTCTGGGCAATGTTCTGCTGGAAAACCTTGGGTCGTGGCATTCATGTGGATGCTACTTTGACATGTAGCCCCTACCTAAACATCGATGAAGACCAAGGACACCCGTTCATGGCAATGGTATTCCCAAATTCAATTCAATTCAATTCAATTCACTTTTATTTGTAAAGCGCTTTTAATAATGGACATTGTCACAAAGCTGCTTTACAGAAATATATAAAATCTGGACATAAAGTTTAAACATATGAATTTATAAATTCACAGCGCATCACTTTTTCCACATTTTGTTATGTTACAGCCTAAATCCAAAATGGATTAAATTCATTTTTTTCCTCAGAATTCTACACACAACACCCCATAATGACAATGTGAAAAAAGTTT
>JAQQZR010000020.1:9088430-9101303 GCA_030068235.1 Notoglanidium macrostoma | reverse complement strand
CACAAATGTTTGTAGAAGCAGTCTGCATGCCTAGGTGCTTGAAGTTATACACCTGTGGCCATGGAAGTGATTGGAACGCCTGAATTTAATTATTTCGATGGGTGAGTGAATACTTTTGGCAATACAGTGCATGTAGTAGAATAAGAACTGGGGAATTTACAGATAATGTCTTGCAGATGTCTTGATGCCACCAACAATCAATAGGGTGGCCTTGGTGTAGTGGTCAATCCTAAGCAGATCATTCTATGAAAAACAGCCTTTCCAATTATGCATTACTAATTACTAATCCAATGTGATAATCCTGTCTTTGAACAGTAAACTTTTTGTTTTCATTACTGCCTTTGTTCACTTTGCAATCTGTAAATCTATAAAGATAATTTATTTTTCATTGGCATATTCTGACTCATGTCAAATGACATTTTAAGGGAAGGGTTGCACAGCAAAGGAAAACACAAAACCATGTATGAGCCTTTGGTAATAATTGAATTTGACAGATCTGAATTTTAGATCTGTGCTACTGTCTCATTAACCCACATAAATGCTGGTGCATCTTACTTATAAAACACAGCAAGTACAATATATGCTTTGTGATGGATGAAATACTACCACAGAGCATTTTCAGTACATGGAAAGGTGATGTGACTAATGGAGAAATTGTGTTTTTCTTCAATTATCCAAAAAATTTGTAAATCTACTTGATCACTTCATCTGTAACGAAGTAAAATCTTCCCGCTAAACACAATTGCGTTCGAGTAAATGATCACTGAACAAAGAGATGGAGATGCTTAACACAGAACTCTTCAATTTATATGTGAACGAATATATGTGAATGTGCACAACTTAGGCCTATTCATCAGTTGAATTTTTTCTTTCAAATAATAGTAGTATCTTTTAACATTATGCAGACTGTGGTCATGACAACAAGGTTATATAGCAAGTTTGGCTATGTTTTATCTGGATCGCTTATCTTCAACTCATATTCTCTAATATTACCAGTATTGTATTAATATAATATAAGAGAGGGACACAGAGGACATTTGGGTAATGTCCTTTAGGTAATGTATTACTGCTGAGGGCCGAGGACAGTAGAGTCTATGTATGATAAAGTTTAATGAGCTAGCAAAGGATCATATGACTCTGAAATCACTCCTGAGTAGATCATTACATAAAAAGTATCAGAAATGATGAAAGAAGTGATCATTAACTAAGCAGTTCTACATGCACATCAAGGCTAGATACATAAGAAGACGTTCATAATGCTAGTTATATCACAGTAGAAAACACCCCCCAAAAAAATAGGCGATGGCAAAATGAAATCTATTCCTGTGTGCTTTTCTGAGCCTAGTTAAGCTCTGTCACTGCTCAGGTACAACTCGGAAAGATAAAAAGGCTCAATTACAGACTTACTTACTTGCTTTTACACTAATTACTGTGCAGCTGTGTGCTGTATATTTGCTTGCTGACCACAGCCAGTCATCTCTGCTTGTTTTGCAGTGACAACTTAGTGTTTAAATGAATGAAATGTAAAATGAGATGATGCTATTGTTATAGCGTCTTTAATGTTCCTCTTCATATTTTACCTTTGACCTCTTAGACACATGCATACTTACACAAATTGCCTTTCAAAAAGGGTCACAGAATATCTAGCACTGTCTATAAGCACCTGAGCAAGTGGAGCACCTGCACATCCACTTCTGTTTGAAAGGGAGCAAACACTACTGTTCTAAAGAAGACAGCTTCATTAAATAATTACTAAGAGATGGAAGTGTTTCACAAGTAATGACTGTTATCCAAGTGATTCAGAATGAAGTCGAACAACTAAGGGCAGCATTTTAAATGAATTATTCCTGAATTATTAAACCAATTAAATTAATAACTACTTAATCTGCCTAACATTTGCTTCAATGGAAAATAAGTGTTTTTGGGGTAGAATGGAAGGAAAACTGTAGTAAAAAGAAAAATTGCCTTGGACCTCAGCTGCTCCAACTTTGCCTCTTTACTTTCACATAAAATAAGACAGGCTTTATTAGTCCTACAGTTGGGAAATTTGCCGCAACTGCAGCAAAATCAGGAAGCCATGGCTCAGAAAATGAACAACTGAAGATTGGAAAACATTGCCTGATCTTTTTCCAATCTTCATCTGTCCAGTTTTGATCAGCCTATGTGCACTATAGTCTTGAGTCATGTTCTTAGCTGAAGTGAAACCTGATGTGGTCTTCTGCTGCTGTAGCCATCCACCTCCACCTAAAGGCTCGATATGTTATGCGTTCTGGGCTCCATTTCTGCACACCATGATTGTAAAGAGTGGTTATTTGAGTTACTGTATACTCCCTGTCAGCTCTAATCAGCATGGCCTTCTCCTCTGACCTCTCTCATCAACAAGGCATTTCTGCCTGTATAACTGCCAATCACTTGTTTTTTGCGCCATTCTATGTAAAACTCTAGAGATGTGAAAATCCCAAAAGATTCTGATATACTGAAACCAGCTTATGTGGCATCAAAAAGCAAGCCACAGTCAAACCCCCATTCTGATGTTTGATGTCTTGACCTGTATCTGCATGATTTTATGCATTGCACTGCTGCCACATGATTGGCTGATTGGATAATTGCATGAATGTGAAGGTGTACAGAGGTTTCTAATATAGTGGCCATTAAGTGTATATGGCTTTCCAGTTACACACAATATTGTATGGTATAGTCATTACTCAAGAATATATAATTATATTTTTTATTGTAGCTTGTACCATCACTCATAAAACTATGTCTGGGTGAGCATCAGTGCAAACAATTAAATGAGTTAAACCAGTTACATCAATCCCACAATTCTTCCAATAATTTACTATAAACATCTACGACTGTCTGATGTGACTCCACTCCAGCAGCCCCAACCAATCCACAGTCCAATCCTGTCCAGATTAGCTCGCTCTCACTCACCTCAAATTTGAATTCACCAGCTTCATATTAACCCGCAGTGTTTATACCAGTTCTTTTACCACCTATTTTCATGCCATTCCACTGTGCATGTCTGAATGGTGATTTCCCTGTTCATTATTTTTGCTTCTGCCATTCATTTTTTATTGCACTTTATCGCTCTGTTTGCCAGTAACTCAACCCATACCTGCTTCTGAACATGAGATTGTCTGCTGATTTTGGATGTTAATCAATCTTTCACACTCATATCCATCTACTTCCACCTCATGACAAAAATGCATCACAATATTACTGTAATTTGTTGTACATTTGTGATCTGGGATGTTATTGTGACATGGCTGTCAAAATTTCAGCAGGCTTTTTTAACAGTTAGATCAAAAATTCTTATTTTGCAAGGAGTAATAGCAAAAAAAAACATTTAACTGGTCTAAATGTTAAGCAAAACATTTCTCATGAGTATTTCTCATGTTAGTAAGCCATGAGAGTGAAAAAAATATGATCCAGTCTGATCAAAGTTTCAATAAATAACACCATTTATCATTAAGATTTTTTGGCTATGCAATATACTCTGTTAACAGTAGGTTTTAGTAACGTACTGTTTTTTTAAGGACAGAACAATGGCTTAAGTGTAACAGTTTTATTGGTTTTAAACCAGGCACATTTATACAGAATTTAATTATTGTGATGCAGTCACAGTTGTGCGCATATCAAGGATTTTACGAGGGCTTTAAATGCAATTCATCCAATCAGAATCCGTATTGTAACAAGGTTTAACACTTTCAGTTTTCATTATTTGTTCTGAGCCTTGCCCCTTAGGAAATATATGAAGTCATTATTACTGCACTGTGCTGTGATTTTATGACAATTTAGTTTCTGCTCAGTCTTGCCACTGTTTTAAAGAGATATCTAACATTATTCTGAATGTCTTTTATATGCAGTCCATGCAGCTGTCGAAGAATGTTTATAATTTATCAAGCCATCCTCCACACATTTCAAACTACAGCCAGATATGATTTCAGCCAGATTTGTTCTGCTTTTCGTGCAGCTCACTGGCGATTGCAAGTATGGTGATTACAGCATCAGGTAATTGTTTTTCTTTAATCAGTTTTTTAGGAGACATACAACAATATCCATGATGGTGGTGTTCAGTCAATTCACTGAAAAATAAAAGTGGATTAGGTAAAGATACATGTGTGAGATCAATATTTTTCACAAATGAGATTATTGTCTGCCAGTTCCTATAATGAGTGGCATAACAAATATTATTGACCAAAGGTAGTCTGATGTGACTTCACCCAGCGGCAAATAGACAATACGAAGATCAATAAATAATTAACACAGGTTCTTAGAACAGATGCAGACTATGACAGTGGCAATGTGTTTCCTATACACAAGTACATTAACAAATGTCAGTCTTAATGCCTCGTTCTCATTACCGTATTCTCTCAATACTAAAGTTACTTACACACAATTTTATCTACTATAACTATCTGAGAGATTCAACACAGACTCATCCAGGACCTGTAAATAGTAATAAGACTAAAGGACTAAAACAATGTGACTGCCACTAAGAAAAAAAATCACCAGAACATCACCTGTCCTTGCTGTGAAGGCTCTACTGTCAGACCTCAGAGTTATTATGCTAATTGCATCCACGGCAGCAAAGAGTGATTCATACACACACTGCTGAATATCATTAATCGTACTTATTATCCTCATGAGCAAGTCTAACATGTCAACCTGGCTAAATGTCTTACATGTAAAATTACATGTAAAAAGCATATCTTACATGCTGCACTCAGCAGCCCAGATTAGCTGAGGATTCACAGCAATCTGTTCGGCTGGCAGATTTATGCTTCATCAACTAGAGTTAGCAACTTGCAATTCTCAACTTCCGATCAGGAAAACCCAAAGAAAACACCCTTCAATGTAAACTTCCTATCTGTAAACTTGTTATAGTCTTCTCAATTACGATTTTCTTCCCAGTTTATGGTGTGAAGTCAAATCAACATGGCTGCGTATGGCATCCGAAGTAAACAAAGCAGCACTGCTTACCTTTAATGAGTCATGATGTATATCCAAGTATTTGCTTTAGATCAGTTAACATACAGACATATTCACTTGTTAAATCTATAACAGTGGCTTTGCAGTTCACTGGCTGAGGAGGAAAATATACATCTCTCATCACAGTTAGCACAGTTGACTAGCTTGTTGCTAAAGCATTATTCCTACCTGTGATTTACTATTAATGAGGTATGTCAAATGCAGCATTAGCATGCAACATAGGCCATTTACTGTATGTAGGTTGAGAAATTAAACAGTTCCCAAAGCTGTGGATGGCATCCTCTAATCTTATCTCATATTTTCTACCTAGGTGAGTATAATGTTTATACATACCTAGTACCTTATTTCTAATGTAGAACATTATGAAACTCAATAGTTCACATTAGCTTTGAGTCAGCCTTCTACAGTAGGACTCCACATGCTGTTGTAGTTCCTTGTTCAGAATTGTCCTTGTGTAATTCCAGTTTATTCAAAAATCTGTCAAGATTAGGTCTCTAGTGGTTAAATAGGTGAAGTTCAGTAACATTGGACTGATATTTGTACTTCTTGAGCCTGGTAAAGTTGTTAATTCATTGTTAACTTCTATAGTAATAAATGGTTCCATCTTGGAAAAGCACTGCCAGTGTTTGTCGTGGTTTTACTGTGTTTCTTGTCTTTAAGGGTTTTTCTGAAGCACAGAATGGTTTTCGCTAGTTTCCCCCATATTTTTTTGTTTCTGAACAGACTTAGATGGAGGTGTGGTGAAAGCACGTGAAAGGACTGAAAAAACACAGATGCCTTCTTTTCATTTTTTTTTTTTAGCTAAAACTTAATTGTTTTTGTCAGTGTTGTTAAATGGAGTAAATTATTCAGTATTAAAGGACTAAAGATATACAAATTTTTAAAAATATGTTTTTCCATAAATTGCTAAAAATTTGGAAAATTGTACACTATATCTTTCACTATATGTAAGACGTGACTGTATTTTGCATAAACAATTATGAACTGTTGTTTTTTTTTCAATGCTTTTCCAAAACAGCATATACAGTGGATATAAGTTTACATCCCCCGGTTAAAATGGCAGGCGTTGGGGTAGTAAAAATTGAAGCTAAGTTAAATAATGTCAGAATTTTTTCCACCCTCAATGTGAAATTACAATGTATAAAATTTTAATAAAAAAACACTCAGAAACCTTTTAGGGAAAAACAGGAAAAATAAAAAAAGTTATAATAATGTGGTTGCATAAGAGCACCGTCGCCTCACATCAAGAAAGTTCTGGGGTCAAATCTGCCAGTCGACTGGGGCCTTACAGCGTAGAGTTTGGATGTTCTCCCTGTGCATGCGTGGGTTTCCTCCAGACACTCTGGTTTCCTCCCACAGCCCAAAGACCTGCCAATTAGGTCACCTGGCAACTGGTTTGTCTCTGTGTTAGCCCTACAATAAATTGGCAACCTGCCCAGAACTTTTGTAGCTCATCTCTGTAGTTCTTTGAAAATTCTAACCTAACCTTTTTATTCTTACTACTAATGAGTGGTTTGCATTTTGTGGTGTGGCCTCTATAGGTCTGCTTTCGAAGTCTTCTTCAAATTATTCTTAGGAGATTATGATGCATTGATCATTTAAAAAATGTAAGGGTGCCATGTTTTAAGTTCTAACAATCTAGATAAAAAAATCCTGATGTAAATTTCAGATCACAATGTCAGCTTTTATAGCCTATCTTCTCATTTTCATCTTTTGATGTTAAACCCAAATGTCTTTTGCCATCAAATTGTTTGCCATCAAATTCAAAAATTAGAGAAACATTTTTTCCCCAGGTATGTATGTATGCTCAGTGTACTTTTACTTATGAGTCACTCACAGACCCAAGCCACTTTTCTTCCACATTATGATGAGGGCAGCATCACATATGATCTCCACACTGCATAACAATAAATAGCTGCAGTAGCTGTAGCTGTACTGGGAAGTGTCTTTCATTTGGAATGCTAAAGGCTACTATTTATCTGTACATGAATGCTGTGGGAAGCCTTCTTATTCACATAACCTCCTTCTTTTACTGAAGGAGCTGTCATAGGAATTTGAGTGCCATCTACAGTCTCCTTCAAAAGTACTGGAACAGTGACACAATTTTCTTTATTTTGCCTCTGCATACCACCACAATGGATTTCAAAAGAAGCCATCAAGATGCGATTAAAGTGTAGCCTTTCTGCAGTAATTCAAGGGGTCCAACGAAAAACATGAAAATGGAGGGACTGTGAAAAAAATAACTAATTCTTAAATGGTTAATGCAAATTTTTTTGCTAAACTTCATGAATTAATGCTGAAAGTCTACAGTTCAATTGCATCTTGATGGCTTCTTTTCAAATCTATTGTGATGGTATACAGAGGCATAATTATGAAAATTGTGTCACTGTTCCAATACTTTTGAAGGGAACTGTATGCAGCCAATCACACCTGGAAACCCTAAAATATATATCAAATGAATTTATTAGTGTTTCAAGTCTCAAAGCTTTATACTCAATAAATTAATTACTGCTTATAATTATACCTGAAATTCTGTGGAATTCTTCTTTGATGAGTTTTGTGAATCTGTGACTCTGGAACTCCACAAATTCACAGTAAAAATTTCAGCGCAAGAATAAGATTTCTAACAGTCAAACAGACTGTTGCCTTTGAAATATGTTCAGTGTTACCAGTGTTACATAAAAAACAAACTCCCTTTGGCCAAAATAACAAAGTGCAACACAAAGAATTTGTTTCAAACTGAGAGCAAGTCCATGATGTGCCATATGAGCCATTTAAGGTGCCATATAAGGGCTGAGAATATTGTTCAGATAAATGATTGATTTTGCCAAAAAGAAACCAGTAACTTTCAACAATATAATCATCGTGGAATGATAAAACATCCATATGGCGTCTGATCACCCTCTTCTG
Source organism: Notoglanidium macrostoma (assembly GCA_030068235.1). Lineage (NCBI taxonomy): Eukaryota > Metazoa > Chordata > Actinopteri > Siluriformes > Auchenoglanididae > Notoglanidium > Notoglanidium macrostoma. Next base: position 9,093,398 of record JAQQZR010000020.1, on the reverse strand, counting down.
ACAGAGAATTCTGCATACAATTTGTGCTTCGATATCAACTGGCTCTTCAAGAACAGGACACGCCATGTCTGACATGTCTTTCAGTCTGCAGGCTTCAGCTAAAGAGGAGGAAAATCTCAGGATTAGTTGGAAAAAACCTGCCAACAAGCAGGTTAGCTTCATGGTGTATGGTATGTTGCTAACTAACTAACTCAACTAACTCTGAGTCTTCACTAAACTTGTTTTCTGAAACAAGGTCCTGTTCTCAAACCAAGCTAGTGTTCTCAAACCAAGTAAGTGTGGAAGGGAGAACAAAATGACAAACAAAGAAATCAAATAACAGTCCAAAAAAAAAATAAATCCCAAAACTGAGAGGCTAACAAGTGAATCAAAAGGTTGATACTAGGGCTCCAATGTGCTGCTTTTAAACCAGTAGCTCTGCCTCTTTTGGTTCGGTTCCTGCCTTCCCATTAGTCAAGTCCTGTCAGCCAGTTGATGGTGATTGCCAAAGGGATACACCTACAGGAGTACATCCAGAGACATATAATAAAATAAAACTTTTGCAGTACACAACAGTTACCTGGATAATATACCACTTTATACCAAAACACCATTTTCAGCATACAGCCAGCATACAGCTTTGTTGGCTAGTGCATCCCATGATACAACGTGGTGATTTCCAGGCTTCCCAAAATATTTAAAAAACATGGTGGACAGCAGAAGTGGCTTTGACTCCAGCCATGCATATACCGTAAATGTAAGATAAATAATAAATAAATTGCATTTCGTGCTGTATTTGAATGTTTCTTGTTTTTACCAGGACAAATAACCCAACTGATAGTGAATGCTAGCTAACTAGCTTGCTAATGTAACTGAAAGGCATGCTTGCTAGCTAAGTTAGATGGCATTTATACATGAGACTTTGGCGAGGTCACTAGCTAGCATTAGCTAGTACCAATAGCTGGATTTTCTGATTTACAGCCACCAGCCCCCCACGTGATGTAGATGCGAAGCCATGGATATGCTATTTTTATTTATTCATTTACTTGTTTGTTTGTTTGTTTATTTTTACAGATGCACTCGCCTAGTACACATAACTGTATACTGTACCATATACTAGTGTGAGGAGTAATGTGTTGTACACAATGTATACTGGGAAAGTACTGAGCAGTAGGTAGTACACAATTACAGAGTTTCGAACATAGCCACAGACTCCCTTTGTGGAATAAGAAGAAGAAGTAAAAGAAGAAGAAGAAGAGGAAAACATACAATCACTATAGGGTGCCTATCCACCTTCTGTGCTTGGTCCCCTAATGAATCATATTACCTAGCTACTATGAACAAACATTTTGATGCTGACATGACCTGACCTGAGGTAACTTGATTTTATAAAAAAAAAATTTTGTTTGTTTGAAATATAGTTCCCAGTTAAAAAAAAATAAATAAATAAAATAATAATAATTGCCTTCAACTGCCAAGGGTGTGTGGAAATGAATCATGGCAGTGAACTGATTAAACTGAAAAGTTTTTCACTTACAATGGAAATGAATCAAAACTAATACAGCGCTCCTACTGGCAATCTTTATTTCTTTATTTCCCAAAAAATTATCATGATCAGCTGTGGGCCGTATAACGCATGTTTTTGTGCACTCTTTACATGTGATGATCAATGATAAAGCATTCAACTAGGATGAATACAAAAATTACTTTACAGTACAGTAGAGATATTCTGCACTCACACTCACACTCGCACTGCTCTCAAACTCAACCTCCTGCTTACAAATCCACCTTCTGTCTGTACTGTAAACTTTACCACTATTCCCCAGTGAGTGTTCCATCAAAACTTCAATAGTGTTTCCAAGCAAACAGCCGATCCTGGCCAATTAAAGCCTGAAGGAGCTGATAGGAGAGACGTGTGTGGTCCTAGTGGCCAATTGGCTGTCATTCTCTGCATGCTCCAGAGAATGGCTAATTGCACCTCTTGCACTCCTGTGATTCCCCATGGTGTGATGGGATGCCGATGCAGACCAGGGCTCACTTAACTGATTGATGATAAGGTCTGCTGAAAGGCGCGTGCCGTTGTCAGGCTGCTGTATACCCAAATCCTTTCCTCTCCATTGCTGATTTACATTGGACCACCAGAAATGTTTGCACAGGGAATACATGCTCAAAAATAAAAATATGTACATACATACTGCATTCTAGCTTTAAATCGGTTTAAAAACATAAAACTTTTTTTTTATGCTGGATGTTTAATGTTTTGAGAAGAAAAAAAGTAGAGCTTATATTTCATTGAACCGGTGGCTGTGGTTCAGAGTTTGTAGAACATATAGTTGAAGACAACTGGTGGTAAATTATAGTACATTTTTAATTACTTATAACTATACAGGTAGTTTACAATGAAGTACGGGCGATATTCTGAGTGACAGAATCAGGAACTTAAGATCAAAGGTTATGTCAGTATTTATACAGTGAAAGTTCTTTGTATTCAGAGTTGGCTTATGCAACAGGTAAAGTAACTTTTTCTAGTGGTCTATCCAGTGTTTTAAAAAATATCCAGTGTGTAGTTCAAACCTATGAGGTTGCCTGATATTTCTTGTATGGAGCTCTCAGTAGGATTTCAGTTGTCTGAAAATTACTGCCTTTAAAGACAAGCATTATTTTCAGTCTCCAATAACTGCGGAGGTAGAAAATGCAAAATAATCAGTGTGCTCCAGAGAACACTTTTTGATTGGATGCAGCTGATGATGAGGACATGGCAGACATTTACTTCTGTTAAAGGGAAATCATTTCCAGTGTCAAAATCATCACTGTGTAACTAGGCTATGCAGCAGGTACATGTACAGAAAACATTTATAGAAGTGCTTGTCTTTGGGCATTTTTCCAATTAATGTTACTTGGCAACATATGTCACATCACCATTATGTGAGTCTGATCTATCACCAATACAAATACAAATACATCTACATACAAATACATAAGCTACAGAGAAAATTGGCATGATGTTCTAACCCAGAAAGAAACATAACACGTCTTTATTCCGCTTGACGCAGATGTTATATCAACTTTAGGAGGCTTATTACAACAGGCATTAACTAGTTGGGGGGTCTTCAAAGTCTAATGCGTGAGTTATGGCATACCATGAAGTTCATCTGTATAGCCCAATCCTGGAAATACAGCCTCCTGGAAATACTCTTTCTGTACATAATGTTTTTAATTTTACTTTAACCCAGATAATGCAGACCTGTAGTAATACAAGACTGAGATAAGAAATTCAAATTCTGATAAAACAGTTGTACAGTAATTTACAGCTCACAGCTCACACAGTGAAAGCTTTTTTTTACTCCTAAATTATGGAATCAAGCTCCAGAGAGCATGAGGAGCACTAGTTCCAGTCCACACTTTGGTAACATCTGCTCAGTGATCATGGACAAAGTGCATTTGAGACAGACCATATTTCAGATTTTGCATGTTGTGTTGAGTGAAGTGATTTCTCTTGCTATTACTAGTGAGACTGGCAGGGAGGGAAATAATGAGAAATAATTGGGTGCAATGTAATGACCTGTGAAAACCTACACTTCATTTTGCATTGGGAGATGAATGAACTTCATTATCAGTTTGTTAGTCTTGCACCATAACAGAAAGATCATATTGACTATGGTGAAATTAACTGAATACACACAGTGGTTCCCATATAAAATCATAAGCAGGTAGGCTATAGACATTAATTTGTCATACTTGGGTAAAAAAAAATATTTTACTACACTTGTTTAACAATAATGCTTCTTAATGATAAACTAAATTTATAACAAAAGACACTGTAGGACTCTTATTTGAAGGTCTTTACCTCTCTTTTCATTTGCCTGCTCTTAACAAACTCATTCACTGAGACTGATGCTTGCTTACAACCACAACAGGATCTTGGTAAGGGACCACTGCTGAGTTTTTGATGAGGGCATCAATAAAGGGTGCAGTAAGGGCACTTGTAGGCACCCTACCGCCTCATGATACAAATGAGGACTGCGAGACTACATGGGTGGATAGGCACCATTTGGGAAAGAGCAAATGTGGAAGAAGAAGAAGAAGAAGAAGAAGAAGGAAAAGAAGAATAGTGTTGTCATGTGCAAGCAATGTATATGCAGTGAATATTAAAAGATGAACTGCAAGAAAAAAATTAGGACATCACATTGTGTTCTGCAATGTTGAATTTTTCATCTCAACTAACCTGGCATGCCACTGGACCAGAAACAGCCTTGTGGATTTAAGACATCACAGATTGTGAATGAACTGTCACATATTATCTGAAAATGTGATATCTAAATACTGGGCCAAATATGAAATGACATGGTGAGCGTAGATAACAAAAAAAAAGAGATTTTGCAGTATTTATGTATTTGCAGTAAATATGTATCTTGACAACAGTCTTATTTGTGGCTGATAAGGAAAAGAACAAATAACTGTACCTTTTCTAAACCACTAATTCTGTGATTTAGAGAAAGTTTTATAAAGCAAAGGCTGAGCAGGAACACTCACCAGCCTCGTTCAGTCTTTTTTTAGCCAAACCAATAAGCTATCATTATTGATGGCTAATTAAGCTTTTAGCTCTTTGTCAGGCACAAACTCAATCAGGAGGAAAATTAATATTACACTTTATATTGAAGTTTATCAAGAAGCAGGCATCATTGCAAAATCTACAGTCTTCTTTGTGTTCATTTTCATGGAGGAAAATAGGAAATCTCTTCTATTTTATTTCTTCTGTAACTGCTTGTGATTCATAACTATAATTAGTTATAGTAATACTTATATAATTCAGAATTACATAATATACAGAATTATATATGGTATGTTACAAATGGTGAACTATTACTTTTTCATGTATAAAGGATTATGGATTGATGGAGTTAAATGATACCATCATAGATAGATAGATAGATAGATAGATAGATAGATAGATAGATAGATAGATAGATAGATAGATAGATAGATAGA
>JAQQZR010000020.1:9060437-9079037 GCA_030068235.1 Notoglanidium macrostoma | reverse complement strand
TGGTCCCCCCCCCCCCCCCCCCATTATAGATGTAGGCATGGCAGCTTTTTGGAGGGTAACTAGATTTAAAAATGCTATAACATTACTTGTGGTTGAGATTTATACAAAAGAGACAGATAGTCCTCTTTTGCATAAGTATACAGTTTTCAGAACTTTACAGTACATAATAGAAAATGCCTAAATGTATGGTTTTCTCAAGCCATCACACATATACCTCCTCCTCATTCCCTCTACTCCCAGGGGAATTTCGGATTGAAACTGCCATGTTTTCCACCGTCCCCAAGGCACAGGCTGTCACTAAGAATCATTATCCACCAAATTTGCAACATTTCACTGCTTTTTGAACAGAAGTGCTGACAGGGTAGCTTCAGTGTAAGTAAGTTCAGTGCCCATTAAATAAAATGGCAGCGAATTTCCCATGGTAATTACATAGTCTCTACTTGCTAAAAAAAAAAAAAAGTTTTCTAGTTGCTAGAAGAATGAAATGGTGTCACATGAAGTGGACTAATGTCCAGGAGTAAGTATAGACAGACACAGGGAAACAAACCTCATTTTTGTGACAGTTGACAGAAGACTGCATTAGTTATACTAATATGAGCTGACACAGATAAATACACACACATAATATAACACACACAACCTGTGTGTTTGAGGGCCTAATTCTCAACCCATAACTGCTGATGACTAACAACAGATCAGAAAGTGACTGCTACAGGGAAAGTTGGTTTGTCATGCTGCAGGGCTTAAAAGAGTTAATAGAGCGTGGTACGGGATTTATTTCTATGGTTTGAGGTGAAATGCGCACAGAATGACAATGGCATCATCCAAACAACCCAAGGCTATATAAGTGCATCTCACTTTTGCAGCTGGTATGCCACACACATTTGTATAATTTTATTCCTTGCTATAGAAAATGCACGTAAGCTCTTCAAAGGGTTATATAAATTGAGCAAGAACCTTCTCAATTCCCATCCCACTACAATGCGAATACGGAGCTATGCATCAGAGATAGACCCTTTTTCCAGGCGTATGAAAGAGTGTGAGTGTGTGTGTGTGGGGGGTCTGCATTCAGAACTGCCGGCCTGACTGAGATGATGGGCACCATGAGTAGCATTTTTCTTAGTGGAAATCATTTGCATAATGGGAAAGTGGTTTGAGTTGGAGCCAATCGCTGCTCTGGCATGAGGACAATCAGTGGAGTGGAAGAGCACAATCAGATAAAGGCCAGGCTGCACTGGAAGGAGATCTCCAGCTGCAGTACGTTTCACTTCTCTCTTTCACCTGCTTTTCTCATCAGCTGAACAATTTGAAAAGCAGCAAGATGGGGTCATTTGGTTATGCAGGTTTTTTTTTTATCAGTTTTGCATTTACTGTAAATGTTCAGGAAAAATAGAGCTTCAGGTGCCAAAAAGGTGATTGCATGTGAATTTAGCCTGCTGCTTCACAATTGCCTGTGGTTCTTCTTGGGTATACTGTCAAGGCCAACCTGAAACCTTTTTTTTACTGAAGCTTTAAAAGAAAGGGACTCAGGATTTTAAATAATAATTTACCCTGTATTTCGAGGCAGTCTGCACTTTTCCAGTGCAAATAATATATTTTATTTTTTGAAAATGCCAAGAGCAGTGGAAAGTTTCTTAGCAGAGGCAGGGTCAGGCATTACAACCAAAAAAAGTACAAACTTCTCCTGAAATATGTACCGATGGCACAGATGGGGTGAGTCAGAATGCAACAAAACACATAGATTTTCATTAGATGTCAGATTCCTAAGATGTATTTTAAAATGAACAAATATTCAGTAAATATATATCCAATTCCCATTTCTAGAAAGTATTAAAACGGCTTAAAGATCTAGCAAATCGGCTAAAACAGGCATGTTAATGTTGTTTAAAATATTCATATTTAAATGTGACATTAGACAGATACTTGGACAAGATCATTTTTAAAAATTAATAATCCCTGATAAAAAGTGAAGATTAAGGTAAGATAATATACTTTGAGCAACATAAAATGGTCTGATATAGCTCTAATGGTTGGGCCTTTGCTTCTGTGGTTCTTTTTATCTATTACTTGACATGCATTAAGTGAGACAGCATTTGGTGATCTAAAGGATTTGTATAGAACATATGAGAAAGGTCTTCCTGCAACGTCACATTAGTTCACAAAAAGTGCCACTTTTCCTGGACCATTGCTGACAGATAATGGTCTTTAATTAACATCAAATGAAGAGGGCATGTAACTGTAACTGTGCAGTGCACCCTTATTATGCACTGACACCAATAACTATTCATGTTCAGTACAAAAGCAAAAACAGCTTACAATCATTTGCATTAAATTAATTATTCAGTCCTTCTCTCCAAACAAGACCGGTGAGATCAAGATGGGGAGAAAAACAAGCCTAGTTGGAGAAGTGTGAAAGAGAATTGTTTCAAAATAATATTTTTAATCTAGCTCTGCTAGTATAGATGGTCTGATCTGATCTTGTTTGAGCACCTGGAAACTGCAACAGCAGACACTGTGTACCTCGTCAATGAAATACATCCCGACTGCTAACTCTGCAGCAGAAGTTTTCATTGTATGCATACAAGTTTGCATAGCTTTATTTAAGGGTTCTATTATTGCATCAATACAATTCAATTCAATTTTATTTGTATAGCGCTTTTAACAACAGACATTGTCTCAAAACAGATTCACAAAAGTATATAATTTCTGAATATAAACTTATGAATCTATACATTTATCTATATATATACCCCTAATGAGCAAGCCTGTGGCGACGGCGGCAAATGTGTCACGAATTTGAAAAAAATCACAAATGTGAAAAATAATGTATAGGATTATGATGCAAAGAATCCTGTCAAAGACAGTAATTGTAAAAGAGGATTAGGGCAGAATGACTACAGAAATATATTTAAGTGATATCGAACTTTATTACAGCTACTCTGTATGACAATACTATAGAGGTCAGGTATTAGTTCAAACAAAGAAATAAATAATAGATGCTTTACATAAAAAGTCTTAACATTAAAGCAAATTAATATCATGAATGAATTGACTATACATATGATAATTAGTATGAATAACAGTATGAATAATGAAAGGTTATTTAGCAAAATAGGATCAGGTTACAGTGCATAGTATTTTTGTTAAAAATGGAGGGAAAAAAGCATAATTATTATGTCAGAAGAGAAAACAAATTGTGTAAGTATGAATATCAAGAATTCTATGTGAATTTGAGCCCTGTTTAATTCCAGAAATAACCCATATCACTAAAACACTGGTGTTAAACACTGTACTCAATACAGCAAAACCAAAACAGAAACATAGGAGCAATCTGAACCCAAATGTAAGTCACTGACCACTTTAGCCATCACTAACTTCTGCTTTATAACTTCTGCTAAGCTTTATACGAAAATATTTATAAAAAATGCATATCGGTGAATAGACAACTGGTAATTAAAGCTCTCTGTTTATTTTATGCACTTCTAAAATATTGGGCTCATTATTTCAACATCTAAAATTATATTTTAACAATTAACCTGAGCACTGTGGTTTTTTATTTCTTAAATTCCCTCTCACAGAACTCATTTTATTAAAAGTGGATTAAAAATTTGATTCCAGTAGACATTAATTATAGGCCTATTTGTTTATTGCCTACTGAGGTTTGTAGTTAACCCAATATATTTTTTTACTTTATATTTGACTTTTAAAAACTTTATATATAATAACTGATAAAGGTGGGATGAGATTTTCACCACCGTAACAAAATAAAATAAAACATAAAAATTACAAACAAAAAAACAAAAAACAAAAAAAAAACAACCACCACCACAACAACAACAACAATGGCCCATCTGACTATGCTTCATGGATTATGGTGTCTCCCATAAATAATATCAAAAATAATAATAATAATAATAATAATAATAATAATAATAATAGCACCTTTCAGTCAAAAGCAGTTCAAAGCATTTTACAAAATGACAATCATATAAAACAATAAAAAAAAAATAGATGTCAGTTAAAAGAAGAAGAGGACTGTGAGAATGGAGTAGGCCATAAAGAATTGCTGGCAGCCTGCTGCTGAATTTCAGCCCTTACGCTCTGAGAAGTCATTGCAAATCTTTTTTCAGTCATTCATCTTCAGTAGCCACTTTATCCTGGTCACAGTGACAGTGGATTCAAAGTCTATTCCACAGTTGGCATGAGGTGGCCAATATTCTCTGGGTGGTATATCATCACAAGGCACCATGCACACACACACACACACACACACACACACTTATGAGCCATCAGGACACATACTGCATGTCTATGGGTGGTGGAAGGACACCAGAGAACCCAGAGGGAACCCACTTGGACACAGGGAGAACATGCTAAACACAGTACAGACTGCTCAACCGGGGACCTGTAATAAATAAGTATTTAATAAATAGTTAATCTAGATATTGTGTTAAACAAGAGCCTAATATTGTTCTTATTGCTTTCTATCAAATTTGATGTGTAAAGTGTTCTGGCTGAGACAAAGACCAGATGGTAGTTAATGAGAGATTTCCTCCATGCTGTTAAAAAGCTCTCCAGTTTATTTTTGCCATCCTCATTCACACTGTTGGGAGATACTGTATGTTTGAGTCCAGTTGAACACTGTACCAAGAGACTGATCCTCTAATTATTGAGTTATTACATTTTAATTGCAATCATATAATCAAGTGTTCCATGTTACACTGCATAGTTCACTTCGATATGGTAAATTACTAAGACTACTGTAGCTACGAGTGTATGAACAGTACCTTGCTAATACACTATTAATGTAATAAAAAAAAATACATTTAGGCTGTGAGTAAATTTAGGGACTAGGACATTCTGAGTAACACTAATAGATGCAGAATGGACACAAATGCTATGCATAATGGTTCTTTTTTTTTTTTTTTAATTATCGTCCAAATGAATACTAAAATTGGCAACAATTATCATTTTGTCAATGGACAAAAAGAGACAGGAATGCAGGAAAAAAATCTTTTAGAAAGTCACTACATGGTGCAGGTGAACTATAAAGTGAATTCAATTTTATTTGTGTAGCGCTTTTAACGATGGACATTGCCACAAAGCAGGTTTACAGAAATCCAGATATAATTTTTTATTTAAATTAATCCCTAATGACCAAGCCAGAGGCAACAAATGAATGGAATTTGTTTTCTGGTAAAAGAAAAAACCAAAATATTTAAGAACCAAGAGTTACACTATATACCATATCATAAACTGTAAACACCTCCACGTCATGGATGTCCATTAAAGTTATGCTTATAGCTGCTTATATATCTATGTGGTTTACACTCTCTATGTGGTTAAAACACTGTTATCATGTAGAATCATGATATCATGTAGTTATCATGCATTGAACTGAGAATATTACAGTCATATTCCCTTAAATTATAGACAAAGATAATAAGATAAAAGATCTATGATAGATAGAAAAAAGAGCTATGTCTTTAGGGTCAGAGATTATGTTTAAGGGTTTATGTTTAATAAAACTAGCTGTCAGTTAACTGTGCTACTTACAAATTTACTGGTATTTCCAAGATATTTACTAAGCTAACACAATCCATTTCCTGTTTCCAAGGCAAAATACAAGTTTGGCTTGTTCCCTTACTTGGAATAGGAAAAGGACTGTGTGGGTAGTCATCCACAACAGACCTTCAAAGTTGGACTGGGACGAAGTAAACCCATGACAACACTAAATTGTCTGCACTGCTATTATCTGCACATTTACAATCATGAAGATTACTCTTAAACTTAACAATAACCAAGCTTAAGGATTCCACTATGTAGGATTTATGGGATCTATTAGCAGAAATGGAATATAGTATTTATAAATATGTTTAAATGAGTAAATAATTACATGTAACTATAAATCATGGTGTTTTTTAAGCCCTTTATATCTACATAGCGAGCGGGTCCTCTTCTACTGAGCTGCCATGTTGTGTTGCTACAGCATCTCAGAGTGGACAAATCTCTAGAGAGCACCTTCCACGTTTTGCATTTTTACAAGTGGCAGAATGAATCTTGAAGGAAGTATCAGAAGGAAGATGAAAAAGAAGAAAGGAAGACAAGGAAGAAGAAAGAAGATGAGTCAGTGTTTGCTGATGTGAATCCTACTTAGTAAACATATCAACTGAATCCTACTTAGTGGACCTTTAACCCAACCCTGTTTCCACCAGTTTTAGCAAGAAACAAACTTCTATTTACTTCTATTTATGTACCTGGTTACATACCTCTTTTATGCTGGCCAACAAAATCAGTCTCATAGACTAATATATTATCACATTGAAGAGTACCTAAGAATATGATGTATTAATTACTGTATATCTTTTATTCTTTTATATGTGTTATGTCTAAACATGCCCAAGCTATCTATAAAGCCCATTTTATTATGCTGTAGATGCACCAATCTATGGTCTATGTAAAGAATCTATTCTATAAGAATCAATCTTTAAGCTATGTAAAGAACTCAAGGCGTCCAGGCCTCTAAATGCACTGTAGATGTTAGAATTAGATATGTAAAGCTTATGAAAAACTAATAAAAAAAATTCCACTCATCATATTATGACCTGAGCATTAACATTTGCATCACAATGTTTTAAATCAATTTCTATTGAATTTAATTCCTTAGCCATGTGTATCCTAAGGTCTAGAATTACCTTAACACAGACACAGGCATAGAATGTAATACCTGACCAGAAAAGACATGTTCTCATCTGATTTTCTAACTGCATGATGCAATCTGGAGCACCTTGGTTTAACATGAGTTGCCCAACTGACTCATGGATTGCATGCCACCTGCTCAGAAAGCTGTGCAGGAAGTTCTAAAATGTACACACAATCCCAATTTTTGGAAAGGATTCAAATATTTTACTGTCTGATGGAATTTAGCCTCCATGCAAATTGATTTGGTTTTCAAATTTTACCATGGGATCTTGTCTCTAAGCTCTCGACATGGCTGGCAGCCAGAGGGATTTCAGGCTTGGCTTTCTGCACTGAATCTCCCTGTATCATCCCCTCTGTCTGAGTCACCATGGGCCTCCCTGGCCTGCACACATTGCTGCAGAGCTCGCTGAAAAATAAGTATTATAAAACAGGAATAATCTGATCATTTCACTTGATCTTTAGTTAATATCCCTGCCAGTTTGATGAAGGGTAATCATAGTCCATAATAATGAAACTGATGTGCAAACGAAAACCAACCCGTTAGTATTTTCTTTTTAAAACACTAAGAACAGATTTTTGAATGTTTTTTTTTAACACAACGAAAGTTAATGAACAAAGAATGTTCACCATAATATGGTCAAGGTATTCCCAATTTCCAAATGAGTTTCAATGTGTGGAATTTTTGTTTTAAGAAGTCTATATAGGCCAAAAATCAATATGTCATATATAAATTGCAAGTTCCTATAAAGAATTAGAATAACTATCTCAAATGTCCATTGTAATAATTGTGAACAAGCATCAGTTATTTAAATTCTATCAGTCTTAAGAATAAGTGGGGGTTCAAGAATCAATGTAATTTGCAAAGCATTCTGTAAAACAGTATAATCCAGTGTAAAGCAGTGCAAAAGGTCTGTTACAATCCAAGACTCAAGAGTGAGGATCCATTGACAAGATTTATTAAAACACAATCTAAAGTCTGAGTCATTAGGGAAGCAATGGTTAAACACAGTAATAGCACAAATCTTCAAACCAAAAGGGCAATCTGCACAGATTAGGCAAAGAGGAAACTCACAGTTTAGAATTTACACAAATCAAGGAAGTAAACAGAAAATGAACAACTCTGGACGTTGACCTCTGCTGGCAGGGAGGAGTACTGTCCTGCGCTGTTGTGATGTATGCAATCTCTATAATGAATATTAAAGTGTAAACAAACAAAAATAAGATTATATGTTTAATAGATTGCCTTATAGGCCTCATATACCCACCTGAGACAACAGATCCATAAATAGAGACAGGTGAATATCCAGTAAATGTGAAGATTCTGGCAATTTATTAATACAGAAGTTGACTGTGGGTCCAACAATTTTCTATTCCATCTTATTTACATTATTAAAGTGGTATGTGTTTAGAATAAAAAACAACAACACAATACTCTGACAGAACGTACAGCTGCATAATAACTGTTCGGCTATGTTGCCCTGTGATAGGCCCTGTCTGTAGTCATTTTTAAAATCAGCAACACCATCACACAGTCACTCAGCAATATCTCATTATTTTCAGGATATGAATGAAAATAGGATTTTTTAATTTGGCACTGTAAATTCCTCCTTATAGTCTGGCACGATGGTGCAGTGGTTAGCCTCACAGCAAGAAGTTTCAGGGTTTGAACCTGACAGCCAACTGGTGCCTTTCTGTGTGGAGTTTGCATGTTCTTTTCATTCCTGTGTGGGTTTCTTCAGAACAGTCTGCTATAAATTGGCCATAGGTGTGAACGTGAGCGAGATTGGTTGATGATCTCTGTGTTAGCCCTGCAATAGATTGGAAACCTGCCCAGGGTGTACCTCACCTCTTGCCCAAAGACAGCTGGGATTGGATCCAGCTTTCCTGTGGCCCTTAACGGATAAGCGGTGTAGATAACAAATGGATGGAATTCCTTTTTTTCCCATCACCATGTGTATAACCAAATGTAAACTGAAGGTAAAACAGAAACTGGACAGTTGAGGGCTGGGAAAAAAAAACAGGTGATTTTTTTTCTTCTTCTTGGCTGACAGGAGTGGAACTCAATGTGGTCTTATAAGTTAAAATGTGACAGTTTTATGAATGCAATAAATGTGTCAGTTTTATGATCGCATTAAAATAAACACAAATATTCTGTTTCATTATAATTGTTAAAGTTTATGTGTGTATGAGATAAAGTGTAAGCATTTTGGATACTTTCCTTTTACCTTTTTACCTTTGGGAACTTAGAATTCACAATCTATCGGAATAAATGAAATCATGTCATTTGCTTCATAAAGCTGGTAAAGTGTTTAATTTTTTTTTAATTCAAACAATTCTTTTTCCCATTTCAAATGATATTTCACTTGCAATACAGAATGCTCATACTGCTTTGACCCCTGCTTTCAGTAACAGACAGAATTAGACCATGAAAACAGAGCCTATTATCTACTCTAAACCTTCATAAAGAACAGGACCATTAGTCTCAGTGTGAAGCCAGGTGTTGGCCTCAGCTTCTCTGTCTGTCTGGCTCCAGGTGCAGTGTGTTCAGCTGCTAGTCCTCAGACTGGACCAACTATACATTTTGATTCCCATGCATCATTACATTCTGCCCTGTGAACACAGTGAGACTGTCACACTGCACAGAGAACATTATAGTAGTCATGTCTGCTAAATTACTTTCTAGAGGGTTTTTTTTGCGCACAGACATTTACATCTCATTTCTGACAGAGGACCTGTTTGAGTGCACAACACAGTAAAAGCAGATATTCTCATATGCCTAGTATTAAAACAGGGCAAACACTACTACTACTACTACTACTACTACTACTAATAATAATAATAATAATAATAATAACAATAATAACAATAATAATAATAATATATGTAAGAGATAAAACATGAGAGGCTATGCTGTTATAAGAAAATAATCAATCCTGTGGTGGTGTGATTGGGTTGGTGGCTTACAATCCCAAAGCTAATTATTTTATTTAAACAGCATGTCCTAAAGTTTTTATGCTCCACAGCAATTTGCCAATTATTATATTTTTATTTTTATTAATGAATGCTGTGATATAAGCCACTTAAGTCCCCACAGTAACCACATTCCAGCATCTCTCCTGAAGGCCTACCCAAAATAAATGAACGTAGATAAAACATAGGTGAAAAATTATGATTAAAAAAATATTGAACATTCATCAAGCTTTGTAACCATTAATAGACCACTACAAGTTAATTTTTTGTTATCACTAATGTTATAAGTTATATACAGCTGTTTTTTTCTATCTCTTGTTAATATGACATTAAGTAAAAACTCAGCTTTCCATGTTACTGAAAAATCAGAAAATGCAAAGTCCCCTGTCCTGAAAATGAAAACATATTGGCTTAGGCTCTTGCTTAGGTGCAGGGGTGAACAATACTTGAGTAATGGAACTTTTTACTATACTTAAGTATTATTTTGGAGTATTTATACTGTATTTTAGTATTATTGAAATTGAATCCTTGACCTGTTGGAACTTTTCCAAGAAAAAACGTACTTTTACTACTTAGACCTTCAAAGTATTTGTCACAAATCTCGAAGGTTTTTTGTCTTGTCCAGCCAATGACTGTGTGCTATCTATCAATCGAATTGACTCAATTTAGCATCCAATCATTTCAGTGTAGAATAGTATAGGAAAAATATATTATGAATAATGATAGCTTCTCATGCTCACAATGCAGTTAGCACAATAGCTGTGTGTGTGAAGTTGTATAAGCCACCAGACTGCAGTGTGGAATTTGAGAATAACCCTACTCACCCTGTCCCTATCTCAGTAAATTGTTTCCAATATGCTGGAGTAAGCAAAAACTTGTATAAAGTGAGGTACTTTGCGTTCCTGGCTTGAACTCAATCTAATTTAAAAAAAGCAGGTTGAGGTAAGTTTTGCTAATCTGCTAATATTAAATGGTTATATTAAACTAAGTTAGCTAGTAGGTATAACATAACTGGCTAGACAGGAAGCCCAATTCTAGGTAGCAATTATATCTCAAATATTGCAAACTTACAGCGATTGAATAATGTTTTCAGGTAAACTGGTGTAGTTTTCGATAAGTAAAACATTTCCTTTCACATGTTCACATTAAAGTTAAGAATGTTATGTTTCTACTCAAGTACACTAAAAAGTAGCAATGTTTTTTTTTTTAACTTTTAACAGTTCCACTGTCAATTGAGAAAGATTTATTATCTATTATTTCACTTAAGCCTAATTTCTCAATGTCTACCCCTGCAGAAATGTTTAACATCTCCTTACAGAAACAATCACAATATTGATGATTATTGTTTTTTATTTGTTGTATCACAACATGGTTTTTATATATTTATTATTATTTTTAGATTATGCGGAGCATTTTCCATACACATCTCTTTGAATAAGCTGTTTCTATAGAAACAATAACATATTAAAATGAGCATTTAAATATAAACCTCAGATTTAAATGACAGTTGGCACTACAGTCTGAGCTATGCTGTCAAAGAAAGTCTGCCAATACCTCCTGACCAACTAGATTCAAGGATTCAATCATGACCTGGTATCAAATGCATAATAGAATAGAATAAAGGATGATAAAGGATGTTTAATGTCCTTGATCCCAAGGATCATAAAAAAATATTAAGCATTCTGAGCAGAGTGTGAAATAGGTATAGGGGTGCGCTTCATCCTTACACAAGTATTTATTAAAAATCAGCTCACGGTAGTTACAGTAGGTAAATAAAATCCAAGCGTTGCAATTGTGAAAATCCCCATTTGTTATCTTGACAGAATTTACTGTACAGAACTGCTCTGGATCATAAGACTCCAAATCTTCCGCAACGGGTCCGGATGCTGCTGACCCCGGCCCACCCATTCCTATCCCCACGTCATAACTCTGCACTAGTTCAATGAGCACTTTTTATTTATTTATTTATTAGCCAGCCCGGAAGGATCAAGTCCACTGCAATTGCATAGGGACATTTTTAATCAAGTCAATGTGCACAGGCTGAGTGATGCTCAGCGATGCATGTTTGTTTATCCAGGGCGCAGCTGCTGGAGGCCAAGGTGACGAGGGAATTTCTCTTCATGCCAGAGAAGGATGCAGAATACTCTGCAAAAAAAAGAAGAAGAACAAGAGAAAGGATTTTTTTCTCCCATAACGAGATCCAAAGCACTTGATGTAATTAGAAGGCGTCTGGAATCAGGACAATTAAGGGTGGTTTGGCATCACAGAGACTTGTCTCAGTGGGGTGAATTATAGGATAGGTTGGAAAAAATTGGGGCCCAAAAGATTGATGAGTTCAGTTTTTTTCCAAATGGTGCCCTTATACACATAATTACACTGTGGAAATGAATGAATCATCATGATACAAACCCAGACTAGGATACAGTAATTGCTCATCAAATAAGAAGCCTGCACTGTCAGCCCCAAAACTGCAGCATGAAGACTCTTTGTAATGTATTAATGTGATCCATCTTATTCCTGCTCTGCACATTAATCTTTATATTACACTGCATGCCTTGTTAACTTTTCCAGGTTCTGTTCAGAAACTGTAGCCTATATGCAAAAGATATTAGGTCTACTGTACAGTTTGCTCAGCTGTGTGCACAAAAATAATGTGATTTGCCACTTTCAGTTTCCCACAAATTTTTTTTAGTTGTCTTTGCCCCGTTTTTAGTCTTCTAAATGCTTCAGGGAGCTGCTGTGCTTATTATGGAGTCTGATGCCAGAAACACTTCATCTGAATCAAATCTTTTCTTCATCTTTGAAAGTATGAAACAATGGTGTATGGGGGAGGTGGAGCACTTCAGTGCACAAAATGCGTCATTAACGTTTGCTTGAGATTACTGTAGTAGAAAATATATTTACACTTGTTAAGACAGACCAGTTTCCAAGAAGCAGTGCAAACATCGAGAAATCCAGAGACTGCAGATATTCACTGATATGTGCTTGGAAGAACCTCATGACAATGATGGCCATTTTGTTGTGTGCTCTACACTGCTCAGAAGAATGAGCTGGGTCACTGACAGGTTCACTGAACACTTACCACCTCAACATCCATTAACCCCTGTCCTAGAGCTGAGGAAGAGTTTGTCTCTCCTCTGTGAATAGAATGGAGGATAGAGGATGGGACAGTTAGTCATCCACAAAGACAACTTCCTCCTATAAATGGCACTATTTTTCATGGTCATTTCACAGGCAATTTAAATATGAACATAAATGATATATTACATATGTAGTATTAGCTTTCTACATGCTGTATACTGGCCCTGTATTGCACACTACTCCCCACCCTAGTATACAGCATAGTATGCAGGTGTGACATGTCCATGTAGTGTAGTAGTCTTGTATGTCCGTAAAAATAAATGAATAAAAAAAGTATGTCCGTGTCGTCACATGTATGACACTCAGGACTCTGGTGAATCAGATAACCTGGCTATTGCTAGTAGTGAATGCTATCCTGCAGCCTCCTAGCTAGCAAGCATGCCATTCAGTTACATTAGCGAGCTAGTTAGGTAGCATTCACTATTACCTGGGCTATTTGTTCTGTTAAAAATCAAGAAAACATGAAAAATACACCAAAATATGCAATTTATTATTTACTTTACATTTATAGTCCTAGCTAGAGTCTAAGCCACTCATGCTGTCCATCAAGTTTTTTTAATTTTTGGAGAGATGGAAATCACCCCGTTGCATCATGGGATAGAGTAGCCGATAAAGTGAGCTCTGACTGTATGCTGGAAATGTTTTTAAATGTTTTTAAATATTTTTCATGTACAGCATACTTCTTGCCAATTTTCCATCAAGATCAGTATACGAGCAGTAATCAGTATGTATATGAATACTTTGAAAAACATATTTTAAAAATGCTGGTCTTCATGCTTAAGCATGTGTAAGATCTTTAGTCATTTGTTGTCATTAAACAAAGAGTCTAGTACAATGAAATGGGTTTCATCAATAATGTCTTGACAAAGATCTGGATTTTCTAACTTCTAATATTGAAACAGTATGCAGGAATATTAAAACTGCAAACGTCCAGTAGGCCCAATCATAACAGAGACAAGTTAGAGAATGTAAATGAGAACATATCAAATCACCAACCTGCTCACTGGTAACAAAATACCCAATAAAAACTTTTATCTAATCCTAAGTTCAGAAACTCAACTTATGCATGTTTTATTACATATTGGTAATAATAATAAATAATCTTCAAATAAAACAGATCTGGAATAAGTGTCTTAAAAGCAATATAAAATATCAAACTGATCACTTTCTCTACCAATTAGCATGATAATGTTTATGAAAAAATAGTACTGACAATTGATTTAATTGCACAACAATTAAATACAGGCTGTTTTAATGGAGCAGCCACTGTAGTTGAGGCCTCTGTAACTAATTTTTCTGTGCAACAGGGAAAGAAGGGTGGTGGTGTTATTTGTTTATACAGAGATGTTTTTGGCTGCCAAAATGTCATGCGGGGTGATTTTTTTTTTACTTTGGAATATGCTGCTCTCACAGAACATTCATCAAACTTCCCCTCCTATATTTGGTATTAATTATAAGCCATGTCAAAGCAACTCTGACTTTCTCGGGAAATGTTCTGAACTACTGTCAGTTTTGCTCACAAGAAATAATAAAATTCTTTATTTTAATTTATACATCGATTCTTACAATGACTCTTATAATGTAAAGGTGGTTGATTTTAATGAATGCTAAGTTCATTGACTAAATGAACAAATGGCAAATAAATGACAAACAGGGAACACTAATAATTTATAATCTTCTTTATCTTTCAGCTGCTCCCGTTCGGGGTTGCCACAGCGGATCCATTTTTCCCACATGTCTGATTTGGCAAGGTTTTTACACTGGATGCCCTTCCTGACACAACCCTCCATTATATCCAGGCTTGGGACCGGCACGCAGAAGTACACTAGATTGTGCATTCCCTTGTAGCTGGGTTGGAGGCTCCAGCGAGTAACAAACTCGCAACCCATGGTTTACAAGACCGGTGCTCTACCCACGGAGCTACGGAGCCTCATAATAGTAATTTATAATAATGTATAATAAATTATGACAACCACATTACTCTAATATAATTAATAAACACAGTGTCTTGCCAAAATTGTATGAAGTTATATGCCATTGGTGTAACTGTGTAAGCTATTTTTATATTTTTTACAATGATTTATTCTTGTAAATTATGCAAATTGTACCTGGTGTCATTATAAAATATGCTGTCATTGCTTTAGAAGATTTTATGCAATCCTAAAGTTATCTGGCGGATCATCACTAAACAATACTCAAATCAGAAATGCTACAGAGCCATAGCAAATACCTTAAACATTCCTGTCAGTACAACTGATTCAATAATATTCAGATGGAATGTTCATGGAACCACAATTAATCATGACAGGCAATGCAAAATTCCACGGTGAGCTCTCAGACTAATGATAGCGAAGGTAAGAGAGAATTCATCAGCACTTGAAAAGCGTTGAAGGATGACCTGAAAGCGGCAGGAACAACAGTTACACAGAGTACAATAAGCAACAAACTGCACAGCAATGATCTCTGTTCTGACACCCCTCACAAAACTAGTCTGCTAAAAAGGAAACACAGAGATGCACGCCTAACATGATTTATACGAATCAGAACTCTTTTGGAGCAATAAACTAGGGTCAGAAAAAAACAAAAAATATTCCGAATGGAATTAGTCAATAATTCAGCTCATTGTATTTGGAGAAGATGATCCCAAGAACACCATAGGCACAGTAACATATGGAGGAGGGAGCATCATGATATGTCTCTGCTTCTGAAATGGTTCTGGGGCCTTACATGGCTTAGCCAATCTCCTGACTTGAATCCCATTGAAAGGTTATGGAGGATTTTGAATCATCAGAAGAACTCCAGTAACCTTGTGGAATTGAAGACAATTTGCCAAGAGGAATGAGCCGAGGTGGGAATGAATATTTATTTGTGGTTTATAAAACCTCCAGGGATCCCCTTACCCTCTACCCCTCTGTATTGAAGCATTCCCTGGCCCACTTTAAAAGTGCGAGTCTGTAGGACAACTGGCCACTGTTTACAAAAGTCTAGTTTTTAAAGCACAGCATCTGATGTTAGAGGCTCTTTCAGATGGCAGAAGGCAGGCTCAACATAACTGGTAAATAAACTTATTCTTCATACAATATATGAGATATGATCCAAATACTTATTTGTTTGAATCAAAATAGTGTTTTTGTGGCTAAATTATTACACTTCAAGTGTAATAATGCAAGTGTAAAAACATGAATAGGAAAGGACTGATTATGAAGGTGATAAAAAAATTATGATGCTACTATGGATGGAGCATTTTGCTGGTATGGTTAGGGTACACTCCGAGGTGAGAGTCACTGCAAATCAATACAAAATTCTTCTGACTGATCCCCTTTATCCTCCTTTATCCTATGATGAAACATGTACAGTATATAGTGGTGGGAGTGATTTCTTCCAGAATGAGAATTCTTCCAACCACACAGGCCTCAATATATCGTTTGAAATGTAAATTATATGCTATGACATTCAAAGTCAACAGATCTCTTTTTTTTATTCATATCTTGAGTGATGGGTAGGTGAAAATAATTGTTTGTTTTTGACAAGCACGGATGTTGCAGTTCAGTCACCTGTGGCCTTAATAAAATGGTTTTAAGTCACACTCCACTGCTTTCTAAATTTGCATTTTAGCATGTTTTCTTTCATACTTGATAAAGTACTAATCTATACAAAAATATGTGGAATTTAATGCTTTGGGAAATAATAATAAATATAGAAAGGTCTACAAATGGAAAACTATGCCATTCTTGGCATTCCTAAGTTTAAAATAATTATATTAATAATATAATCTTAAGACAAATTCTTGAGCAGGACGTAAGACTTTAGGTATACAGTTTCACACAATCCATAGAAAAGATGCCCTTGCTCATGCCTGTGCATTCTTAAACAGGCACAGCCAAATAAGCCTCTGGAATTGCAAAATACATTGGTGGCATGACTAATATTTCCAGAACTTCTGCTGCAAAAATGTTACAGCTTGTCTCTGAAATGTGAGACATGTACTCAACACCAATCCCTTTCATGTCTGCTTTCAAAAAGCTCATGAATAAAGATGAGCTACCTTTAATTATTGCTCGAATTTGAGGATTTCTGCAGGAGTCGGGCCATAATCTGCAGAGAAGGGGATTATCTTACTGCACCTGGAAGATGACACACTGTATCTCAAGTTCCAGCTGAAGCTCTCCAGCAATTTAATAGGGGGCAAATGTGGTCATACAGTTGTCTCTGCAGTAAAAACTTGAGAAAAGATATGTAGGGATTCCCTTTCTAGATGCAGGAGAGCATGTTTATGCAGGAGTACCATTCAAGCTTGTTCATCTCTATCATAGCTCTGGAAAGGAGTCACAACTTGACACTGAACTGTTTTTGTTTACCTTATAGCTTATCAGAAGTTCCCAGAAGCTTTTTTATTGAGTATAGGACCAGCGAGGTAGCAAAGAAAAAGAAAAGAGAGGATCTGAAATAAAGTGTAGCATGAACATGGGGAGAGAGAGAAGCAGTGGCGTGCATATTTTGCACAGCAGTGCGCTATAAAGTGCTCTTCATTGCCAAGATGCTTCTTAGTGAATAACATTTTTCATGGGATAGCATATATCGCTCTGATGTAAGCATTGCAAAAAAATGTGTCATTAAAATATGGCACTCCTTTAAAATAACTGAAGCAGAAGTGTTGTTTTTTTCATATGTGACTCTTCCAGAAAGAGTTCTTCAGTATCAATCAGTAATTCAAAAAATAATTTGATCATTCGTCTTTAGAGAACACTTTATTCTGGTCGGGATCATGGTGCAACTAGAGCATATCCTGGTAAAGCTATGCAGAAGGTGGGAGAATTCACCCTCGATGCGATCCCAGTCCATTCAAACACTCCATCACACCTATGGGCAATTTAGCATAACCAATTCATGTGCATGCGTGTTTTCTGGACAGTGGAAGGAAACCAGAGAACCCAGAAGAAACTCTATGAAACTCCACACAGACAGTTAAGCCAAACTCAGGATCAAAGCAGGGACCCTGAAGTTGTGAGGCAACAATGCACGAGATGCATGTGAGATGTTACGCACTACTCCACCCTGCCACCCTTCAAAGATTAATTTAACTGATGTCATGTCAAACGGTATAGATTTAAAAGCAGTGCCTGGATTGCTGTAGGACATGATATAATAAGTGGGTTTCTCTTTTACTGAAGCAATCATGAGGCAAAAAAATTGCATAGATGACATGACATGACATGACAGATGAATACAGGAGAGCAGCATGTTGGTGATGATCTCAGTTTTAATTGACAGTTATGTTATTTCCTTGCATCTGTAATGTGTTTGACAGAAGAATTGCAGCCAATCATTCAGTGTGTTGACTTGTCATAGTGACAAACCTGTAATCTGGTACATGTTACGTTAATCTGAAAATCATTACTAGAGTGCTTGTACAGTAATCCTACATATGAGAAAATTGTTTTGAGATATTAAGTCCATGGATTTTATATCACTTTTTGGTCAGTGTATTTATTACTGATCATCTTTAATCCTTAAGATGCATAATACTACTACTACTAATACTACTACTACTACTACTACTACTACTACTACTACTACTACTAATAATAATAATAATAATAATAATAATAATAATGATAATAATGATAATAATACAACCCGAATTCCAGAAAAGTTGGGACGTTATTTAAATTTGAATAAAATGAAAACTAAAAGACTTTCAAATTACATGAGCCAATATTTTATTCACAACAGAACATAGATAACATAAATGTTTAAACTGAGAAATTTTACAATTTTATTCACAAA
>JAQQZR010000020.1:9010921-9024057 GCA_030068235.1 Notoglanidium macrostoma | reverse complement strand
TGAAAATCTGATGATGTTTTAGGTCATATTTATGCAGAAATATAGAAAATTCTAAAGGGTTCACAAACTTTCAAACACAACTGTAGATTGGTTCATAGAGATTACAGCAGTACTATATTTTAAGAAGAAGGCCAGAATAATTAGTAATTAATATGTGCTCCTAGTGCACTTTCATTCATTCATGTTGTATCCAGCCTTTAAAAAAATCTCATCAGAGAAATACAGTGAATATAAGTAGTCTACATACCCCTGTTAAAATGGCAGGTTTTTGTGATATAATAAATTAAACCAAGTTAAATCATGTCAGAACCGTTTTTTCTACATTTATTGTGAAATTGCAACCTATAAATTAAAGTGAAATTAATAAGAATCATTTTAAGAAATAAAACTTTAAGTGTAAAAAAAAAGTATAATTACCTGGTTGCATAAGTGTGCACCCTCCTAAACTGTTACTTAGTTGGAGCATCCTTAAATCATCATGGCATTCAATCTTTTTTGGTAAGACTCAATCAGTTTGGCACATCTTGACCTTTTTTATTTTGCCATTTTTCCATGCAAAAGCATTCTAACTCTATCAAATTGGCATCACCTGTGTGCTGTCATCTTTGGGTCACCTGACAGATTTTCAATTAGATTTAGATCTGGACTCTGGCTGGGCAATTGCAAAACCTTGATTTTGTTTTGGTGAAGCCATTGCTGATGATTTGGAGGTGTGTTTGGGTCACTGTCATGCTGATAATTGAAGCTATTCATTATTCCCTCCACCCTGATTGAAGCCCCAATTCTGGCTGAAGAAGAGCAGCCCCAAAGCATGATGCTGCCTCCTCTATGCTTCACCATAGGGATGGTGTTCTTTTGGTAGTGTTTTATGTGTTTTATGGTAGTGTTTTGGGCATTGTTGTCACATGTAAGGGAACAACCAGTATTGCCAGAAATGGCTGAAATTCTTTTAATGTTGCTGAAGGCCTCTTGGCAGCTTCCCTGACCAGTT
This sequence comes from Notoglanidium macrostoma, assembly GCA_030068235.1. Lineage (NCBI taxonomy): Eukaryota > Metazoa > Chordata > Actinopteri > Siluriformes > Auchenoglanididae > Notoglanidium > Notoglanidium macrostoma. The sequence continues at coordinate 9,023,066 of JAQQZR010000020.1, read as the reverse complement.
TTCTCCTGTTCTTTTCATCAATTTTAAAGGGACATCCTGTTCTTAGTAACCTCACTGTTGTGCCATATTTCCTCCACTTGTTGATTATTGTCTTTATATTGTTTCATTGTAAATCGAGTAACTTGGCTTTTTGTAACCTTATTGTTCAACAATGAGGGCCCATACCTGGCTTATAAGCTCTTTGAGGCCCATGGCCCAAGAAGATGGCAGGAAAATCCTACAGGAAAAGCTACACTTTATGTGAAGTTATTCAGTGACTTTAATTTATGGCAGGTATATACTAATTAGTATTTAACAATTAGAGTTTGAAAGTGATTAGTCGATTCTGAACACTGCTACATTCCCATTTATAAAAGGATGTGCACACTTATGCAAGCTTTGTACTGGGCATTTTTTGTTTTTCTTTTTTTCTCTAAAACATTTTTGGTTGTTTGTCACTTGGTTGTTTAATATGATGCAATTTCACAATAAAGGTGAAAAAAGGTTCTGACATGGTTAACCTTAATTTCATTTTTTTTTTTTTTTTACATCACAAAGGCTGCCCTTGTAACAGGGGTGTGTAGACTTTTTATATCCACTGTAGTTCTGATGCTCAACCTGGATAACAAAACTGGATAGCACCTAGATTTTGAAATGATAACAATATGAAAAAACCTAAGTATCTCCATTCCTGCTGCAAGGTTAAATATTATAGATAGTTTTCATTACTAATATACAAACAAGAACAAATATTACTTTAAAAGAAAGGTGTTGTTAATATGAGATGGGTTCTCTGGCTTCTTCCTGGTTTCCAAAAGAAAATCAGTAGGAGGCTTGTCTGTACTAAATTGCCATTACATGTATATATGTGTGTGTGGATGTATGTTTGCATGGTGCTCTGTAATGAACTGGCTTTCAATCCAATTGTTCCCAAGACAGGCTTTGGATCCACAACCCCAACAATAAAGAGGTTGCTGAAGATGAATGAATTCATTTATTTTGAAAGAATGCTTAGGGTATAGGACTTATAAGCACATTGATTCTCTCTCATTAATGTTCTGAGTCTTGGATTGAGCATTTTCCTCCATGATAAATCAGGTATTTATCACTTCTTCAGAATAGAATGTTCCAGTCTAGCATCTACTTGATTAAGTCAATGCCTTTTTCTGAGAATGTTGTGGTGCACAATAATGCTGTGCGGCCAATAATTTGGAAAAGAGCAGTGGCTGGATTTAAAGTGACTCTGCTGGCTTTTATTCCATTGGTGCTAATGTTGGAGGACAGGAAGGTTGCCAGAACCCCTGAAGTGCTTGAGAGAGTTCTATAATTGGCTTAGCCTTTTAAGGAAGTCAGCGCAATTTGGTAACAAGTCAATTGTAATAAATATGAATACTGACGGAGACTTATGAGAATAGTCCAGTAATTATGAGAAGCAAGTTTATTATTATGTATGTTATGCATATTGGTCCAAAGTGTATTCACACTTTACAAGCATAATATTGATAGGTGTTTCATCTGGTCCAATAGCATCAAAGCTGAATGAACATGAAAAATATCCTTTAAAAATAAACAAACAAACAAACAAAAACCAATTGCTACTAACTAGATTGTTTAGGATGTTTAACATTCCAATATCCTAGTACAGTTAATATGACTAGTCTTCTTTATTAAAGCCTGGTACCTTCGTATATCTACCTACCTACATACATAAATCATTTTATTTGCTCTGTACCTTAACACAGATTTCTAGATGTGAAATTAAAATATGCAATTTATGTGAATTTTACATTCTTTGAGATCGGTCAGCTTTGCCTTGGGCAATTTTTACACTCATGCCAATCAAACTGAAAACACTGAAGTACAAAATGCACTTTACCCTATGATTCTGGAGATGCCATTTTTAATATCCACTACCATAGCTCCCTACCCTAGCAGTCTCAAAACACAAGCACTGGAATTTAATTATATATTAGACACCCTATTATTTTATTTTTTTTTTTTTATTTTTTTTTTTTACAAATTTTGTTATAGATATTTATTTGATGAATTCTGAATTATTGTCAGTACAAAAACCTTTCAGATTTGAAAACATTACTTCTATAAAAAATAATTTGCATTTGAAAAATGTCTGTAGGTTGTCAGGAAACAGGCAGGCCCGCAGGAATGCAGTTGCAGATTCACTTAATAAGGTAAACTCAAGGCAAAGGTACAAAATCTGCAGGTAAATTTCAAACTCAAGGACAGGCACAGTTCAGTCAATAAGCAAACCACTTGTCAAAGGCAAAGCACAATCACAAAACCAAGAGAACAGAAACACAGTCGAAAACCAGCAAAATAAACTTAGCTTGGCAGATAAAATACACAGTATCAAACTATTGCTTCACAAGGTGCTTGTGTGTGTAGTCAGAATCTTGGGTGTGGCAGATAACTGGATGCAGGTGCATCCAATCAGAGGTCCAGACAACCAGATCTTGGGAGTGAGTGTGTGCTCATGGGAGTTGGAGTCCATGCTAGTGTGTTTCAGTACAGTCATGGTGTGAGTGTTCATGGGAAACTGAGTTCATGGTGTGTGCAAGCTGCACAGGTGCAGGTATGACAGAGCCACCCCGAAGAGCTACCTCTAGGAGCTGAATGTTTCCATGGGTGCCCCCTGGGTCTGGGGCCAGGTTGATCAGGGAGACTGGTGTGGAAGTCTCTAATGAACAGATGGTCTAGGATGTCCTGAGCAGGGACCCAACAGTGCTCTTCCAGGATGTAGCCCTCCAAGTCCACCCAGTTACTGGAGCCTCCCTTCTCCTCATGGCATGAATGAAGGATCTCCTTGACTGTGTATGCAGGTTGCCCATTTATATCCAGGGACTCAGGAGGTGTAGAAAGTGGTGAGTAATAATCCAGAAGACCTTAGATGAGTGCTTAGAGCTGTGACCCATGGAATGTGGGCATATCAAGATAGGTCCAGTCTGTAAGTGAGGGGGTTAATTTGGCTGAGGATTTTGAATGGTCCGATGTACCAGGCGTTGAGTTTCCTGCATCCTGGGAGACCTGGTGCACCTGTTAGAACACGATTTCAGCCAGTTTGAACCTTAACCATGGCTTCATCCATGGTGGCACCTCCTTATCACGTAGCCCAGAAATTAAACAGTGGTCACATGGAACTCCTATTTTTCTCCTTTGTTATAAAGTTGATTCTCTCTGAGTTTTGATGAAACCAGTTGAATGTGGCAGACATGGCTTTCACATGAGGAGTAAATTGAGATGTCATTTATATATGCTATTACAAATTTCCCCAGATTGTCTCTAAGTACACCATTGATGAAACATAGAAAAACTGCAAGTGTGCAAGTCAAACCATAAGGCATTACGTGACACTGGTAATGTCCTGAAGACATGCTGAATGCAGTTTTCCAGTAATCTACCTCACCAATATGGATAAAGTATGGATAAAGTTATAGGCACTCCGCAGGTCAAGTTTAATGCAGATGCTGGCTGAACGGAGTTGTTCCAGAGCAGATGGTACTAGTGAGAGTGGGTAAGGATATTTGACAGTTGAATCTGGTTGAGTAAAAGTAACAGGGGTGCAGGCCTCCTCCCTTTTTTTTTTTACCTGAAAAAGAAGCCAGCAGATGTTGGGGAGGTAGATGGTACAATGAATCCTTGGACAAGAGCCTCCTATATATATTTTTCCATAGCTTTGTGCTCAGCCTGAGAGAGGGGGTAAATTCAGCAGCATATGGGTGAGTTACCAGGTAACAGGTCAATTGTGCAATCATGGGGTAATCATGGGGACGATGGGGTGGTAGGTCACTGACTTTGGCTTTATTGAAAAAATCCATACATTCATGGTTATCAGCAGGGATGTGTACTATAGTACTTGTTTCAGAACTTTCAATGATAGTAGATGATATTGGTGTTTGAAGATGGTGCAAACAGTTTTGTGTGCCGTAATCAGACCAGGCGATGATTGACTCCTAAGGCCATGAGATGCGGGGGTTGTGCAGATTCAGCCATGGGGTTCCCAGAATGACAGAGTGTGTCAGCATGTCTATGATTAGGGAAGACATGGTCTCCTGATGGAGAATACTCACCTGTACGCTGAGGGGATGAGTGCACTGAGAGATTATTCCTTGGCCAATGGGGTCACCATCAATGGTGCTGATGCAAATGGGGTTGTTAAGCATGGTCACAGGAAACTGTAGCTTGAAAATGGTGGTGTGGAAGTTGTCAGCAGATCCAGAGTCAATCATTGCTGCAAGACCATATTCATAGTTTCAGTGGGTGACCTTGGCTTGCAGAATGAGTGGAAGTATGGAGATGAATGGATTGGTACTCACCGCAGGGGGCTTGGATGAAGCGTGAGTCTGTTGGTTGCTAGATTGGTGTGAACAAATTCTCCTCTGTGAGCAGTTCACGATGGTGTGTTCAGAGCTGCCACAGTAATAGCAAGGGTGATGTCACTTCCTTCTTTCTCTCTCCTCCGCTGTCAGGCAAGCGTTGCCCAGTTGCATGGGTTCAGGTTGAGATCTGGAAGGAACTGCTTCATGGGCAGGTTCATTCCATCCACTTTAGGCAGCCAGCATGCAGAACTTTAAAGCGTATTCCACATCTTGGCGATGACTGTTTTGCTGACAACAGATTCCTCAAGACCTCTTCCCCTCTGGTGCATGGTTGAACACTCAGTGGAACAGAGATACAAAATCTGCATAAGTGGAATCAGATTCTCTGCCGTTCTCCCACACAGCTTGGGCCCAGGTAAATGCTTTTCCAGTGATTGCACTAAGCAGAAAAGTCACCTTACTGTATTCTGACAGCTCTCCTTGTGACTCGAAGTAGAGTTGACATTGTAGAAGGAAGCCATCGCAGTGTGCTGGACCTCTGTCATACTTCTCAGGTTTAGCGAGGAGAAGTTTGGGAGTAGGGTGTGTTGCAGTGGTGGCAGGGAGCTGCTGAGTAACTTGAGACGGTCCTGGTGAAATCTGTTGAATAAGGGTCATTCTCTCAAGCATTGATCCTGGTTACTAAGGAAGCATTCCCTGCACAATGAGGGAGTCACAGAGATCAAACGAATCCACTGCATCTATATTGTTGATGAAGCAATCTGTCCGGAAGCAGGCAGGCTCATGGGGATGCAGGTGCACATTTGTTTAATAAGATAAACTCAAGGCAGAGGTGCAGAATCAGCAGGCAAAGTTCAAAGTCAGGGACAGGCACTGTTCAGCTGATGAGCAAACAACTTGTCAAAGGCCAATCACATTCACATACACAAACACGGTAGAAATTGAGTCCATGGTGTTTGTAGGCTAGGTAAGTGCAGGTATGACATATATCAGTTTAAAAAGCAAAATACATTATGATGGCTCATTATGAGTTTTCCTGCAGAAAAAGCAAGTGTGACACTAAAAGTCTCCAGAAGAACAGCGGCAGATTCTCCAAGATGCTTAGTAAAATTTATCAGCTCATTTCTTTATAAAAATTTACAAATTGTACCTAGGAATACTGTTTAAAAAAAAAAAAAAAGCAAAGGGTAGTCATTCTAAACATCAACTTTGTTTAGTTTATTAAGTAGACAGATTTAATTTTATTGTTTTTGAAGTCATCTTTACTTTACAGCATTTCTTTGCACAGGCCAAAGACTTTTGTACAATACTGTATACAACTAAAATTGACTTGTTGAAAATCAAAAAATCCATTCAGACAGTTTTGATTGCAAATGCTTTTTTTTCTTTCTTTTTTTTTGAGAAAAGTACATATTTGGATTTGCTCACGACAAGTCACAGAGGTCCAAAACATTTCTGGGCTGTAAAAGCTACCTCTCTGAATTTTTAATACAAAGAATGGTTACAAATGTCTTGTCCATACAAATGTTCCAAAAAGTTACACAAACACACACAAAAAGGTTTAGAAACTGTTTAATGCTAGCTTTGTAATAAAGTTTTGGCCCACATAGTATTTCTATGTACAAACTTGTTACACATTTCAATTGTAAACCCAACATCGGAAGCATGACTGGCTTTTGTATTGTTACTATAGCCTAGTGGTTTTCATATTTTTTTAGCTGTTGACCCCTACCACATTCTGACTGATCCAACTAGATCCCCCATCTATCCCCCAAATTTATGTATATATTAATATATAATTAGAATGTACAGTATATCACATTAATATTAGTAGTCTGTTACATGTTTTTATAAATCAACCAGGGTCATATTTAACCAGTCCAATATTAGATTTGATATAGTGCTCCAATATTCATATTGCTTTAACGTTACCAGTGACAGTTTTGCCCATTGACATTAAAGTTTCACATTGCACATTTAAATATACATTTCATTTTTCCCATGAATGAAACTAAAACTGATGTTTTTGCAGCCAGGGTCAACAGTAAAATGTTCACATATTTCACTACTAACATTACACTGTACTTGATTATCACTGTACATTTATTTGTTTATTTAACGCATAAACGTTGGACAAACCTTGAGATAATACAACACGGTAAACATAGATCAAGGGACACTCCAGAATCAGTGAGCTAAGCTTTACTATATATATAAAGCTGTATTATATATAATCTGCTGGGAATGCACATGACTAAGCATGTGGGTTAATTTTATTTTTTTTTTTTTAAAACAGCAACAGTACATTTTGTGGCTGTACCATTGCTGAAAGCTTGGGTAACATATAAGTTCTGTTGTTAAATTTCTCTAGATATTTTTCTTAAAGATACTCTGTACGTTCACTTCTCAACAAGCAAACTTTGCTGACATTGTGCAAAAGAAGGACCTTTCCTTTTCTCCTTTGTTTTTTTTTTTTTGTCAGCTTAGTTTTTTTTATATATAATTGAACACATTTGCAACTTTCTAGGGAATTCTATCTGCTGTTTTGAACACTTTTTCAGAATTTATCCAAAGCTACTTATAAGTGACATAGTGTACTTTCATAATCTTATTCATTAACCTGAACTGACCACTTTCTTCTGATCAGGGATGCAGTGGATCCAAGGCCAATCCCAGGAGCACTGGGAGTGAGGAGGGAATTCATCCTATCCATCACAGGGCATCATGCACACATTCACACCGATGGGCAATTTTAGCCAATTCACTATTGCCATGTTTTTGGAAGGTAGGCGGAATGCAGAGAACCCAGAAGAATCAAATGTCAAAACAAGGAAAACATGAGAAACTTCACACAGACAGTAGACTGAGCTCAGAATCAAATCATGAACCCTGGAGCTGTGAGATGGCAATGCCACCCACATAAAAAAAAAAAAACAATTGCAGCATAAAGCTTGTAAAGAAGCTGACAGTAGCACAAGTACCCTGTGATACCTAGGTCAATGCTAATCATAGCTTATTGCTGAGTTGATCATCTGGTCCTTCATGGTGTGAGCAGCTCTTCACATGCAGCCATCATAAAGGCATCTCTCATGGCTTTACTCTTATGGTCTTGAATGATTAGTTTTACACTAGCTTTTTTTCCCTCTCTTTAACTAGCAAGGGTCTGCCTAGTCAGTTACAATATACAAAATACGCTCATTTTCCCAATGCATTTTAGATAATAGAAGACCAAATCTCCAAGTGCTGAACACTAGTGCCATCTATTGCTAGACTGCAGGGTTTCATTTTTAATATTTCTAAAATCCTAAAGATAAACTAATGACTTGAAAAATTGAGATTGCAAAATGGTTATTGCTCGATTGCTTGCAGAAAAAACACACTAATGGATTTAGGTACAAACACCATATAAACAATAGTCATGATGCACATTTGCCATGTTATGAAGCCCATGCTTCTATTACATGATGTGGAAAGACCATGGCTTGTAATGCATCCCATCACAATATGCTTAATTCAGATTGCTTGTGCAGATTTTTGTTTATGTTTGTAAACCTTATAAAGACACCTATACCATGAACACTCTGTCATGAACAACAAAAATGTTTGATTAGCTAAATACTGTGCTATTAGATGGCACAAGTGATACAATAAAAAAAAATTTTTTTTAAACAGCGCAAGTCCTCATCTCACTATTTGTAGAGGAAGTGCATGCAACACTTCTTTTCCCAATCCATTGTATATCATCACCCAGTATATCAATGTGTTTCACTGAAGTGGAATTAATCTGCTAAAGTGAAATGTTTATGCAAGTTCATGAAAAATGATGTGTACATTTCATTTACATGAAGCAAAATCCATAAATGCATTTGACAAACTTCATTAAGATGACTATTAGTTGTATGGCTGATAAACGTAATGGGACTCTGGCACACCTGCCCCTATGGAGGACATGCCACTGGTCCTCTCTGGTTCTTATTTCTAAGCTACCTTGTCTACTCTCTTCTGCTGCAATTCTCCTACTGTATCTCTCAGGAGAATTTCCCCCCAATAATCACCTAAAATCAAACATGATCTTTCTTATTCTCCATTCATTGCAATCATATGTATCTCTCTAATCTTTAAACTTTATTCATTTTAAAAAATGTTCATTTCCTCATAACATCTTGACAATGTTTGGGATGTGCAGAAATACCCCCGTTTATGTAACCGGTTTCAAATGGCTACAAGCCACTCCACATAATTTGTTAATGTGTCAAAATATTTAATGACAACCTAGTAGCTTTAGAAATCTTTTTACATATAAAACAAAAAATGATCAAGGTCAAAGAGGAGTGCTTCACTTAAGAAATGAATGGCTAATATACTGTTAAATTCTCTCAAGAAGTGTACAAATCTGCACTCTTTTCGGCTTTTACTTTGATACTAAATTATGAATCAGCCTGGGTTCATCTGGAACATGACTGCAGTGAAGCACTAAACATTTAAAACCATTGTACACAGGTGCAGGTTTGTTTTGAACCATCTCACAATTTGTTCCACAAGTAGATGTGTTGCGTTTAGGATAAACTCGGCACATTTAGCCCTCAAATGAAGTATGACGACAGCTTTAACCAGAAAAAAATGTTTTTATTTGTAATTCAAGTGAGTTCACGATGTTGTCTCCACATGGCTCTTCTGGTGAAGTGGTCCACACCTTTAATCCAACTGAAGGAACAAAAAAATAAATAAATAAATGTCTGAAACACTTCAGACTTCACATCCATTGAAAACTAAGTCACATAATTCAGGAATACTCTTCATTAAAATGCATAGTTCACTAACTGGTTAAAAGAATATTAGTTAACCTTTTGACTGTCACAGGGGAAACATACTGAAGTGAAACAGCAGCAGAACAAGGGCAGGTAGAGGAAGAACCTTTCACAGCTTATGTATCTCTCATGCAGAGCTCCACATTTGACAAATCAAACTCGGGGTTTGGGTAAGCAGAACAATTAAATAATTAGGAAACATCTCAAACTTTAAGGCTCAGCATCATTTGTACACATCTACTGCTCCCTTTTTCAGAATTAAAAAACAAACAAACCCGAGTTTAAGATTAAGGTTCATGCAAGTTAGTACCTACCATAATACCCACACAAACAGCAGATTAACAAGCTTATACTTGCCTTCACGAAGCCGATGTCTTTTGCGTATTGTCTGAAGCACTGGCGGCACATGTTCAGCCCATATTTGCGTATCAGACCATGTCTGTTTGAACACACACGGCTGTGGGAAGATTAGACAAGAGTTAGTTCAGGCTTTCTGAACCCAATATTAACGTATTATACCACACAAAAGAATAAAAGGACGTTTGGGCGTGGCCAGACTTCTGTTCAGGGTTTTGTACTTTGAAGGCCGAACAAACTAATAAGCATCAGCAGGGAAGCCTTTAGCCTGTATACATTAGCTAACCGGCTAAATGCAACTTCAACATCGCTCAGATAGTGGAACAAGACCTGAAAAGTGTCTGTGATAGGAAATCTTGTTCGTATAAATATACATGTTCGTAGAAATAACTTTAGTTAGCGATAGCCCGCAGTTTCATGCTTCTCGGTTATACCCTAAGCAGCGCGAGCCGCCATGTTGGTATGAGCGCCACATCCATGCGGTCTAAACAAGCTCCGTTTACAAAGAAACTAACCCGCAATCACCTACAGGAAAACCCTTTAGCAATTAAACCTACTCTAAAACACACAAAATACTAGTATTACTGACCAGGCCCGAGATCCCTGGCCGAATTTTCTTGGGTGACTCCAGTAGAGCTGTTGGTGACCCATCTTGTCTCTTTCGCTCGGGATGTCGAAAAGGAAGGAAATGATCTACGCATGCGCGAATTAGACGGTTCTTCTTCTGAGAAATCAACTCTAATTTTACAATCTGAAATGTGACTGTTGCCCTCTTTTGGCCGTTTAGGATATTACATTATTATTATTATTATTATTATTATTATTATTATTATTATTATTATTATTATTATTATTATTATTATTATTATTTTGTTGCCAGGTTTTTTTTTTTTTCAGTTCAATTCAGTTGCCTCCAGTTGCATAACATAAAACAATTAGTTCTTTATTTCAGGCAGCAGTAGTAGGTACAAAAAAATAACAGTAGTATGTCTCCATGTTTTTGTTTTATCTCATTTATCCCCTCAAAATTGATATACGATATATATGATGATAGCTCCATGATATAATATATGATAGGTTTTTAAAAATATATGTTGTAGATATATATATGTATAGAAAATATATACCTATATAAAATATAAATATAGAGTGTAGCCCAAATCCTTCCAGGATATCCTATAGTTTTGTAGCTCACTAGATTGATAGCTAATATAGATATTCAGTCCCCTACAAAAGTATTGGAACAGGAAGGCAAATTACTGAGGACATTTGTGTGTGAAGTCAAAAGCTGAATATAAGAAGAGAGATCAGAGATTCAGCTTTCTGGTATTTACATCTATACATTTCATATCAAACCACCCAGTTTTTCAAGGGAGCCAGAGTACTGGAACAGAATGTTTCAACTATATTAAAGTCAACAAATATATTTGGTTGCATATCCCTTGCTCACAATAATGATTCATAGACTCTACCAGGTTTCTTCGTTCTTCATTGGTTATGCCTTTGCAGGCTTTTCCCACAGCATCACAGCAGTTGTTGTCTGTTTTGTGGGGTTTCTCCCTTCAGTCTTCTCTTCAGGAGGTGAAATCCATGTATAGTTGGGTTAAGTTCTGGTGATTGACTTGGCCATCTAAAACCTTCCATTTTATCCCTCCATTGAAGTTCCATGTTGAGATGGCTGTGTTTTTTCATTGTCTTGCTGCACAGTAAAGTTCATCCTCATTAGTTTGGATGCATTTCTCCGTAAATTGGCAGACAATACATTTCTGTAGACTTGTAGAAGCAGCCATGCAAGCCCAAGCCATGACACAACCTCCACCATGCTTCACAGATGAGCTTCTATGTTTAGGATCATGAACAGATCCCTTCTTTCTCCATACTTTGGCCTTTGCATCATTTTTGTAGAGGTTAAGCTTTGTCCCATCAGTCCATAAAACTTTGTCCAGAACTGTTGTGGCTCATCTCTGTACTTTTTTGCAAATTCCAATCTGGCTTTCCATTTTTTTTGCTGCTGATGAGTGGTTTGTATCTTGCAGTATGTTGTTCTCTAAGTTTCCTTCAAACAGTGGACTGTGATATTTCCACTCCTGCTCTTTGGAGGATGTTCACGATGTTACAGACTGTTGTTTTGGGGGTTTTCTTTACTGCTCTCACCATTTGTCTGTCACCAGTTGATGTTATCTTTGGACAGTGGGTTCAATGCCTTTTGCTCAGTACACCAGTGGATTCCTGCTTTTTCAGGACATTCCAAATTGTGGTACTGGCCTGTGCCCAATGTTTTTGAAATACCTCTGATGGATTTTCCCCCTTTTCTCAGCTTCAGAATAACATGCTTTTCTGCTTTTCTCCCAAAGACAGCTCTCTGGCCTTCATGTTGGTCTACCCTTCTTAATTACAAATGTTGTCTTCACAGGTGAAAGCCAAAGCTTAAACTGAGAGCAGATTTCCAGGGCTACTTAATAACAATGCACTACAAAGTCTTTGCTTCTTGAACACTGTAGGGTGTTTCTTATAGATTTTTTGGGTGCTGATCACAAATATCACATCAAAATTTACCCATCATGTACTGGTTTCAAAGAAATCTTCAGTTGGCTATGCAGCACACATGAAAGAAAAGTATGAGAATATGGAACTGTTGCTGAAGCACGTCCAGTATACCAGGTACAA
>JAQQZR010000020.1:8994778-9007094 GCA_030068235.1 Notoglanidium macrostoma | reverse complement strand
ACAAAACTGAAGATTTCTCTGAAACGGTATGTGATGGGTAAATTTTGATGTGATATTCGTGATCAGCACCCAAAAATATTTAAGAAGCCCCCAACAATGTTCAAGAAGCAAAAACTTTGTTATTTGAGCCATAGACTGTAAAGTTGAAGTCCGTATTGTAGTAATGTATTGGACTCAGTGAACCATCGCATTACACATTTTTAAAATCTCCATGTCTAATGGATTTATCTAATGGAAATAAAAAATGGTTTAAAAATATTATTCCAGAATGTATGACAGATAAATTTTGGTAAAAGAGTAAAATTAATTTTTGTTAGTATGATTACATTTATGGAAGGTGTTTTGGCAGTAATGTCATCCTGAATGTGTGCACAACAGTTTTCTTTTAAGTCACATCAGAATACTGGTAGTTCTCTTTCATGTGAGTCCTCACTGAATTTTTCTCTGTGTAACAATGTCAGCGGTACACTGCTCAGAAACACAGTCCAAGGCTAAGAGTAACAAAAACTACTAATTGGCATCTTTCCAGCTTGATGCTTTGTTCTACTCATGTCCTACACATGTTCTACACATCCTCAACACAGCTCAGGATCACACCTGGGACCCTGGAGCTGTGAGGTGGCAATGCTCACCACAATGCTTCTCTTGCTTATAAATACATTTGTAAAACAACTAGTTAGTTTTAGAAGTTTTCTTCACCAGTCTCAAAATAGGCAATGCCACACCCACCTTAACAACATGAGACCTATTACAGGCATCATTTATCTGAATTTAATCAGAGGTTATTAGGGTGTAGGCAAAGGGGCAAGAGGATTTCAGCTCAATACAGGTATCCTGTCTTATCAACTGTTCTACAACAGAACAAATTTATAGGTTTTCATAAAACAATACAAAACAATGACTCTGTTACTGAATGCCCTGTTTGCTGCTCCTCCTCTACTGAACATGTTCATAGTGCGAGCATGGGGCAGCATGATTTCAGGCCCAGACCTCTATTAGCACTTGCTGCAGTTCCCATTTTAACCACTAGAAGCAATAATAACTCTCAAAAATAAATGGTGGGAAATTATTTTTTTGAAATTAGTAAAACATTTTCCACAAAAATTTAGTTGAATGGAAACCTGGCTCCAGACACAATTGCTTAAGCACAATGATTCGTAATTCGATACAGATAATTATACACAAATGAAAGAATACTTATGAATTCCATAAGTATATTATGCAATATATACTCCACTTCTGCTAATAGATTCCCCTAAATCCTACATAGTGAACCTTTAAGCTAGTCTATAAGGTTGTATCTGATAAAGCTTTAGCTTTAGATTTATTTATAGGTAGTAAACCGTCTCACAATCTAGTGCTATGTAAATAACATCCAGATACATTATATATTGATAAAAAAACAAACAAACATACAAACATAAAGCATTAAAATTATATGAACACTCTACACAGTAAAGATCTCTGCATAATTAGTAGTATGCCTAAGTAAGACTCTATATATCATAGTCTACCTTATTCTTAAGATGTTTCCTAAAAATGTGATGATTAATCTATTGGTTCATGCATCCATTACATTCCTTCACTTTTCCTCTCTTCTCTTATTATACTGTTTAGATGCCACACTATCCCAAATTATAAAACCAGGTTTGGTAACTTAGGACATCTGGAAAGTTCTTCAATTCTCAACATATGTATATAACATTAAATTCATTGTATGCTGATTTTGATTCAGTAGCACATCCTATTTATACCTACATCATAAATATGTGGAATATATTAGTCATGGCAATTTTATAATCTTAATACTAGCCAAAGCATATGCCATTTTTCTCACCTCAAGATTTTTAGGCTCAACTTTCTTTTTAATGTTGACCACACCCCTTTATATGATGTCACATGTATTAAATTCTTGAAATTACTTCTATCAAACAGTTCCACTGCAAATGCTTTGTAACTGTATCAATTTAGTATCCAATCTATTTATTGCATTCAACTATTTTTTGCCAAAAACCACAGATATAACCTTTTATTTTAAATACCTTGATTATCCTGTGTCTTGTATTACGTGAATTTGCTCTACAGTTTGCAAAAGAAACTCAGGTGGATGATTTCCACTCTCTCTAATCTATACTGAGCGTGTGTCCCATGACACACGCTTTGCACTGAGCACACACACAGGCAACCTTTAAAGTGGCTGAGTGAGATGAGGTCATAGGTCATTTTACAAAACAAGTCATAAAAGTGTTAACTTGGCAGAGCTTGCTTTATTATTTTCCACCAACTCCATCTTTAATAATATTGTGTTCTGCTTGTGTTGTAGTAGAGGTAGGGGCTAAATGTGATAGACTGAATTACAGAAATTAGGTTCAAATACTGTTTAAATCCTAGAATCAGATATTTAGCTGAAAAGTCAAAGCATTTGGTTCATAAGCATAAAGTGTGACAGACATAAATCTTGCACTTTAACAAAAAAGGTATGCTTAATAAGAAGCATAGAGTAATGCTGACTTTCTGTATGACAATTATTGTTTGTAGTACTCAAAACCATCTTACAGGAGAAAAAAAGCCTGATTCCTCTAGGTAGGACCATTAATTATTTTCTTAGCTCACACGTTCTTTTATTCAGACTGATCTCTAATGAAGTTTCATTCAGAATCTGAGGCGTCTACTACATATAAATACTAATCAATGGGTGTGCGTGTTGGTGACTTGTCATATTTGAAGGTCCAACATGACCAAAGGGCATATTTTTCTGAGGGGGCAACAAGGTACTAGTCAATGATTGTCAATCTTTTAGTGAAGTTGTGTACAAGCCAAACAGAACTAATATTGTCAGCCAGTTTTTCAAGTTTCGGAAAGGGTGATTTTCTTTGTACCCGCACGTGTATGCTGATTTCAAGGGCAAAGTGTGTTCCCGACAAAGTTCATTTGCATTTAGTGACACCCACAAAACCTCTTAAAAGGTCAGGTATACAGAAGGCTGGGAACATGAAATAAATGCTAATGGTGAAAGAAGAGGTAGAAAGGCTGAAGTCGAAATGATTTTGTCTCATGTCTATGCCAATAAAATATTTAGTATTCTAACAGCACCTGAAAAGGTTGAAATATAGAAGCAAATTAAAGAAAAGGTGAATTGGTTGTGACATGAAAGAAAGAAAGAAATGAAAGAAAATGGTGTGGCATGAAAACAGGAAGAAAAAAAAGATCTACACTGTATCAGTTTATCATGCAAACCAAGCACATCACACAGGAAAACTGCTATCGTCTCAGCCCACATGCTGAAAGTGTTGCACAGCGTTAAAAGATTCAATTCATTTCGATTTTATTTTATTTGTATAGCACTTTTAAGAATGGACGTTGTCTCAGAGCAGCTTTACTGAGATATAAAGATATAAATTTGAAATTTATAAATTTATAAAGTTATCCCTAATGAGCAAGCCAGAGGTGATGGTGGCAAGGAAAACTCCCTGAGATGACATGAGGAAGAAATTTGAGAGGAACCATCCTCATCTGAGTGACACCGGATAGTACGAATCTCTTCTATAACTATAGGAGATATAGTAAAAAAACAAAACAAAAAAAAAGGACTTACTGTATATAACCTGGAACTTATGAGCAACTTGGCAGTATGAGCATCAGAGTCATTTCTGAATTTATTATAGTTTTAACTTCAACTCTGTTGTGTTGAACTGAAGTTATTATCTGTTCAGTGATAGAGAATGGAGCGCAAACTGTTCTAAGCAATTTCAGTCCTAAGACTATCCAAGGAAGAACATCCACAGCCATCTTTATGGTTTCTATGTGGTACCATGTACAGTCATTTCATGGTGATCTTTAGGCTGTGTATGTGGGGCCAACCTTAGCTGCAGAGAGTGATTTTCAGATGATGAAACCTTCAAAGAGAATAAGGGCATCAAGGTGGATCAGGCAGGCCCAGGTTCTAGATGTTTCATTTCTTATTATCCAAATATCCTGTTGCTGTGTTTGTTATGTGGCTAAACTACTTACTCTAGTACCATCAACGAACAACCAAATCTGCTGTTCCCAGCAATGAACCTTGTTTGCTGATATAAAATTCACTTGGGTTACTGGTTATTCCTGACACCACCATACCTAAGCAGGTACAGAATGACAAGAATAGCATTGTTTTCATGTGGTAGACTGAAGAAAGCATGTCAGCCAGGATTATCTTAGATTCTGTTAATACTCACCCAGTCTTACACAAGCCAGCAGACATCAGCATTGGCTTGTATTGTTACATTCTAGATAAAAGTGAATGAATGGAAATGGGTATGTCTAGATAAATGACCATGGCTAACGGAACATATGCATTTTAATTTTGTAAAGCCAGTCATCGATGATTGTTGTCTTTTGTGTTCAATTCATCTGTAAGCCTGGATTAGTAAAGAGATAACCCAGAGAGTGTAGACAGATTTTACAATTGTCTATTGTTGATTGAGATATAAATAATCTAATATATCTACATTATATTCTTAGCCTCTTTATTACACAATGGAGGTGCATTTGTTTAGAGTAGAGCAGAAACAGAAATGGGGGAAAAAGCAGGATCCTGATTGGTTAGTCCTGTTTTTCACAGGCAACCAATAAAATGTCAGTAACAGAAAAGGATAATGTTCATTTTTTGAAGTGTTTTTGGAGGTTAAATATAGAATCTTTTATGGCCATAATTATAGCATAATTTCTCTACCGAACAATATAATTTGACAGAAATATATTCATGCTGTGCTGCATGTGTGTTATATAATTATGACTGGTGAGGTGTTGATTAAATATCTAATTCAAAGTATATAAATGTACTAGTTGTAATCAGTATCATTCAGTCGTACTTGTCAAGGTGTGAGGTTTTGTTTTTTTTTCAGCAATATAGCACAGCAAGTGGCATTAATGCCTAACAGCTCCCGGGTCTCTGTAGTGGCCTGAACTTAAGTTACTGTCTGTGTGGAGTTCTCCTCATATCAGCATGGGTTTGCTCCAACTGTCCAAATATATGCATCTAAATTGCCTGTAGTTGTGAGTGTGTGAGTGTATGTATGCGTGGTGCCATGTGATGGACCATGGACCATATCCTGACCATGAACAAGATGCAAAAGTTATTGAAAAGAATGAACATCATGAGTGAGAGGGGATGGGAGAGAGAGAAAACAGAGGCTACTGAGGAAATGACTGTTTATAGCTGCTGTAACATGATTGATAACAAGAACAAATTCATCTCAAGGGCATTCCACGACATTAAAAGTAACACGAAACCACTAAACAACATGACTTGTATTTCGTTAATAAACCAAACATCATTGGTAATCACTGGAAAATTGTGTTGGCAGAAGAGGAATAAAACAGTAACACTCAGTAACACTCGAGCCACGTCATACCACCATGCCGTCGATTGTCGCTGCCTTCAGATGGAACTTGTGAGCTTGTGATTACAACACGGGAAGTCCTGTACACAAAACGCTTGGCGTTCGAGTGACGTTGTCTTGAGAACATCGCTGCTAGGCAACAGCAACATGGATGCCAAAAGACACCTTGTTCCAGGTAACATTCACAATTTAGCAAGCTAACAAGTGGGTAACATAATGTAGTAAATGCGAAGGCATAATAAAAGATGAGACTGTTGAAAAAAATCAACATATTAGTCATGTTAAACATATTAGACAAGAAAAGAAAATCATGATGGTAACTCAACTAAATGCAACTAAAATTACAATATATTTAACTTGCCATCCACTAAAAATGTACTTCCATGACCTCCACCGTTTCCAAACCACATCAGCAAACATGGCATCTCATGAACTCGAGGTTTTTAGAAAACTTCCACTGAAGTGTTAGAGGAGCCCCACATTCATATGGACTTTTCTCATGAACTCAGTAAACAAGACCCCATTTGAAGGCAGCATGTTTTCCTATACCAGCATGCCCCATGGCATTTCATTGCTTGAATGCAGTGTCAATGAGGTGTTTTAAAATCCTGCTGCATTAGGTACTGCCCCTAATATACTCTTACCACTATAACAACCTGTTTCAGTGTCAGTGTTACTACTGTAATAAGTACGATCCAGCACCCAAATAAGTAATTGATGTGGAGCTGACAGATTGTGGATAGTAACAGAGCTATGTGACAGGTTTACCTGAATAAAATGGCCAGTGGGTGTAGTCATTGTAGGTGTACTGATGTGGCTCAAGAGTGCAAATTTGAGCTTGGCTGTGACATCATCGCTGTCATAACACGGAAAACCGCCTCCGGAGGTGTGATGCATTATGGGAAAGAGATAGTCAGCGGGTACAGCTTTACCAAGCTCATGTATGTGATCGAGCCAGGGCTTTTTTCCCCCCTGAAGCTGTAGGAACAGGAAGACGAAAACAGAAATGGACTGAAAATAGATGATCGGCTAATCTCGCTGCTATGACAGCCTCAGTGCACAACAACGCCAGCTGTAAGTAACATCACACAAAGCGTGAGGAGAGGATTTATTTAAGCGTGTGTCGATATGCAGAACGGGTTGCGACACATTTTTACTTGTTCTTCCTGCTTCATTGCTTCCTGTCGCTAGCTAACGTTACCTCGCTAAGCTTAGCGCTGGCATTGCACATCTGCCAACTTAACTACCACAATGCTAGTTATGTTATTAGCTCGCTAGAGTTCCCCGACACGTCCTAATATCGCTATCGTTTATATAGTGTAATGGCAAAACAATGGATATGGTAGGGCTTACTAAGGAATTCATATTTGCGGTGTAATATAGGATTTGTAGCTATACTATTTAACGTCGGCTAAATGTTATTCAGTCAGTTAGCACGCTAGCTCGCTAACTTCCTGGTCAACTCTTGTAGTTTGTGGAGCTGAACTCGACGCTGTTTGTTTAGTGTGCTACTAAATCACGTTACCGTCACATTTACAGAATATCTTCACGCTGTTTACCAGGTATTGTGTTTTATTTCATTTTAGACTGTATACTGTGGTGATGAGAGATATAGGACATTAAGTTTTACCTATACATGCGGCAGGTGTATATAGTTGTCAGTGTTTTGTTCACTTCTATGGAAGTGGCTCTGAAATCAAAATGAGGGCTTTTGGTACCTGCTTGTTACTGTTATGGACACCAATATGAATACCGTGTGTATATAGAGAAAAAATAAAAAAGTAATATTCTTGTCTTAATTTCCCCAAGAGTTTGTGAATTTTAGGAAAACGGTAAAAACGTTTTTGATTTCAGTACTGGTCATGTGTTTATCCAGTTAAATGCTGGATAAACAATCCAGAATGTGTTTGCTGACTGAGAACGCAGTTCTGACAGCATTATGGATTTTCAGTCAGTCACCATTGGCGTCACTTAATGGCATAACTTTAAAACATGTGGCATTTTATTGTCTAGGATATTGTCCTTAAAGTTGACAAGCGAGGTTGAAGGTGACAAATTCAACCTCTACAGTAGAAAAAAAGGCTCTCTTTAAACCCTTCACTGTTCCATATGTAGCTTGTTCGTTCACATTGTTTGTGGGTGTGGCATATGTCAAACGCTGTTGGCTCTTATGTAAATTGGTCAATCACTTCAGCACGTTATCACTGAATCAGACATCCATATAATCTTGCTGGAGAACGTCTGTAACAAGTATAATCGATTTGCACAGGATAAGTAATCTCTATAAACCAGAGAGATGGGAGCGTCTTCAAGTTCAAGTACGTTATCATTGTGTGTGACACAACGAAATTACTTTTGTGACATCCCCAGAGGTGCATTTAACGTTAAATGCATGCCAATCCCAGAGGTCTTCACGTTCTAAGCATGGAAATTACTATATAATTTCCTTGTGACTACATGCATTTCATTTTAATTCGAACTGTTCTGTTCTGACCTTTATTATAAGCGCTTGATCATCAGTAAGTAACATGCCCATAATATGTTTGTTTGCTTTTCCTAGGCTTTACTCATCAATGTACCTAAAACCCTCAGAAGCATTGTTTATGACCTTCTCTACTCTACTCTACTGAGTTTTAAACTCAGCCAGTTCTTTGTTTTGTTTTTGTTTGTTCGGTTTTATCAACTATTCTGGTGTACAATTGAATCATTATATTTTTTGTTTTTGCATATTACAGTCAGTATAATTGGTTAATGTAACTCCATAATGTATAATCTGCAGTCAGTTGGTAGTTGGATTAATAATAATAATGGAAATTAAAATAACTATTTGTGTTATTTCTGCTTCACAGATTTTAAGCTGCATCTGTCCCGCCTCTAAGCACGATGCCTTATGGAATTTTTCCTCGGCAACTTTGATATCCATCAATGCTAACATTCCAAAATTAGAGACCTTGGGATAAAAGTTCAATTTTTCTACAAAAGGTTTGCTAGTCGATCTGGAGCACATACCATTTTTGGATAACATACATACCATTCTGGGTTTTTTCTTTTAACTGCCTTTTATTTTTACTATCCCACTGGGTGAACGCTTATCATGAGATTCCGAATCTACAAGAGGAAAGTGGTGATCCTGACTCTGGTGGTTGTAATCTGCGGATTTGCTGTTTGGAGCAGTGGGAAACAAAAAAGGGGAAGCCCTGTTTTTCCTAAAGAAGTGGAGGCTGTTAAGAAGAGCAGCATTAGTAGTCTGGCACAGGTCACAGCATCAGTATCCCAGAAACTAGTCAATGACACGCTTCCAGAAAAACAAGTTATTCCCAAGCCTATGACGGATAATACCACTCTGGTGTACCGGGGGATTGTGTTCCAAATCAACTTTGACCAGACCTTGAAGAATGAAGAGCGGTTCAGGTCAATACGGCAGAAAGATGACCTCGTAGTAGTAGTTCAGGTTCACAATCGTCCAGACTACCTGAGGCTGCTTGTAGAAAGCTTGAGAAAAGCAAAAGGCATTGAGAATGTCCTGCTTATATTCAGCCATGATTTCTGGTCCCCAGAGATCAACAACATAATTTCGTCCATTGACTTCTGCCTTGTCCTGCAGATATTCTTTCCTTTTAGCATCCAGCTGTATCCTCAAGAGTTTCCAGGGAATGACCCTAGAGACTGCCCCAGAGACATTTCCAAGAAAGACGCCTTGAAACTTGGCTGCATAAATGCAGAGTACCCCGACTCTTTTGGCCATTACCGTGAGGCCAAATTTTCCCAAACCAAACACCACTGGTGGTGGAAATTACATTTCGTGTGGGACAGGGTCCGTGTTCTGAAGGATCACAAAGGATTGGTGCTTCTTATCGAGGAGGACCACTACTTAGCCCCTGACTTCTACCATCTTCTCAAGCATATGACCTCGCTAAAGAAGGAGCAGTGTGCTGACTGTGACATTATTTCACTAGGGAGCTACGGGCACATCAGCTATGCCAGCAAAGCCAACCGAGTGGAGGTGAAGGTCTGGAAATCCACAGAGCACAACATGGGCATGGCCATGGACAGGGAGACGTACCAAAAACTCATCCAGTGCACAGAAGCCTTCTGCACTTATGATGACTACAACTGGGACTGGTCCCTTCAGCACCTAACTGTGAACTGTCTGCCCACTTTCTGGAAGGTCATGGTGAGTGAAGCTCCTCGTATCTTTCATGCTGGGGATTGTGGAATGCACCATAAGAAGGCCACTTGTATGCCTAGTGATCAGAAGAGAAAGATAGAAAACGTACTACAGAGCAGCACAAACCAGCTGTTCCCAAAAAACTTGCTCATCACAAAGAGACTGCCTGCGTCTGGGGCTGGTGGAGTAGCCCCTCATGTCAAAAATGGAGGATGGGGTGATATCAGGGACCATGAACTCTGCAAAAGCTATCTTCGGTTACAGTGACTTTATATCCTTTTTTGTTTGTTTGTTGGTTAGTTTGTTTGTTTGTTTTTTTTCGGGTTGTTGTTTTTTTGCATCCTCTAATGAAAGCCTTCACAAATTCTTAATGGACTTTTTCTTTATATTGCCTGTTTTCTTGAAATATTCCAAATAAAAAGGTATATGGGATTGGAGTTTGGTGATTTGTTTAAGTACAATAAAAGAATGGTGCTGATTGCATCATGTTTAATTTGTAAGCAGGTATAGTTGTGTGAAAAGTAGCATACAGATTAAGACAAATACAAATTGGCAACCTTTGTTAGTTTTGCTTATGGGGTCTTGCATGTGAATTTGTTCAAGAATACAATCAATAGTTAGTGTTCACAATGCTTAACCATTGTAAAAAGTGATTTATATTGAAAAACAAACATATTTTCGGTAATGGAGGTAAACCTCAAAGTATTTTGTCACCTCTTGGGTTCGACTTTGTCTTTATGATGGCACATCAGCTCATTTCTTCCATCAAGGCAGCAGATACTTGTGCATAACTCTGGCCTATTTAAATCCCATAGCTTTTTCTTGCAACTAAATGAGGTCCTTTGAGACACCCTGTCCTATTTCCGTCAGCTACAGTTTAGCCTTGCCACAGTTCCTCATGTCCTCATTGTTCTAGCCAGACGTGAAATGGTAGCCAATTACGCTCCATTTAATATGCTTTGCTACAAACCGTTATGATATAGTGTTGATTTTTGCACCACAGATGCATGTGCATACACAATTTGGACACGTCTTCCTACTCAAATCTCAGAACAGTAGCAGAGGGTGTATTGATTTTTTGTCTTCTTCCCAACACTTCAAAGTCCAAATGGCTTCATTTCAGGTTCATTAGACTGAATGCAGTATGAAGGTCAGGACAAAGCTCAACTTGATGAGCACATGTTAACTGTAACTAATT
This sequence comes from Notoglanidium macrostoma, assembly GCA_030068235.1. NCBI lineage: Eukaryota > Metazoa > Chordata > Actinopteri > Siluriformes > Auchenoglanididae > Notoglanidium > Notoglanidium macrostoma. Next base: position 8,996,347 of record JAQQZR010000020.1, on the reverse strand, counting down.
TGCATGCAGAGACTATTTTTTTTTTTTTTTTCTTTTTCTTTTTATTGTACAAATGAGGATTTTGTTTCGTCTTATTATTGACATTGTTCATTGATAATGTGTGACCAGTGTGCTACAATCTGAACAGGAAAATTGCATGTAATGCTATAATTGCAAATTTAATTCATGGTTTTTTGTTTTTTTTTTAAACTTAAAATTCTTATGCATCTTGCTTAAAGGATTTATTTGTTGCCTAGCTCATGTTTGTTACATTGGCGGATAATTGACAACATCATTAGAGCTATATGTTATAGTGCCCAGATGTCTCTTTAAGGGCTGCAGGTTCTCCCAAGCACATGTTTAATGTGTCAATGTCCAGAACACCACTTAAAAAAAAAAAAAAAAAAAACAAAGTCTGGCTACATTTGGACAAGTGAAATATTCTTAACTTGCCTGTACGGAAAATGCCGTAGTTCTGCTGTCTAATGAAACTGCTGTTTGAAATGTTTATTATTATTTGGTATATGTTCACATGAGAATATAAGAAATATATATGAAATAATACATTGATATGAAGTGGATCAACATATGGAAAGCTAAATCCCCAGGTTTTATGAATATTAATAACAGTTTAAGTAGGCACCTCTCTAATTACGTTACTGTGGTTAGTTGTACAAATACATTAAAATGAACAGTTGAGTCCCCTGTACACCCACATGGATAATAAAGAATAAGCAAATGTATTATTACAGTGTCACTAAACCATAAACAAATGATTGATTAACCAAAAAAAAAAATCCATTCCTTTTAACCATTTTGTTTTTCAACAGTAAAACATGCACTGTTCTCTTAAAGCTACCTGGACTAATAGCTTTTTTTATAGAAACAAATCTGGAAAAAGCAATAGTCCAGGCTATTAAATGCAAGTCATTTATTTCATAAAGTATTTGGGAAGTTGCTTGCACTAACCTGATTATAAAATCAAAGGGTATATTAAAAAGGTCATCACATCAGTCACAGATCATACAGAGCAATGATAAAAGGACAGACATTACTTTCACATCTCTGCAATTCCTTTATGAGTTTGTGATTAGAATACATTTTATTTTTTGCAGATGGAATTTAGATGATAGTTTTGTGCAAAAATGGTTGAGTTAACATGACTCTTTTAATTTATTCATTCGTTCACCTTCAGTAAGCACTTGAAGCCAGACTGGCTTGCAGTGGATCTGGAGCCTTTTCCAGAAGCACTGGGTACAAGGCAAGAATACACTCTTGACAGAACAGTCATTATAGGAGTAGCATATGAGACATTATACACTACCAGTCAAAAGTTTGGACACACCTTCTCTTTCATAGGTTTTTCTTTTTTTGTTGTTATTTTCTACATTGTAAAACAATACTGAATGCCTCAAACAATGAAGCAACACATATACTGAATTATGTAGTAAACAAAAAAGTGTAAAAAACAAAACAAACAAGATATGTTTCATATTTTAGATTCTTCAAAGTCGCCCCCATTTAGTTTGATGATATTGTGGGCATTATCTTACCCAGCTGCATGAAGTCGTCACCTGGAATGCTTTTCAG
>JAQQZR010000020.1:8936111-8948244 GCA_030068235.1 Notoglanidium macrostoma | reverse complement strand
GTGTGTGTGTGTGTGTGTGTGTGTGTGTGTGTGTGTGTGTGTGTATATATATATATATATATATATATATATATATACACATACATACATACATACATACATACATACACAAAATTCAGCCTAATATGAATTTATATTCATTTTATGGCAAACATCAACATGTATTGATTTAATTGATATGCTGAGAAACCATTGATTTAATTGATATGTGTTGAGAAACCATTATTCCAGGTAATTTTACTATGTTCTAAATTAACTTTTGATATTTTCTCTTCAGTTTGCAATCAACATGTTCAGGACGTTACCACCTTCATCCAATCCGACAGGGGCAGAATTTGACCCAGAGGAGGATGAGCCCACGTTGGAGGCTGCCTGGCCGCACCTGCAGGTACACACGCACACACCTGGCCGTGCATGTGGCATTACATACATTCAACACCAACCACACTACCTGACATTCTGTTTTTGTTTTTTTCTTTTTCCTCAGCTCGTCTATGAATTCTTCCTTCGGTTTTTAGAGTCTCCAGACTTCCAACCAAACATAGCCAAAAAGTACATTGACCAGAGATTTGTCATGCAGGTATGACCCTACAGTGAATGTTTTCAACAAGAGGTGTCGTCGGCTAAAATGTCGGTCCTGTAATTATGGGTTTATTTTCAGCTCTTAGAACTCTTTGACAGTGAAGACCCTCGAGAAAGAGATTTCCTGAAAACCACTCTGCATCGCATTTATGGCAAATTTCTAGGCCTCAGGGCCTACATCAGGAAGCAGATTAATAACATATTCTATAGGTGGGTATTGTACATATACATACACTATATTAAAGCACTCTTTGTGTTGGGTGTTTAACGTGTCTGGTAATCATACTGAATATCTAAAATTTGATTTTAGGTTCATTTATGAAACAGAGCATCATAATGGAATAGCGGAGTTACTTGAAATATTAGGAAGGTACGTGTCTATTTTTACATCTTTTCAGAAATTATCCTGTGAGATTTTTTGCTTTTATTTTTGTGAATTGCAGAAACAAATCTATTATACTGGCTCATTTGATGCGTCTCTTTTCCAGCATAATCAACGGCTTTGCCTTACCACTCAAAGAAGAGCACAAAATATTCTTGTTGAAAGTTTTGTTGCCGTTGCATAAAGTCAAGTCTCTTAGCGTTTACCACCCACAGGTATGAACTGTCATCTTTTCGCCTGTGCTTTTATCTATCTTTTTTTCCCTTATTTAAAAATTTTACAGTGTGATGGAATATTAAATAAGTCCGCATTGTAATAGTGAATGCTGCGTGTGAAGTATGCACTGATGAGAGGTCATGAGGCAGAAGTCTTTAATAGGAATAGCCTTTTTATAGCCGTTTTCTAAGTAATTGTTTATGATCTCCTACATGAATATGGCTCATGATGGCATTAAACAAGACAATACCTCTGAGTCAGGCAATAAAGTCATATTAATGCATTTTCGCGTGGCAGAGAGAATCATGGTACTGCCTTTATCAAGAAATATACATGTGCTAACCTTATATTTGCAGGAATGCATACATACATTGCCCAAAAACTTAGACTGAACTATGAAGCCTACTACTGAGTATTACACTTGGAGTAGTACCAATATTGTAGAATGGAATAGAATAAAATTTTTATAGAATTTTTTTTTTTTTTTTGTTTCTTTGTTTTTTTTAAAACAGCCTTAAAGAAACTTCACAAGCAAGAGAGAATTGTTGACATATCCACACCTGTAATACTGTCTATGTTTGCGTATTCTGACACGTCTATTTGAAATGGAAAGTTTCTGTAAAGTCTCATGGTTTTGCATTAGGATTGTATTGTTTACACCATTTTAACTATGCTTTCAATACCACTAATTGTTTGCTCTTTGTGCTTTTTTTGTTGTTGTTGTTGTTGTTGTTGTTCCTGTAGCTGGCATATTGTGTGGTACAGTTCTTAGAGAAGGACAGCACTCTCACTGAACCGGTATGTCCAGCCTCCTCTCTGACACATGATAAAAAAAAAAAAAAAGCATTAAAGTGTGACTTGTCTGTAGACAGGCACTCCTACAGACAGGTATATTTATGGAATGCTCAGACTTCATGACAAAACACTTTTTTTTTTTTTTCTTTCTTTTTATATATATATATATATATATATATAAATACAATACAACCAATGCCTTTTGTGCTGCTTCATCTGTGTTCACACCGTTATCTTACTTGACATTAGGTAATATAACTTCCATATATGCCTTAATGCTGCATTATATGTGACAGACATTATTACTTTGTGCAAATTGCACCTCAGTGCTGCCAGTTTGATCGCATGTTTGTTGCAATGCATTAAACTCCTTGCAGGTGTGTTTTATGTGCCCCATGTACTGTTGCATATTTTCAAACTGGCATCTTGGGCCTGAAATTTCAACAGGTGGTCATGGCTCTTCTGAAGTACTGGCCGAAGACCCACAGCCCGAAGGAGGTGATGTTCCTCAATGAGCTTGAGGAGATCCTGGATGTAATCGAACCCTCCGAGTTTGTCAAAGTCATGGAGCCGCTCTTCAGGCAGTTGGCGAAATGCGTCTCCAGTCCGCACTTTCAGGTCTGTCCGCACTGTTTTCAAAACATTTGAATAAAGGTAAATTAATGTAGAAAAATGAATCTACAAACATATTTGATTTTGTATATTCAATTTAATGAGTTATCGATCCATCCAGGAGATGATAATTAAGCCATTCAATTATACATCTACTCACTGAAGACTTGAAACAGATTCAGTGCTGAAGGTGTATCCAGTGTATCTGCTGTGATGAACATTTTATTGACATTACTTTATAACATACTGACAATAATTCATCAGGTGTCAGCAGATTTATTAGGTGGCATCACAGTTAGAAATGTTTTCTAATGCGGGTTAATTCATACATTAGACCTCATGTTTTAATATGAAAACTTGACCTCAAGTTTTAATCTGAACTTGGAGGTGCTTAGTAGTAATTGTCCATAGAATCTAAAATGCCATTGGAACAATATACTCTAAGATTTGGAGGATTTTTCAATTGCCAAGGTAAGAAGAGGCATTCATTAGGACCACCACACTGCATTTTTGTGGTTGTGTGTTTGTGTTTGCCGTACTCTGACTTGTTGTGTTCCGACAGGTTGCAGAGCGGGCCCTGTATTACTGGAACAACGAGTACATCATGAGTCTGATCAGCGACAATGCAGCCAGAATCCTGCCCATCATGTTTCCATCTCTTTACCGCAACTCCAAGACCCACTGGAACAAGTGAGTCACATTCTGTTACAGGAGACCTTTTCTGGCCTCTCCGCATTAAATTCCCTTTTGAGTTGTGCAAGTAGTTTCAAAGTAAAGTCATGAGGTGGGAAAAAGCATGTCTGCTTTAAACCCTTTATAGGTATGAAAAAAAAAATTGTATTTAAATAAAATTCTCTGTATTTTTGTCTCATTGGAAGCTCTCTTCTTGATTCGACCTATAAATAATGTTTTAAAACAAATTGACTTTCACTAAATACATCATAGCTAAGCTGCTTTTTCTAATCATTAAGGTCTGACCATTTTTTTCCCCACAGGGTTTATACTGATATGTTCTAAATGATGCTTTTTTTGTTGTATTGTTCTATGCAGTTGCATGCAATTTTCAATTGATATTGGATCTTGAGCTTGGACAGACGTTAAATCATCTTGTCTTCCTTTCCTCCAGGACAATCCATGGTTTGATCTACAATGCTTTGAAACTGTTCATGGAGATGAATCAGAAACTCTTCGATGACTGCACACAACAGTTCAGAGCGGAGAAAAACAAGTACGAAAGTGCCCGTCAACATTTCCCGTACGTTCTTGTATGCCCATTTGCACTCAAACCTCTTTCTTTTGTCTTCTAGAGAGAAGCTAAAGTGGAAAGAGCGTGAGGAAGCTTGGATAAAGATAGAAAACCTTGCCAAGTCGAACCCTCAGGTGACTGTCGACTGCTAATGTTCCTCATTTGTAAAGACAAAATGCATAGCAATGATTGCTAGCAGCCTGATGTGGTTGCTCAGAGGTACCGAGAAGAGCTTAGTGTTCCCCCTAACATTCGAAAGGCTTCTTTGAAACCCGTGAGTTACAGTGCAGTCTTTTTGGACAAAAGTTGTACGGCGACACACTTTCTGATGCTTCGGAACGTTTAAAGTTATTGCGTAAATAAACTACAAAAAAACCCGTAGGAATCATATTACAGCCCATTTGCTTTTATTTAAGGGTATTTACATCTGAATTGGTTTAAACATATTGAAGTTTCAGCCTCTTATGCTCTCGCAGAGCATAATATTAATTGAACATAACCACAATGATCAACGCGCTTAACTTGCAACTCCAGCAGTTTGCATTCCGGTGTAATAAAAACGTGATCTTAAACTGTATTGTTTTATCATTTAAGTTATCCAAAACCTTTACTTGGAGTAAAAGTTATGTTCCATGTATTTTAAATAAAGTTGGGAGTTAGACATGAGTGCCACACCATGACCTCAACTAGTATTTGAGGTATGGACTTCTATCATTGTGTCTGTCTGACACAAACATGCTTGCCATTCCTACACTAGTGCGAGATCTCTCAAAAAAAATTAGGCCTCATAAATGTATAGTATGGTCAGTTTACGGTTGGTTTGTGTTGATTTTTGTTTTGTAGTTTCTCTTGTATATTGACTCGACTGGCTTGAGTAGCCCAATGGAGATTGAAACAGACAGTGTAGGAATGGATGATGTCACAGCACTCAAAAAGACAGTAGAAGAAGAAGCTACTCCGGTAAAAAAACTCATTGGTATTTTTTTTTTTTTACTATTATTATTATTATTATTAATTGCCACAATTTCACACAGCCAGCTGGTTTTAACTGTTTCGTCAAATCAAAAGTCTTGAAGTATTTCAACATGTTCATCTTTTTAATGTTTGCTTTACTAATTGCCTCGTAACTTGAAATTGCCTAGTCTGATGTTCGCGGCTGTTTAGTGAGGTAGCAAGAACAAACTCAAGAAATCTTGGGCATGGTTAAAAACAAAAACTTGATTAAATCCGATTTAATTTAATTTACTTTAGTTACGTTTTTCAGCACAGTTTTAGTGAATTCTGCTTACCTGAGGGTTGGGCAACGTCATTCAGTGTACTCTGGAGTTGGTAGTTAATACGTTTAATGTATTATAATATTACCATAGTGATGTCACCACTAACATAGCCTTTTAGACAGATAACCCACTTCTTTATGACAACCAACCTGCTTGTGTTTGTGCTGCAGCTTCAGAGGGACCAGCGGAAAGAGCGGCCACTGATGCGTCGCAAATCAGAGCTTCCTCATGACATGTCCACAGTAAAGGCCCTGGAAACCCATCGGCGTGCAGAGGACATGATCACCACCCGTGATGGCCACTAAAGGAGCAGAGCAGCTCAGAGGCAGAGGCCGAGAACAGCGCGCCCAGTGCACAGCAGCAGAGGCAGCAGCAGCACAGGATAGTCTGGTGTGACCCGGAAACCTGGACACACACTTAACTCTGCTCCAATAAAGAGCCACAGTGACCCTCCCTCGGCCAGTGCCCCTACGCTGGAGTTTTTATTTTAGACCTTCTCAGGTGTACTTTTATTTTTATTTTTTTGTGGTCTTTTTTTCCACAAATCTCTCCCTTTCTTGTTCCACACATCTGCACTGACTTTCTCTCCCCATTACATACCAGTAATCGTCATTAAAAGAGTAGGTGCTAGGGCGAAAAACCGTCAACGGGTCATTATCAGCACAGGAGCACTTGCAGTTTGACTGCTGACCATTGTGTTTTAATTAAGCAGAAGCCTCTCGTCCCACGTGAAGATGGGAGAGTGCAGATTTTGGGTGAAAATGTGTATACATCTCTAAACTTTTATTTTTCTCAATGCTAGGACATAGCTGCTATTGCCTCCAGCTTTGTGCCTCAGACTGGTAGTTCATGTCAGTTTATGTGTGATGTTTGTTTCATGTGTTCTCTGGTCCAGCAATGGGGACTGTCAGCCAAGTGTCACTGTTTGGCAAAAGGAGCAGATTTATGGTATATATATTTTAATTTTAAAATAAGCTTGCCAGACTTTTGGAAGCTCTTAACCTTGATGAATATCTAAAGGAAATTATTCCTCTGTAGAAATTAGGTCTTGTGCCAATTTATTTTGTTGTAATATATTTTTAGATGCTATTCAGTACACCTGGCTAGAAGTTCACCCAGACTGTGTGGATGTTCAAACAATGGTAAATGATTTGCTTCCATATTTCATTAACCGTGATGGCTGTTTCAAGGAGTTGCTTATGGTGGAGGACCTGCCTGGAACTGCCCTCATGGTGAGAACGCGCGCAGGACTTTCTGATCAGCAGAATATTTTGGCTGGGTTATTGCATTGTCCGTTTTGCGAAGTCAAGACTTTAGGTTGTCACAACGTCCTTTTAGAGTTTAAAACGGATTAGGATCCGGCTGTGCACGTTTCTTGTTTAGTTCCTATCCACTGACTGGCGTTATATGGATATGTAGAAGTGCCAGTTTGCTAAAACAAAAAGTAAAGCAAAGCCTTTATTTACATTGAGTGCCTTTTTAGCTGGTAGACGACCTTGGTGAAATGCTGTATGATGAGTATATTTAAGATCTGAAGGCCACATAGTTTTCTAATTTGTTGCAGAATACCTCCAAATTATGGAGAAATGAAGAAAATGATCGTCCTATCCAGTGACCTTTGATGAAACATGTGCTGTGTTTGAAATTAGACCACGTAACCACTGGCTGGAGGAGTCATCATGATACTCTGAATGATGGAGTAACCTAATGAACGATAGATATCAGCCCACATTTACCTAGTATGGTCCATATTGTGTCCTACAGACGACAAAAGGCTTTGGTGCGTCTTATTTGTCTTTCCATTTTCTGCTTCATCTCTGTTTGTTAGGTTTGAAGACCTGGGCCATTGTTTGAACTTCCAATAGGTGCTGAGGAAAGGCTCATGACATTCTGGGGGTCTTGTATGTCTTTGGGTATTGGTCAAAATGATTAAAAGTATTTTTGTTTGTTCTTTTTGCTTGCATTAGCTTGTTCGATTTGAATGTGCAAGTTTGTAAATAGGACTACAGTGAGCAGTCTTTTTTCTTTTTCTTTTTTTTTCTTTTTCTTTTTTTATTGTCAAAGAATAGCAATGACCAATAATTTGTTCTGCATTTCTGGTATGTTCATCTGTTTCTAAAGGCCAATGCATTTATATTCTTTTTTTCACCATCCATATACTAGTGCTCTACAAGAGGTAAGTAGTGCATTAGAGCACTACTACAGTGTGTGTGTCATTCTTTCCTCTGCAAACCCGGAGCTTGTTTTCAGCATTAAATGGCTTTAAATGAACATCTCTGGAGGCTTTTTCTCTTGATGAAACGGAACCATTGCAAAGTGTCCTTTAGTATGCACCCCTGCTCTATGGCTTCATTTAATATTGTACATATTATGTACTATTATTTTATCTTCTATCTATTATTAAATGGTAGATCTCTTACTTTGTACAAATTCTCATGTACAGATGAAAACGTTATTAGCAACTACATACAGTTGATAAAGTGGCACAAACATCTGTACATGTTGCTATTTGCATTAGAAATGTTTAGAGTTGAAATGCTATTTTTATCAATTTGTAATTCATGAACTTTTTATTTCAGAATTCTGTCATCTGTGATGCGATCTGTCATACATTAGCCTTCGTGTGTGCTCTTAACCGATCTCAACTGGTGTACATCTATAGTAAATAAAGAAAATTGGTGAGTTTTATATTTTCATGCAGAGAGCAAATGCAATTGTTTATATTTGTGTCCTGGTTTAATGTATTTATGGGAAGAAATGAGTTCAGAAATCTATTAGGACACATTTTTTCACAAGTTCAGTGCAGCATGTGCCCGTTGCCCCTTAACTCAGGGATGTCTACTCTTCTCTGAGAAGGGCTGGTGTGGGTGCAAGTTTTACAACCAGGCAAGAGCCACACCCAATTCCACCTGTTTAATGAGTTGATCTTGACTTTCAATAGACTTAAAGGTGTGGCTTCTGCTTGATTGGAATGATCCTGCACTCACTCTGGCCCTTTCTGGGTAAGATTAGGCACCCCTGCCTTGACATGTAGGTGGTGGTGTTATGTTATGAGAAGCGTTTAATTATGCTTCTGCCTTGAGGCCATGGAGCCAGCTTTGTCTGTCCATGCATTAGTGTGATATCTCAAGGCGGGCTGGTTGAATGTTTGGCGGATTTATATGGAATTACCACTGTAACCAGCTGATGAACTTGTTATATTTGTTAATTGATCCATACAGGGTCAAGGTCACAGCAAGGTCAAATGTCTGGAAGGACCAGACATGTTGCGAAGACATTATCTTGGGCTTTGTTGCATTGTGTTCTATAATGAAAAATAGATATATGGAGATTTTATAAGAAAGACGAGACTTCGTTTTGAAATGTACAACTTCAGTTCCAAATGCGAGTCATAAGCGATGCGGCGCTGTGAATTAGAGCTGTGTTGTGGAAGAATTTGTGGTTTTTGACCAAAAATAATATTAAACATTTTGGTCTCTATGTTTAAAAAATATTCAGTGTTCATTGAGCATAAAAGATCCATCTAAACCCAAGGCCCAAGGTTGTCTTTTTTTTTTTTTTTTTTCTTTTTTTTTTTTTTTGGCAGTTAATAAAATTCCCTCTTACATTTTATGGGTCATGACCCACTGGTTGAAAGCCACTCAGGTTGTCAAAGCAGCATCTAGACGAGTTTATGATTTAGTAAAAGTACTAAAATTCTTTACTTGAGTGAAAATTCAGGTACTCCTAAATAAATACGCTGGTGAAACGTTGAAGTATACCTTCAAGTTCTTCAGTCACAGTAATGTAGAAATATATAAACATAAGAAATATTCACAAAGGAAATCTCCTTGTATGTATGTGTGATGCTAAAGTCAAACTGACCTTAAAGAGAAGTGTACTGAAAATGTACAAGAAGAAATATAAGAAGAGGTTTCTTTTGTAATATAACAGTTAGGTGAAAGGAAACCTCAAGTAAATTACAGATAGTTAAAAAGCAGTACCAAAGTACTTCCCACCTGTCCGAAATCGAACTTGATTATCATGCCAGTGACCTTAGGCACCTCACTAGAGCCCAAGCAGCATGCCTACACAAGGTGAATGTGCTTGGGTAGCTAGCCATCAAAGCTGTGACCTTAATCCTTCTGAAAAGCCATGGAGTGACTTAGAGTTTAATCCACCAACTGTCTGTTCCAGTGCATCTAAGACTAATTACTTAAGATTCATTTTTACCAGGAGGACTGAGGAAAGAACATACAGTATAAGGTTGTTGTGTGATCGTCAGAATTGTGCTGGTAACACAGCTGACCGATTTATTAACGGAACTATGAGTTACTTGCTGCAAGAAACCAATATCAGATGATCCTAAGAACACAGAGAGCTAAAATGCGAATAGACACTCACATTCACATGCTCAAAGATGTAGTGAGAGCTAGATATGTAAAAAAAATAAATAAATAAAAAGGAACCTTTGCAAAAGATAAGTCGCCTATCTTCGTGTCCATGCACATTCATTCATGCACTATAACTGACCATAAATAATTTAAAATCATCTAACGTCAAATAACATCAGCTTTCACTGCTGATTTTAAAGGCTTGTCACTTTTCAGAGTTCTGTCGTCCTGCATGATGTATTCTGGTGGCATTTGCTTCTCTATACTGCAGAGAGGCATGGGTGCACTTTAGGAAATGATCATTATTTAATGAGGTATTTATTGTCTCTACCCTGTCCTATACTAACATGGTAGAAACACTCATCATTGAAGACCTGAAAGGACATGTCCATGATTATAATACAGTATGTTCTGTGTAATATGTTCGGCCCTATGCTGCCATCCAGTGGTCTTTATCATTCAATAGGACGTGCTTGAGAAGTCTATTTGTCATGACGTCCTGTATAAACTACCACACACTGCCATGCTTATCTAAGCGCTCTGTTAAACAGGGTGCAATTCAGAATACAATCCAAGCAGATGTTAGAAGTTATCGATTTGGAGATATTCTGAAAAATATATGTAATGCTTCTTAGCTGTATCGGGAAAATGAACAAGATTGGACTAAAATGTTTGAAACTCGGATGTGTTCTAATGAATGTATAGGTTGTCAAAGCTCCCATTTCTTTCTAATTTGCAGGTGAATCTCAAAAGTTAATTCAAATGTTAAGGTTTTTAATGAGTTATGGAGCCAGAAAATCCTGTCCTCTAGAAATTTCATATCATTCGCATCCTTTGTGTATTATATTTACGATTAAATGTGAAAAATAGCATCAGATCTAAATATAGACTCGGATTTCTCTGTAGTGCTATACAGTAGCAAGATCACATTGTACACATATATTCTTGGTACTCATAATCAGTTACAGTTACTAGTCTGCTCTAAATTACAAAGAATTCTCCTGGGAATGCTGGGAATATTCCCTCAATAGGACACCAGTCAATCACAGGACACCATAAACACACGCTTTCACACACACATGCATTGAAACCGGAGAACCTTGGGCAAGCTAAACCATTTCACAAGTATTGTTTGGTACGATGAAAGTTTGGCCTGAAATCTTATCCCCTGCTAAATACATTCTATAGCTTGGTTTATCGAGCTATGGAAAATCACTTGAATAAGGAAAGCTCTGCAGTTGACGCTGAGGATATACAATGCCAGTTAAAAGGTACAACTTAAAAGAAAAAAATAGTTCAAGTTAAATAATTTAGAATTAGACAAGCTAAGTATCAAAGGTGTAAGGTTTAAGTGAACTGAGAAATGTTTGTGACTTTGTTTTACTGAAAAAAGAAATCTAGATCAAACTAGAAAAGGCTAGTGTGGATCACTTATAATACAGTGCATATATTTGTATTACAGTTGATAATCCTACCTAAAAGAAACTATAAGACAAGTACAGCTTACTAACTTAGTCTTATGGTAACTAGTTCACCAAAATGTGCACTTGCCTCTAATAAAGTGCTCATTAGCTCTCACGCCTATTAGAATCTGAACTACAAAAAATGATGTTAACAAGTCAAAATATCTTAAATATAGTCATATCTGTTTAGTATTTCCTATTATAAGGTTACAGTGACCCATATACAAGATTATTAAACAATGTTCTAGACCTTTACTTTTTCTTTTTTTCTTTTTTTCTTTTCTTTTTATGCTCCTTTTCAAGCTTGAAATTCAAGTCTTGTTCTATTTGCTGATAATGTTTCTACTTTTAAGCATTTACTTCTAGAAAGAAGCAACAGCGTAAGATCATTGAAACCTTGAAATATATAAAAGTATCTAATCACATGATAAATAATCTCCTAATAAGAAACATTAGATACATTTGCCCACATTTAAGATATTTCCAGTTGCTAAGATATATGTTGTATTGTATATATATTGTACTGGAGTGGATCATGAAGAAGTCATTAAATATGAAGATTTATGTAATTGATAGAACAGTTGCTTAATTGTTTTCCTCATAAACTGTAAAAAAAAAACGGCATCAATAAAACAGTACATTCTGTGAATGTATAAAGCTAAGCAGTTTGTATCTAGGACAAGGTGTTATTTTTCAAGCCCTAATCAATACAATGTACAAAGCAGTATACGTAGATGCACTAATCAGCAGTCAATATTCTTAGTTTATACGTACATATGAACCTTGAACTACATGCAACACTCCACTGAAAACAGTCTTTCCCTATAAGGGAGGGACAAGGTTCTTCAAAGGGAATTTCTACCAAATCATATAATCATTGTGGTGTGACTCAAAACCCAATAACCTGCACTGTGTTCTGTAGTCACCGTTTAGTTCTGCACTTGTTTCAGAGTGAACTGTTGGTTTATACTTGTTGCATTATACATTGGCGCATAGTCCTGGAGGCACAATAATTCACCTTTTATGTACATGTATATATGCATAAGATGACAATACAAATTGACAGTGTGTGCAATAAAAATATGTCAGATATCCATCCATCCATCTATCATCTATACCGCGTTATCCGTCTGGGTCGCGGGGAAGCTGGAGCCAATCCCAGCATCTTCGGGCGAGAGGCGGGGTAC
>JAQQZR010000020.1:8903574-8917264 GCA_030068235.1 Notoglanidium macrostoma | reverse complement strand
TATATATAATGTTTAAAAGTGCGCATTAATATGTAATATATATAATGTTTAAAAGTGCGACTTTTTTTAAAATGCATATCTAAATATTTAAATATTCAGCTTGTGCAACTTGCTGCATTTTCACACACACAGACGCGCCACTGTTATTTTTATTATTATTAGTGTTCTTTTCTTTCTGATCATTTATTGTAATTTGGTCTTGTATAAATAAATAACGGGACTAAACGGTGCTGCTGTCGTGCCGTTAAAAGAAGAAAACATCATGTGCAGATGTGCATCGCACACACACACACACACACACGCACGCACGCACGCACGCACGCTATTCCTCTGGAAAGAAAGTGTGATCGTGCGGCGCGTGCATGCAGGAATCACAGTGTCCTTTTGCTCTCTAGCTATTTTTCGTTGTGCAAAAAAAGTGACAGTTTTTCCTTGACAGCAAGGTCACTGCGTGTGCAAACTTTTCTCCCATCCATCCTCCACCGTCACCTCCATCATCCCCTTCTAGAAGTTTATGTCCGTTATTATCATCTCGTATTAATAGATGCAGCCCCGTGAAGAGAAAAAAAGAAGAAAAAAAATCAGCTATTGATAATTGCAAGGAGTAGATACCCCAGCTAGTGTATCGATCGCCTTGTCCCTCCACCTCTCTGCTATAGAGAGATAAGGAGGCTCTCTCTTTAGTGCAATATAATTTCTTTTGACCTATCTGCTTGCTACAGGCTTATGATGAATAGCTGGAGTGGCTAAAGTCCTTTATCACGGAAACTTACCCCTTGATATAATATTGATTCTTTATAACGAGCTCGAGAGCCAAAAAAAGAAAGAAAGAAAAAATATCAAGCTGTCCATTTGGTCATCGTCATCATCAATATCATCACAAAAGGAGGTCGGAATGAGAAGCTGCTGCCTCTCTGTAATCTCCTCTCTCATCTATACGCTGCTGATGATGAAAGGAGAAGAAGAAGACAGCAGACTGATGGAGAAGTGTCCCTTAATCCAGAATTTTACCCGACATTTAAACCACACTGGGGGGAAAAAATGGCGACCTAAGAAGCTTAGCCGCCAATTAGAAATAAAACGCTTTCCCGGTCTTTGCTATTTTTAAATTAAGATCCCTAATATTTTTAGACTTCGTGGACGGCCGGATGTGACGTCACTATTTACGCTTAATTCACCTTTAAATGGATAAACCGATTTCCCCTCGACATATTTCCAAAAATGTTTAATGTGTGACCGTATTAATTTTTTAAAAAATGATAATTTTTGGTTTTAAAAACAGATCTGGGTATTCGTTTATCCTTCCATTAGTAAAATGTAAATTATTTTTAAAAGATTCTGACATGCAAAAACATTTAATTAAAATACTGAGGCGATTAATGACGTCAGAATTGTTTCATTACGGACCTGTAAACAGACAGAGTGGTATAATAATAATAATATATAACATGCAGAATTAACGCGTTTTTCTATAAAGAAGGAATGAATATGACTTTTAAAAGACATTTTTTCTCGTTCCCTTATATATGCGCGTCATGAATGAACGAATGGATAAACAAACAAATAAGCAAGCAACCGGATGCAAGCAGAAAGTGTGTCTCTCTCTCTCTCTCTCTCTCTCTCTCGTCTCTCTCCCCCTCCATCCTTTATCCTTAGCAAATTAACAATTAGCCTACTGCCTCACAACCTACAGAGCTCGCTTTGCTAGAAACGAGGGCGCGACACAGGGGGTCACGTCCCAATCTGTCTACTAGTGTACTAAAAAGTGTACGATGTACTAAGTACACTAATTGTTGTAAATAACATTGAAGCCTGTTTTTTTTTTTTTTTTTTTTTTTACCAATATTTAAATTAAATGAACAGGCTGTGTCCTAAATGGTGCCATACTCCCTACACCCTAAGACCTGCATAGGGCATTATGAGTGCTGGATTGTCTCTCTAAAATATGACTAATATTTCAGGAAAATACAAATATGAATAGAAAATGAGATGTTAGCACGATGACTTCATGACCTCCGTAATGATCACTCGTTTCAAATTCAAGTTTTTAATTAAGGTTTCATAATTTATAATCATCATGGATTTGATTTCAGTTTATAAAGATTATAATGCTAGAATTAAAAAATAATAATAATTTTTATCCTTTTTAGGCTACAACAGTGAAGATTTCAGCTCCAAAGATGCATTAAACGGTAAGCTCCTGTATATTCTACTCACTGAAAAACACACACACACACACACACACACACACACACACACACACACACACACACACACACACACACACACAACTGTTCCAAAATGCGCCTTTTACAACAGAAGTTAACGTGTGTAGTGTTGTGTTGCTTCTAGTTCATAGCAGCTTCCAGGACACCCGCTTTCTTGGTTCTTCATGGCACACACAGTGACTGGCATCTACTTAAAAAAAACCAAACAAACAAAAAAACATCTACACATGAACCACTACCGGTCTGGATCCTTCGAGCTCTTGGCGATATTGCTCGAGCCAGTTCCTCAGTTCAGAAATGCGGTAGCCCTCGGGTCCACGGCCTCCCTGATAAACCACCTTCTCGTCCTTGACTACGTAGAGGCGCTCGAAGTAAGCTCCATACGCCGTGTTGGACGAGTTGTCCATGGTGTCCACGACCACGACGCTGGCAGGTACTATGGCGTTCATGAGCCGCGCGGCTCGGAGCCGGTCCTTTATACAGCGGTGGCGCGGGATCTGGTACGGGGCGTCCGTGCTCACCCAGCCGTCAGACGGATGCGCCTCCTCGATGTACACCAGCAGCGAGTCGGCGATGTCAGCGTACTGGTCAGCAACGCGCCGGAACGCGGCCAAGCGCGTCATGAACGGCGGTCATGAGCAGCTGCCGAAGTTCAGGATGAGCGGTCTCGCGCCGCGGGCGTAGTCCAGTATGCGCGTGCGTTTCTGTTCGCCGAGCGGCACCACCTCGCTGTTGGGCGCCGTCAGCCCCAGGTGAGCCGCCTTACAGAAGTCCAACTTCTGGCTGTACCACACGGCGCGCAGTGACTCCAGCGTGAACATCCGGTTGGAGTCTGACACGGTCACCGGCGGGTCGTCGGGACTCGAGCCTTCGCGTTCGCGCATCTTCACCAGCACCTTCCTGCGGATGCAGACAAAGTCGAGGAACCACAGCAGCGCGGCGGCCAACAGGAAGCGCGGCAGCAGCATCAGGGACACCAGCGCGTTTTTGAGCGCATTCACTAAGTCCTGCACGTCCGGCATCCTCCTAGCCGGCGCGCACACGCAACTGTCACCTCCCTCCATCTGTCTTCCTGCCTTGAGCCTCCTGCGCTGACTTCGCCGCTTTTATAGGACTTGTAAGGATTTGAATATGGAAAAAAAAAACCTCCACGCCTCCACGCCCGTGCCGCCTCCTCACATGGAGGGGGATTACCTCCCGGCACCTCGGCCGCCTGGATGAGAGAAAGAGATCGGTGGATAAAGAGAGAGAGAGAGAGAGAGAGAGAGAGAGAGAGAGAGAGAGAGAGGGAAAGGAAAGGAGGGATGCGTTAGGTGCGTTTCTTAATTAATTTAGCACATTATACTGGCATATGGCATTCATTACACTGTACTATCCCAAATTAGTGAATTTCATTCCTTACCCTTTCTCTGCGACGTCATAACCACATTTGCCTTCTAAATAAACGAGTCGAGGAGAGCAGTGGAGAAGGTTCACAGCGCACTGAAGATACTGCTAGTGACGGCTGAGCACATCAGAGAGGAGCTTGTTAAAGCAGAGCGTGTGGCGAAATGGGGAACGACTGAAGCTCCCAGCGGGTCATTCAAGTTTGATCAGACTGATGAAGTTCTTGAAAGACAAGCTTATGGCAACTTCATTATTTATTCATCAGCCAAGCAAACAAGAGACACTGCGTTGACAAAAAGAAGTTCTTACATCATGCTTTTCGCAAAAACAAACAAAAAACACCCTTACAGATAATTTTTGGGTTTAGGCTTGCTTCATCTGACCCAAGCCCGGAAATGCCCCACCAGACGGCGCTCGCGCACCCCAAATCAGCTCAGCGGGAGTGAGAGAGAAAAGAACCCGAAGTTTTTACAAAGATGCCTCACGGAATCATCCTTTGTTAATGTTTTGTCTTATTTGTCTTTATATATCATATGCTATCGCACTCTTTATTAACGTTTTGACTTATAAACACACCCGAGCTTTTTTCTGCATACTTCACTATATTTCAATACTAAATAAAATACAGTAGAATAAATATGCAACAATATACAATACTACAATATGCTTTGGACTGACCTCTTTTGAGTTTATAACATAGATGCTGTCATAATGGTTGTCAGCATATGTATTTTTGTGTTTTTATGTTCTGTTTGCTGATTCACACGACTGGACTGTGGTGTTGCGACTGTTCATTTTCTTTTTGTCTGTCATTTATATCTCATAGCACTTAATAAGAACTAAACAAATAAAAAAAATTGAATGTATTTACAGGATTATTTCTTTATTTTTGCTATAACATCAAGTTAACCAAGGAAATTTCCTACATAAAATGTACTGGAAAATACACTCGTAACCCTGTTACCTCCTATAAACTCTGCTATGAGTTTGGCACGCATTTACAGGTCACACAAGGACAGCTGAGAATGGGAAAAACAGCCCAGATCCAGCTTCAGGAACAGTTATCTTAGCACGTAGAAATTGAGTCAATAGTGTGTAGAGCACACATGTTCTTCACGTATCATTTTGCTCAAGCCCATTTAAGCCTGAGTTATGATATTGGCTGTCATCTGCACCTACAGGCATCTTATGGTCCAAAAATGCCCATACAGCTCTCACCTTCAGTTTACTAAGCTTGTAGTTACTAAGCAACCTTCATCTATGCCCACTTTGGATTATACTGTTATCAAGGCCAGAGTTTAGCACTGCAGGATTTTTCCTCTGCAACTATGCACACTGTGTGTGCAGATGGTGTGTGGATAGATAAATTATTAGATATTAGATGACTAGATCTATATTGAATATATTTTATATTCCCATTAATTGTTTTATATCATTCTAGCATTCAGAGATTTGTCCCTGCTAGAGTCGGGTTACTGTGTGGAACTGAGAGCGCTGAATAGGACGTTGAATGAGGCCATTACTGCTCTGACATTATTACAAACATTATTTTGGGTGGAATGAAGCAGTACCCCTGCAACATCTTGGCACTGGTTCACTGCTCATGAGCACAGTGGCATCTGCCAAGAGTTCAACCTGCAATCACAACTAAACACTGATAGTGGCTAATAAAGGATCAAAATCTGAAATGCTCGAATTCCTTCATGCTTGAACACTGGTTATTACACTGGTAATGGTTATTACACTGAAATGACATTAGTTTTTGATTAGGTTCTACCATTTTACCGTTTTATTTAAAAATATATATATTTAAGGATATATTGTTTTTATTTTATATATATCATTTTGGTTTTCTGTTGTTTGTGGGTTTTCTGTGTCACCCTAGATAAGGGCAAATTCAGTGTTATTATGTATTAATGTTATTAGACTGACAAGATGTACAATATGTTGGTCAGTGTTAAATTTAAGTAATGAAGAATTCCTCACAGTTGTGCAGAAGAGCCTTACATTAATTATGCATTTCATTTGCATAATCCCTTTTGATCCAGGCATCTCAAATCACCAGGAAGCACTAGCACAAAGCCATGCTCACTCACCTCAGCATGGTGTCACACTCACTGTAGCTGAATGGAATTTCAAAGTCATGTCATGACAGTGGACAGAACTACAAGCACAGTGCTGATTAATGCAATATGAGGGAGTCGGGGAGGGAAAAAAGGATATCATGAACTACAGTCATCAAATTATTTCGCAAGATGAGAGTTTTTGTGCTCACTTTCAACTTGACACAAAAATCAAAATGAATCAAAGAAAAAAATGTTTTGCTTTCATTATCCTGATGCAAACACAAAAATAAGGAGCAAGATTGTATGACAAAAAAGGCTTTTTTGTATTTTTGTGACCACAGATGCAGGAATAGCAATGATTAGCGTGAATACATTATGAAAAGGTGTAGTTAGGTGATATCCAGTCAAATCACCTTCTTTTGTTCCCTTTAAAAAATGAGCGTGTGTCTTGATCTCAGCACAGCGACATCTTTATGATGATATGCAATTTGATTCCACACCAGTATTTTAGTGGTAGGAATATAAAGTTGAATAAAATAACAGCAAATGTGTTTTCTGTCTTCTTTTATGCTTTAAAAACATAACAGTAATACTTTTTGGCGATCTTGTTATTTAATCTGACAATCAAATTTGTATTTAATTGTTTCTGTTTATTATTAAATGGTCAACTATATTTATTTATTATAAAGGTTCATAGAAAAAACAGTCACTGATGAGCATTCCTGATTATGGCTGTTGGGTTTATTTCCTATTTGAGCTCTTTGAAGATGTTGGTGCTTAATAATTTTACTGACTCAACCTTACTGACTGCATGGTTGTTGATTTCAATGTTTCTTTCTTTCTTTTTTTTTGTTACATATTGAGCTACAGGTTTTTCTCAGTATGCCATGAAACCAGACAGGCCACTTCTTTCCTGTAGGCAGTCTCATCACTGTTTCTAATGAGGCCTATAAGGGTTGCGTTGTCTGCAACTTTTATCAGCTTGATGGTAGGAGATGATATACTGGGAATGCTGTCAAAGTGGGGAGACACCATCCAGAGCTTGGCATAACACACACACACACAGGATCCTTCATACCTAAAGGCAATTTAGAGTAGGAAATCCCCCATCGATGTTTTTGGGAAGTATGAGCAAGAAAGCCATGCACATATTTGGGGAGAATATGTGAAACTTCACACAGTCTATTACACCAGTTTAGGAATAAACCTAGGAAAAGAGAGCCGGACACTGGTGAGGCACTGTTCTTAATTATTGCAAATAAAATATACATTCAGCTGTATTTGGTTACTAGCTAGCTAAGGCATTTATTTATATAAGTTTATTATTTATATAAAAGTGGGATAACATTAATAGTGTACATTTACAAATCTCTACATGTTCATATTTTCACCTTGGCATTTGTATCAGCACATAAGTATAAAACTTTAAAACTATTTGAATAGATATATTGGATTATTTCTTTGTTTTTGCTATTGCTAGAAGCAGGCAGAGAAAATTTGCTATCTAAAATGCATGGTAAAATACACTCCTAACCCAGTTACCTCCAATAAACTCTGCTATGAGTTTGGCACGGAGTCACAGGTCACACAAGGACAGTGGGTTGTATGAAATGAGACAGCACTGTGCTTGAGCTCACAGGAAATACCATTTATTACCACCTTTTGTGCTAAGAAAGGGCTCTTTTGTGGTGGTAGTGTAATTTTGGCCCAAAATGGGCTTGAAATTTTGTGCCAGCTGAATTTGAATATCATACCCCCTATTGCGCCAAACACACACATCAGTGAAGGCAATTTCAGATCTGACCAGAAAAATAGCACCTAAATCAATACAGGAAAAAAATGGTGTTGAGCCCAAAGTAGCAATGTGCTTTATAGCACTAAGTCGAGCTTAAAAATAAAATCCCTTGTTTGCTGTAGAAAACAACTTAAATTTGATTTTATGTTTGGCTAAGTTAAAGATGAAAAAAAAGAGCCACAACATACATAGTGAGAAGTCAGAAGCTATCAAAAAGCCCACATATTCAAATGATCAGAATTACTCAGAGTTGGCAGTGTTACACACTCATTCATGTGCACTATGTATGATGAGCCTTGAACAAAAGAACACTGTAATTCAAGTATAAATGGGAATCTGAGCAGATCTAAAACACCCTATGAGAATATGACCAGTCGGAGGTGGGTGTGTGTGTGTGTGTGTGTGTGTGTGTGTGTGTGTGTGTGTGTGTGCAATACATGTGTGCTGTGAGTCAGAAAGATTCCCGGACATGGTTTCCTCATGAGGCACTAAAGTGATTTTGCAACTTGCAAGATCTTAAACGTACTTCAGGTCATGTATTTTGAACAGCTAGAGTTAATGTCACTGTGGTAATGTATGTACTTGCACAAGTGTCTTTAATTGTAACTGTGCTTCATCTTTATTAGATAGAAAACAAAACTGTAGTCAGCAGTGGTAAGTGAGTTTATTAGGGCTTTCCTATGAATCATTGTCATTATAAGCAGAATGTTCAGAAACACAGACAGGCAGGGTTTTGTAATTTCAGCATCATTTTCAGTATCAAGTATCATTCATTCATTTCCATTAAAAAAAAGAAAAAAGAAAAACAACAACAAAAAACCCTTAAAGAACATGATGCTTCCTTGCATGATAGTTAACTCAACGTAAACAAAAGTTTGTTATCTAGCTAATCCGTAAACTATTATGAAGCATATATAATTTTTAATGTAAATCAGCACTCTCAACCGAGCATGTCAGAGAACACAGCAAATGGTGTAGATACTGTAACTTTGTACCTTGTTTCATTACATAATGGAATTAATTGACCATTACATTTGGAACCTGTCTCAGTGATGTATGCTGACAGTGCATTGAGGAAAATACACACAGTTCTTTGGGCACTGAGAATACGCCACTTGAGGAAAAAAAAAAAAACCTCAACATAACCAAGGCTGGTCAGAAAAGACTCTATACATTTAATAACTTGATTTAATTTCTTACATTTACAGTGTTTGGTAGATGCCCTTATCTAGACCGACTTAGAGAAGTGCTTTTATATTCTCCACATAATTTATATCAGCCGTTCAACCAATATTCATCTTCATACAGTCTTCAGTCAGAGCTTCATACATTTGCAATTATGTTGAAATACTAATTACCACTTTTAAGTAGCCAACAATAAAAAAAACCCCCAAAAAGGATATTAGGCCGATATTAGCTGATGTTTCATTAATTTGCTCATCTTTCTATATTTGTTCACCTTTACTGCACTTCGTAGTCAAATACAGGAACTGCAACAAGCTAGTTGAGGTCCACTGGGGCAAGACTCACTTCCTCATATTTATGTGGTGTTCATGGTGCCTTGGAAGTGGTAATTTGCAAGTTCTAATGATGTCACATCCTGCCTCAGCATGTACAACATGAATTATGAATTACTACTGGTAATGTTCTAATATAGCGAACTACAAAGATACATATAACATTCTAGACTGAAATTGCAGTACAGAAACAACAGCAGATAATAGTGCTAGCAACAAGCTAGCCACTTTTAGCTGTATGAGTGATAACTCTAATGCTGATGATTACCTTCTCAAAGCAGTGATTAGTATGCTCAATGTTATAGATGTTATAGATGCTAACCAACTAATGTGACTGTATACTAATTGAGCTAAAGCCAATACTGCTATAATTTAAAAGCAGGGGTACGTTACACTGTTCATAGTGTTAGCAGCCATGTTGATTTGGTGTAAATGGGGAAGGAAGACTACCTAAAGTTGATGAGTTGCGATTTCAAGTTGAAGAGGTGTTTTCTGTTGTTTATCCTAGTTGGAGGTGGGTTGCAACCTTACCATAAATGCAGCATTAATTTCATCCTTGCTAGGCTGGGATAGTTTAAAATACTCCCAGCCACCAAGTTCCTGTTTCATAGCAAATTATCTGAAGAAGATTTCCATAAAAAGGCAAAGTGGAGACAGGGTGTCTACGATGTACAGAACCATTGTTATTGTAAGATATATCGCAAAGACTGGGAGAGAGAAAGGAGGATAATGGAGCGGATAATGTCTTTACATCAGAAATGTGTATGAATTACTTATTAGACTTATGTAACACTTATTAATACTTATTTCTCTATAAAGAGAGAGAAAAAAGAGAGAAAATGTCTCCCTTTTCCAATACCCAATGTATGTTTGTATAGTTTTCTTTTCTTTGGATTGTGAGAGTTAGCTGTGCTGGATCTTACAGGGTTGCTCTAAAATACCTATTAGAGCCTATAGCATTAGTGTGTGATAGTCTCATGACTTAATTTAGTTTGAGGCTATGTTATTAATTCTATGGTCATGAACCACAGCTGAAGAATACTATAATACTCAAATCATAATATCACCAATACTACCTTGTTTGAGAGAAGTTAGTTTTAGTATAGCAACAATAACAGTAGGCCTACAGTACAGTGTTCAAGTCTTGTTTGTGATTAATTAAATCAACTGGGTTAGACATTTATCTCTAAGAGAATTTAAAGTTATGTTCTAATTACCAAATTAATCTCCAGAATAATGAATTCTGATATGCTATATGTTTTTTTTTTTTTTATGTATCTGATATCTGACCTAAAGGAATTTGTGTTAGTATTTCCTATTTTTATCTTAAAATAAATTCATGTCGATTTTTTTTTTTGTTTTTTTGTTTTGCTATTGGAAAACAAGTTCATTTGGTGTCCTGCTCAGACAGATGGCTTTTTTGGCTTTTAACCAAAAAAGATTCTTTCTTTAACAAGCTGCATTGATTTTATATGAAAGAATACAAGGTGCTGCTGTTGTTGTTCTTTTTTATTACTGTTCTAGGAAATCCTCCTTGTTTCGCTTCTTGAAGTCACAATCAGGGATCAAATGTTATCCGAAACTTTATTTGCTTTGATACTTTCAAGGAGTTTTTAACAATCTGTCTTCATGTCCTGTGTTTGGAAAACAATGAGAATGATCAAGTGAAACTGAAACTGATGTTAACTACAAAAAGATGGTAAGCTTTTACATTGAGCAGTAACAGTCTTCTTTAAAATAACCAACTGTAGCATCTCAAGTTCACTATCAACTATATTACCCAAAAAATTCTTTCTCCTTAACTTTCTCCTTCATTCTAATGTCACAATGTTCATGGCTTGAATTTAAAGGAATAAATTTGTCTGATGCTCAGAATACTATAGCAAATATCAAACAATCTTTGTACATGTTCTAATTAATGTTGACTTAAACGTAAATCTCTCCAGCTAAGCCAAAAGGGCATTTGAGGCCACAGTTTGATGTACATTCCTGGGAATGCTCCAGGCCTCTGCTAAACCGTTACAGCACGGTGCACTGCATCCTCTGAAAAATAGGGGCATTTGAGGCCACAGAGGGTTTTTTTTTTTATCAGAAAGTATGCGCTCCTAAATCTGTGTGACTGCACACACAAACACACACATTTTGATAAACATGTTGATGCATCTCCGAAGCAGACACAAGGCCAAAAGGGAAATGAGGACAGTTGATATCGCCACACACACACAAAGAACATGAGCGCTTAAAAACTCTACACTGAAATGATCAGCATTTATGCAAAATGTGAGAATGAACCTGGGTACTCGACGATTTAATTAGTTTTATTAAGCCCATAAAAAAAATACACATCCCATCATAGCTGGAATTCACTGGAGGTGTTGTTCATGTGTTCTGACAGACAGAATCTGATTTGTCAAAAGAAAACAAACAAATATATTAACAAGCATTTATACTGGTATTTTCAGTCTATTATATGACCGTGTATGTGGGACCTTTGGTTTTTTTTCAAGAGAGTGATAAAGAGAAGGACTGGAACATACAGAATCAGCTATCCTGAAGAAAACACATACGTTTGAATCAAGTCCTGTCCTGTCCCATTACAGAAATGCCTATGTTTTAACGCAAATTCATCATTGATATTTTAGATGAAGCTTTTCAATACTCCACAACTATTTTATGCTCAGAAAGTTTATCCATTTGCCTGTATTATAATTTCATGTTCATTTCTATGAGCAAGGTAAAATTGATACATAAAATATGACATTAAGGTATTTTAAAATGTAGAACATGACATCTAAGGACAGCTCCAAAATGAGCAGTGATTAATACCTAGAAAAGAGGTCCAGCGAAGGACAACTGGTGAACTAGTGACAGGGTCATGGGCACCCAAGGCTTACTGATGCTCATTGAGGCTAGCCTGTCTGGTCCAATCCCACAGAAGAGCTACTATTGCCCAAATTTCTGGAAAAACTTACTGGCTATGATACAGTAGAAAGGTGTAAGAACATACAGTGCATTGCAGCTTGTAGTGTATGTGGCTGCGTAGCTGCAGACCGATCAGAGTGCCCAGGCTGACCATAATCCACCACTGAAAGTGCCTACAATGGGCAGGTGAGCATCAGAACTGGACCTCTGAGCAATGGAAGAAGGTGGCCTGGTCTGATAAATCACATTTTCTTTAAATCATGTGGAAGACCAGGCACTTACCCGGGGAAGAGATGACACCAGGATGCACTATGGGAAGTGCAAGGCTCTGAGTGATGTTCTGCTGAAAAACTTTGGGTCCTAGCATTCATGTGCATGTTACTTTGACATGTACCACCTACCAAAACATTTTTGCAGACTAAGTACACCCTTCATGTCCACAGTGTTGCCTAATGGCATTGGCCTCTTTCAGCAGGATAATGCACCCTGCCACACTGCAAAAATTGCTCAGGAATGAGTTGAGAAACATAACAAAGTGTGCAATGTGTTGATTTGGCCTCCAAGTTCGCCAGCTCTCAATCCGATCGAGCATCAGTGGGATGTGATGGAGCAACAAGTCCGATCCATGAAGGACCCACCTCACAACTTACAGGACTTAAAGGATCTGCTGTTAACATCCTGGTACCAGGCCAGACGTCTTGTGGAGTCCATGGCTTGATGGGTCAGAGCTGTTTTGGCAGCATAAAGGGGACTTACACAATATTAGGCAGGTGGTTCAAATGTTATGGCTGATCAATGTATAATTTAAAACCAATTTGCTTTTGAGATCCTCTGCTTATAAATGAGACAAAATAAGACTTGAAATGAGATAATAACAGCCCAGACAGAATATTCCAATATCTTGGAATCAATATCCATCCAACCAATATTCATCCAGAGTCCCTCTTTATAAATCTGTATTGAGTTAACTTTATTTTTTTTAACAGTCATCAAGATTAATCTGATATATCAAAAGCCAGATTGGCTGTTTGGGGTTGCCACAGTGGATCGTCATCTGCCCGTCGATTTGGCATAGATTTTCTGCTGGATGCCATTCCTGACGCAACCCTCCCAATTTATCCAGGGTGGGACCGGCACTACGGCCACTCTAAATTGTGCACCTCAGTGGCTGGGACCATTCTCACTCACAATCACACCTATGGGCAATTTAGAGTAGCCGATTGACCTAATTCATACATCTTTGGATTGTGGGAGGAAACCGGAGTACCCTCAGGAAACCCATGCAGGCACACAGAGAACATGCAAACTCAACACAGAAAAGGTGCCCTCGTGGACCCAGGGATCAAACCTGGGACATTCTTGCTGTGAGGTGATGGTAAACATAAAATGAAATGCGAAATGTGAATGTGCTATCTAGGTACAAAAATAGGGCTGAACTAAGATTTTTATAAATGTTTGAGTTTCTGCCTCAAATTATCATGAGATACAGTATATAACCAATTGTGAGTCTGCTCACTAAAGAACTGATTCACTGTTATTTAGGTCAAATAGCAAATATACTTTAACATGCTTTTTTTATTTTCTAAGAACATAATTGGCCTAGTGAATGAAACAAATGAAATTAAGCCCTGGGCTCTGCATAGTTCAGATGAGTACAGAGCATGTCATTTGTGACCCTTATATCTGTATCTACACTACTAGTCAAAAGTTTGGACACATCTTCTAATTCAATGTTTTTCTTTATTTTTATGACTTTAAAAGAGACTGGATAATGAC
>JAQQZR010000020.1:8887069-8903474 GCA_030068235.1 Notoglanidium macrostoma | reverse complement strand
ACAAGGCACACGTGTTCACTGAAAAGCATTCCAGGTGACGACTTCATGAAGCCGGTTAAGATAATGCCGATTGTATCGTCATGGTAAATGTTGGCTACTTTGAAGAATCTAAAATATGAAACATATTTTGTTTTTTGTTTTTGTTTTTTACACTTTTTTGTTTACCACATAATTCAGTATATGCCATACGTGTTGCTTCATAGTGTTGATGTATTCAGTAATGTTTTACAACGTAGAAAGCAAAAAAAATTAAGAAAAACCTATGAAAAAGAGTAGGTATGTCCAAACCTTTGACTGGTAGTGTATATCAAATTTTGAGTTATTTCCTTTATGCTTAAATGAGTTATTATGTTTGGCATTTGTGAACTGTTCCCACAATATAAAAAGAAAACTACCAGCTTTCTTCCTGATACAGACAAGAGTGATAGATTTTCAAAATGGCTTTTGCTTTCACAGTTATATTGAAAATCAAATTGTGTTTGTCTTTATTGGTAATAATTTTTTACTTCTATAATAACTTATTATCGTTTGGCACAGAGTAGAAGGCAGACTGTGTTTTCCTTTTTTTTTCATATTGTGTAAGAAAACATTTTACTCAGATCATAGGCCTATATATAAAACAACATGGAAAGATTTTTACCAACATACAAGTACATGTTATATTATATGCTTTTGAGTAGTTTCATGATAGGATACTTTAACTTTTACTTTATATCCCAGTAGGATATCTTTACTTTCATTATAACTATTGAATGTTCAAACACCTCCCATCTGGAAGAAAGAAGAAAGAAAGAACATTCTTCTTTCAGTTTCATGAACAGTTACCTCCTACACGGATTTTATTTCGTTTCATTTCGTTATGCTGCACTATTATCTTAATGTAGAAACCTACAACATAATCCTTTCCTATCAAAAAGGCTTCCTGTTAGTATGCTTTTTTTTAAAGATGCCTTAAAAAACTTTGCGTACACACTACACTCACTCCATCGGTCCATTATCTATAGCGCTTATCTGCCAGGATCGTGGGGTAGCTGGAGCCAATCCTAGGCAGAGTAAACCCTTGACAGATTGCCAGTCTATTGCAGGGATAACATAGAGAGACAAACAACCATTCACACTCACATTCACACCTGTGGGCAATATAGAGTATCCAGTTGGCCTAATCTGCATGTGTTTGGACTGTGGGAGGAAACTGGAGCACCCAGAGGAAACCTGCAAGGCACGGGGAGAACACGCAAACTCCACACAGAAAGACCAGCAGGTTCAATCCCAGAACCTTCTTGCTGTGAAGCGATAGTGCTGTACCACCATGCTGCCCCCTACACTCACTTACTTTCCAATTTATTTCAATTCCTCACATATGTCACTCTTGCTCAGGATTGTGCATAATTTATATAATCAAACAACATTTCTGTGTATTAAGTTTGTTGAGTAGAGTTTAGTAGTTCAATGTATAGTTCAATGTCTAGTTGTATACTCTGTGTTCATTGTATTTACTAAATTTGACACTGATCTGTCACTTGTTTGTCACTGTTTCATAATAACATGATTCTGTAAGAACTGTATTTCATTCCTAACATGATCTGTCTGAGATGTGAGGAATAACAATAACTTGCCTTGACCTGAGCAGTTTATACAACACTGTTCACTTCTAATCAGGCCTTTCTTTATTGTTGTGTTGTAGATATTTGCTCACCTCTACCCTCTCTGGATTTATAAGTATAGGCTTATTCATTCAGTCTAAATCACTGGCCAGGCTTTCAGAGCCAGAGCACCCCATACTTTAAAAAAAAGTACTCTTTGAGAGTTGAACTCTTTACTAACACCATTGAAAAGTGTAATATAATGATTGGAAACCTAATAGAAATTTCTTCAGTTTCTTCAGTGTTACTTTGTTTTTACTGATGTTTTACCTTGTGTTACCAGCCATCGGACGTTGTCTGGTTCACTGACACTGATATTCACTGTCTAGTTTTGTTTTTTAGTTTCCCTTCATTTTTTCTTTTTCATGTGAAGGATTACCCTAAAAGTATCCAATGCATGTCATCGTACTGAAATTCACAATAAATTATTATCAAACAGCACACACTCTGATTCTCTCTGTTGCCCACAGATTAACGTTTCCTAATTAACCATGGCACCCTTAAGTATTCATTGCATAATTACTTTTGTCACTGATTAGTACAAATATATTAAATATTTAATATGGTGAAGTTCAAAGTCATATAAGAAAAATATGCTTGACTGCGGGATGGGTTTATAGGGGACTTGAATAAGTATTAATCTCATTCAAGTATTAAAGGGGGAGGAAAACAATTATGGGGAAGTTTTTAATTCATGTCAGTTATTTATACTTTTCAGCATTATGTAATCTGCTATCTCTCAACTGAAGTTGAAGCTATGAAGATTTATTTCTTCACATGTTATGACTTTTATTTTATCAAGTGCATTTGATTCAAATTTCAACCAGGGGTGTGTTGTGTCATGCTAGTCTCTTCCATTTATAAACCATCCAGCTCTGGATCTTGCATTAGGGATGTTAGTGGTTGCATCTCTAAGTAAAGATCTTTAGCCGGGTTGTAGTTGAAGTTTACTCCAGCTTCTGTGACAGTTAATACTGGAAAAACAGGGTGTCTGAATGATGCAAAATCACTTTCAATATGAATGACTTACAAAACAAAAGCTGTGATGGACTCTGTGAATTAGCACATGGTGGATTCCCCATGCACCGTGGAGTGGGTACCTCTCTACAGTAAAAGCACAGGCCACTGCAGACATTCTGGGGAAGTGAGACATCACATCCAATGTGCAAACTTTCTGGGTATACTTGCGGGATTATACATGGTAGAGATGGCCTGCTGTCTTCTCTCACATAAAAGTTGAGCTGAATTCCTAGGCTAATAAGAGTATCAAGTGTAGATACTTTTCCTTAACCAGGTGTAGTTTGCCAAAACCTGCTCTATGATGGACAAAGACATACAGTACATGGTTGGATGCTAAATCCTAAAACTGCTACATTTGAGAATATACATCATTTAATGCAACAACCTAGAGTAGACAGTGACAGGTAAGCAGGTAATTGGTGAGCACTGCAAAGCAGAGTTGAATCAGGATAGCACACAGAGAGGAAACAGGAAACCCTCACTAACATCATTACTAAATGACTACAGTGATACTTTGCAATGTTGGCATATAATTAGAAATCTGGTGCCGGTCATGTGGTGACTGGTCATGTGATGTAGTTTGTAGTTTATTCTTGCATTGGGAATCATGAAAAATTTAATTTGTTTTAGATGGACACGTATGGAGCCGTAACAGATAGACATAAATTGATAAGGCTACATGAATTAAACAATAAGTATAATTATTTATTGTTATTCCTTTATTATGCAATTTATTTCTTTTTTTTTTAACAATTTTTTCTGTTTTTTAGACCCTCGGAATCGGGTATGATATGGTGGACAAACTGTATCACAAAGGAAGCAAGTGATGGGATTAATCTAAAAGCAGCTATTCTGGCTACAACCCAAATGAGTAGCAGCTCAAGCAGTGAGGATTGAGACTGGAGCAAAGAAGGGGTCAAACAAGGCCAGCCTGGTATTTAGATGTCTGGGTAAGAAAGCTGTGGGTGTATGCACATGCTTGGATTTAGAGAGGCAGCATAGTGAATTGAGAACCATACAGTTGGTATGCTTCATACATGCAATTCACCTTTTCAACAAATTTAAAAGCGGATGGTGATCTGATTTTACTTTACTTCAAAAATTCATCACATATGTTGGAAAGCAGATGATAAATGTTAGCTAGTGAATCCAGTTCTTTTACTCCAGTTCTTTTTCTTGCTGTTGAAACAGTGTTTCCAACAGAGATAAATTATTTTGTCTTCATTGTTATTTATGATTAAAGATGATAATAACATATGACAGGATAATTGAACATTTTGAAGTATAAACATGGCATATTTCTTTGTATAGTATACATTAAATGATATAATGTGAAAATGTAAAATTTGACATTTTAATAAACCTTTCAGAATATAAATATATTGAAAGGTATTCTTCGAGCTTCAGAATCCAACAGGAATAATGAGACTGTAAAAACAGCAGTCAAAAGGTGTGATGATGACTGATAGAGACAGAAGAAAGCAAGTCTACAATCCTGCACATGCTTAATCGGATTGTTAAAAATAACCCAGACATTTCAAATACCTTTCACCACGTCTAAAAACACCAATACGGGTAATGTGGCAGATTAGAAAGTTCTTAGTAAGGAAGTTTAAATCTAGTAGTCTAAGTGTGATTATTTAAAAAGGAGCAAATTCCTGGGATTCTGTATCCTCTTTCTATGCCGCTTCACTCCAGTTATCTCAAGGACATAAACAAGACCAACTCTAATTTTATATGAGTGGTTAGGTATTCTAAAATGAGATTAGACACTCTGTCACTTATTAATTTTTCTCTTCAAAAGTGCTATTTAAAGAAAAAATTCTGGCATATTCATTCCGATGACTGACAATCAATAATGTCAACAACAGCACTAAGCGGCGCTTCTGGCCGAAATCTCCAGACTCTGTTTCTGGCCTGCATCTCCCAGAATCCTGTGCGGCTCGCAGACACGGCTGCAACAGGCCACTCATCCATAGGATTCTTAGGGGTTATGGGATCATGCTAATCCAGACGTGTGTTTTGTGGATTTGGAGAAGGCTCATGATTGTGTGCCTCAACATTTGTCTTGGGAGTAACTACAGGAGTACGGGATATGTAGGTTGCTATTTTGTGTGATCTGGTTTATGCATGTGCAGAGTGAGAGTCTCCACATTCTTGGCTTTAACTGGAAATCATTTAAGGTGGATGTCAGTCCCTGTTAAGGGTGTACTTTAACTCTACCCTTGTTTGTGGTTTTTATGGACAGGATATCAAGATGCAGCCAAAGCTAGAGGTAATATCCCACATATTTCTTGTTCTCTGCACCGTCTGATCTGGTCCTCAGACATTCTGGTCCTTGAGTATTTATCTGCTGAGTGTGAAGAGGTTGGGGAAAGCACCTACAAGTCTGAGAGTCTGACACATGGTCCTCTCCCAGAAAAGAGGAAGATGAGGGCCCCTTCAGAGATCTTGCTCCTGCTGGAGGAGTTTAAGTATCTTGAGATCTTATTCATGATTGCTGGAAAAAGAGGATATGAGATTGACTAACACACAGGCCAGTGGCAGCAGTGTTACACTTGCTGGACCAGTCTGTGGTTGTAAAACAGGAGCTCAGTTTGTGGGCAACAAATTCTTTAGTTTACAAATAAATCCTCCCCTATGGTCATGAATTCTGGGTACTGACTGAAAGAATAAGGAAACAAGTACAGGTGGCACAAATAAGGCTCCAAATGAGGGTGAGTAGCACAACAATCTGGGAGAGCCTTAGAGTAGTGCTCCTGCTCCTACGAATTGAGCGGAGCCAGTTGAAGTGGTTTGGGCACCTTACAAGGATTCCTTATGGTCAGGTCTCACTAGACCTGTATCAGACATGTCCCACGGGACTCCGACCCTGTGAGAGACCTAGGACCCACCGGAGAGATTACATGTCACAGTTAGAGATAGAGTCTGGACTGACCTGACTTGCCACTGCCAAACCCACCAGGAAAAGTGGAATGAATGAATGAATGAATGAATGAACATTTGGGTGTTCATGGCCAATTTTTTTGTAGTCTCAAGATATATTCTTGGGTATTATATTTTAGAAAATGATATGATTTTATGATCCTCCTCAATTAAAATTATTTCTAATAAGACTCAAACTGATAATGTGATAAAAGGACTTAGATAACACTTACACAGATTACATTTAATTTTCAGCTCTATAAGTTGCTCTCCTCTTTCCTAAGCCGCTACAGCGCCCTTCTACAATGCTTAGGATATCTCATGTATAGTGGTTTTGTGGGGTAGCCACCAACTAGAAAATTAATTGCAGAATACAAAAAATATTCTAAACACACAAATATCCTGTATTTTACTTTCACAAATAACAAGACAGTTATGTAATGCATACTGAATTACTTGGCCACAGGCCAAATCAAGCTTCAGAGGAGATACAGTGAATGTCTGATTGGTATGCGTATGCAGTAGCTAAAGAAGACTGGATGTAAGAGTTGCATATTTTAAAATGCATATTTGGCAATAATGTCATCTGGGTCATGATATTAAAGCAAGCATACACAGAAAGCAAACATAATATTCATTTTGAAAAGGTAATAGGACAAATATAATGCATGAATAGAGTGGTTACAACAGAATAATCATGTTATAAATTGTCATCTGCTTGGTTTAGTTGCATAACATGTTTGCCAGTATGAATATACACATATAAAAACGTGATATATATCACTTTGTTATCAGGTGCTGTGCTTGTACTGCAGTGAGAGGGTTATAATATCCCTTAAGGGCACAATGCCCAAAGATGCCACAGGAATTCCCTCTTGAAGCAAAGCCAAAATGTCAAGTCTAATAGAGGGGTGACACCTTCCCTAGCCTTCCCCCTGTTTTCAATCCTGAGAGCATGTGAGGCCAAATGTGGACTCAGGACAAGCAAACTGTTTGTGTTTTGATAACTAGGACATACCAGGTCACCAGTTTTGACCTTAAGTGGGACATCTGCTTATGGGATAGTAGTGTGTATTTATATTTGTGTGTTCCAGTGTTTAAATGTTAAATTCCATTTTATGTTGCTTTCATGTTATTGTAAGAATATAAACATGGCTAAATGTATAAATGAGTGTAATACAATTTGGCAGTACATGTTTTTGTTGTTGTTTCACAGTATACTTGGCAGTGTCTCTGTACGTGTTGACACAGCTTGAATCCCTGCCATGTTTTTACCCTCTGAGAGCAAAGCTAGAAGTGTTTAAACATTAAGCAATACATGTACACACCGAATGACATCTACTTGCATCACACTCTTACATTACGTCATGTCAAGTGTAAAAGAAAATATAATTAAGCCTACAAGGAATACTGTGGTGTAGAATCAGCCTCAGTTTAAGAAAATTAGATCTTTTTTCATGACTTACTTTTCTTGGATAAATATAACATTCAAAAATGGTCTGTGTAAAAAACACTGAAAAAAATCTGTTTGCTTAGGTAAGGCAAAGTCCATTAACACTTTAGTATCTATGGTGAAATGTGGGTTCAGGGGGCAATCTGGGGCAATGAACAGGCCTGGGGTGCACACAGAACATTCACGCACACATGTACAGGCTGAACAGATAACCTCATGTACTCTCTCAATGATTAAAAGCTTGTTCACCCAACCCTGGTGTCGGCAATACGCATAGCTTCCTGCTCCAAACAAGACACTTTATGTTAACAAAGTACACTTTAAAGCTCATTATCAAGGTGTAAACCGATGGTGCCGTTAACTCATGACACTGAAGTTCTTTGAAGAAAAGGGCTTATCTTATGTGCAATATTTCATCACAAATGCGTTCAGAGAAAAGAGTGCAGTAATGAGAACAACTATGTGACTGATGAACAAGACATAGACGAGACGAGATTATACAAATTATTTCATTCTAAAGAACAAAAAATGGATTTTAAATGGAAATAAATGATACTGCTTTATGATGCTTACCACATTTTGTAAAATCTTCAAACGCATAGTCTGTCATCACCACAATAATTTCCCTGATAATTCCAGTACAACATTATGGTTGACTGGGGGGCAAAATGGGAAAAGAAAAAAAAAGAAGCTATTTGGAATTAGCTTCTTGAAAGCATCAGTAGCAAGTTGTACCACATTATTATGAGAATGTTTTCCATTTTAATGTTTTGCTGTGTCCCACTGTGAACAAAATGTGCGACGGTGTTAAAATGCATAACAAATGACTGCATAGAATGCAGTCTATCTAACACGTTTGCACTGTGTTCGAAAATCAGATAAGTGTGATAAACAATTTCTGACCTCGTCATTGCCCTTTTTACAGTTTTTTCTTTTTAAATACTTTATTAGATGGTTTACACAATGTGAGCTGGCAGAGAGGCTTTGATAGTCCAAGCATTGGGGCTGCTCTATAAACCCTTGTCTCTCCATTTAAGAAGGGTTACATAATATCAAAGGGTTTACACTGGCATTCACGCTGTGGTTGTAATACAGTACCTTGCTTCAGCACAGCCAGCCACTACAGGTAGCTTAGAGCAGCACCCGAATGAGATTAGCATTACTGTACGGTTACAGAGCCATATTATATCACTACATCAAGTTGTGATGCTCATCTGGAAAGATGATTAAAGTAATAATGTTTAAAACTCCAGAATACAAAGGTAAAACCAACGACATCATTTTGCACTATTAACCACTAAATTGCACACACACCACAATACTACAACAGTTATTCTGCAGCTGTAATAGCATGTGTTGCAACAGAATCCATACATACTCTAGCATACTTATTTCCTTTGTAGTAACACATAAAATGTCATTTTTTTCCTTGAATGTCAGAGACCCAAAAGGAAATAGCCATGAAACTGATATATCACCAGTTGTGAAACTGATTTATCACCAAACATACCCACCACCACCAGGTTTAGAGCCATGGAATGACTCGAGAGCAGAGGGAAAGATAAATTTAAATGCATCGTCTTAGAAGTTGTATGATGTATGTCTGGAATGTGGCCTTGTGCTCTTGAAAACTCATAAAGAGTAGAAAATTGACTAAGCGCAGTCAACACCAGTACAATAAAATCAGTGGTAAACTGCTAGAAGATTTAATGTGGCATTTGTTTCACATAAACTATAGAAATTCAACACTGCTTATTTGACCTTATGTATATGGATGTCAGAGAAAGCTGAAATGAAAGCTGATGTCTGACATTCCAATCCTAAAGGCTCAAGC
This sequence comes from Notoglanidium macrostoma, assembly GCA_030068235.1. Classification (NCBI taxonomy): domain Eukaryota; kingdom Metazoa; phylum Chordata; class Actinopteri; order Siluriformes; family Auchenoglanididae; genus Notoglanidium; species Notoglanidium macrostoma. The sequence continues at coordinate 8,894,599 of JAQQZR010000020.1, read as the reverse complement.
CAAATAGACAGAAACAAAAAATGATGCATAGGTTTTTGTAGAAACCGAACAGCAATCCTCTTTTTTAATAGTAACTCGCTCAGCGTTAACAGGAGTGTAATCGCCAACACAGAAAATTACAGGGCAATAAATTAAAGTTGAAAGCTCAGTGGAAAAATGCTGTGGAGGCTATGGGAACAGCACAAATTAATTTGAGCCTTTACAAACAACACAAATTTAACACGTGAACTTGTACATAATAACACCTGCAGAAACACATTGCTCTGCTCAGACACACGTGGTTGTGAAATACACGTATTGTTCTGTAATGCACTTTGTTTTATCCATTTAAATCTGGCTCCCTTAATACTTTCACAAAGTCTGCTGTGTGGGGCTGGACGCCAGGCAGCAGGATCCCAAATTGCATATTTCTTTTTTGACTGACTTCCCAGAGCTCCCTGTGGTTTTATTACTTTTTGTTCTCTTTCTAGGAATAAAATCCATGTACTGGAAAGTCTGTGCAGCACCATACATTTATCAGTGAAATATTACTCAATATTGAATTTTTCTATAGCTTTCAGCTTATTCATGTGTGATGACTAATGATAAGATCAGTCTATACAATACATACGGATTAATGTATATAAAATTTATACATCTGTTTAGCTACTAAATTTCTTTAATGGTTTCACAGTAACACTTTAGAGGTTGATCAAAAAACAGTAAAAAAACAAACAAAAACAAAAAAAAAAGAAGTACTATGCGTATTGGAGGTAAAGGAAGCACAGAGCCATCTTGGTGTAGCCAGTTGTTGTAGTTTTGAGAAAAAGTGTTATTATCCCTACAATGTTTAGTATATGAATTCTTTCAGTTATTAGTGTTGTGAATTTTATTTGCTCAGTGACACTCATTTATTTAAAAGCATATGCAAATTGCTTGCTTTAATCTATTGCCATCGTGGAAGAAATTCATGCATAAATTAGGCCCTTGGGTACTACTATGAGGTCATGTAGAATTACAACTGTCTGCAAAGCGCATTAAATAGTAAATCATTTCAAAGCAACACATTCATGTAGTGTGCACTTGAATTTCACATGCACGTAACACTTAATCTGTTGTTATGTTAACGCTATGATATATATCATCAAACCTGCAAATGGTATAAATTTACAGCAGGGATATTACTCAATACAAATAAATTATTCTGACCAGACAGTTAATGTGTTCAGTGTACAAATACATGTGTACAATGTGTAATGTGTACAAATACAGATACAAACAGGAAGTACAGTTTTTTTTTCTGAAAGCTTGCCAGAAAGTTTCATGTTGAGACTAGGTGTATGTGTCTGTCCCACAGGACAAAACAAAAATGTTGTGTGAAGTTATTACTTTTATATGGACCTTCAAAGCCACAGAGTATGAAGCCTTTGAGTGTGACAGTTTTGCAACATACATATCCCAACTACAACTCATAAATCCCACAAAAAGACTTTAAACGAGGTTCCTGTATTGGGCAAGAGAGCTGCATTTCATTCTTTTTCTCTGACTTTGCATGGGAAACAAGTTCACAGTGTTGTGCACATTTTTTTTTTGTGCTCCATATATTCCACACAGATCCTGTGTACAAAGCAGCAAATCTCTGCTGAGGTCTCAAAAAATAAATGATAATAATAAAAAAATTATATCAACTTGACATTCACTTTACATGTTTGTCCTCAGTCTTAAATTAATGTTCTCGATTAGTGTTAATAGTAAATCTTCCTAGAAAATCATACAGGCATTATAATGAAATTCAGCTTTACAGACCCCATTTTAACTAGCAACATGACAGCATTTCAGATTCTGGTAGCACACTTCTGCAATGTTACAAACCTAAAAAATAACACAAATCTGATATTATAAAATGGCTTTTGTTGTCAACTACAAAACAACAGTTCCCTGAAATATATTGTTGCTTTGTAAGACAGTTAGTTTGCTTATTTACCCACAGTAGATAGAAGCTACACTATACAGCCAAATGATTGTGGACACCTGGTAAATCACACCCATATGTGCTTGTTGAACATCCCATTCTAGTTTTAGACCCCTTTGCTGTTATATTAACCTCCAGTCTCCTGGGAAGGTTTTCCACTTTTGGAGTATGGCCGTGGGGATGTGCTCATTCAGCCATAAGAGCACTGATGTTGGGGGAGGAAGCCTGGGCCGTAGTTTGTGCAACTCATTCCAAAGTGTTGAGGTCAGAGCTCTGTGCAGGCCACTCAGGTTTTTCCACACCAACCTTGGCCGACCGTGTCTTTATGGACCTCACTTTATGAACATGGGCACTGTCAACATGTTTGAACTAGGCCCTCTTAGGCCCTGTTTACACTTGATTTTAAAATGTGCTTTGAGCATTCAGGTCAACAATGGCCTGCCAAGAAGCATCGCCGTTCACACCTGTGCGTGTCCAAGGTGTCCAGCTAAGCACTTTTGTTCAAATTTCATTACTGCCTACTCACTTCTGCTAGAAGATCAAAGGTCCCCATGCAAAATTATATTAACATGTAAAACCTGCAAAGAAGATATGTGGTTAAATGCGTCCCAGACCAAGTGGTTTGAGCGAATGCTCAATCTAGGAGGTCGTTTACACTTGTATTTAGTGCTATCCAGTTGTGATCAGATCGCCCCAAAATGCTTTTTAATACCAAGCGTAAACAGGATCTTACTTCCAATTAAGGGAAATAATTCTTAAGGCTATAGCAAAAAAAAAAAAACCATTATAGACAATTGTGTGCTTCCAACTTTGTGGCAACAGTTTGTTGAAGGTTCACATATGGGTGTGATGGTAAGGTGTCTACATACATTTGACCATATAGTGTGGAAAACTTGTCAGAAATTTCCACAGGACCACTTGATCAGAAGCTAAACAAAGTTAGGTTCTGCAAATCGTTGGTTGTTGTTATAAATTGCGAATGAAAAGTTACTTCTTTTTCTAGACCCCCTTTTTTGTGCTTTCAAGGGTCTCTGGGGCATAGTGGTAAGAGCCACATAAGAAAATGCCCACAGAATTTAGCAATTCTTTTGATCTGATATTTAAATACTGATTTAACTGAGAAATATCAATACATATATGAATATATGGAACGCTAAACAAATACAGATAAAGATATATATAATATAAAGTGTGTCCAAGACATAATGGTGCAGTCAAAAATTCCATTAAATTTGAAAAAAATGAGTTTGATTTCAGCGACTGCTTTTTTTTTTTTATCGCCCCTTGAATGTAATATTAAAAATGGGTTGTTTTATTCTTATTTTAAACTATCTAATCTAATCTAATATCTAATGAACTAATAATCACAATAAAAATAATACAAAAAAACTCTTGCAACTGATGATTCTGCAATTCTCCTACATACTGTATATGCATCCTGTATGCTTCATTTATCCAACCCACAGTAAGTAAGGGTTTAGGGACTTTGCGTGTTATTAATGATTAAAAATAAAAAAATAAAATAAAAAAAATACATCCAAACTCGAATATTAAAACTCTTCAAGTACAATTGGCTAAATGCTCACAGGATAAATCTTGTGTGTACTACAACAGGGCCATTGACATTGCTACCGTGACAGTGCTACCAGGTCACATCAGGACAACACAGTTCATTCTGGGGCAGTGGTCAGACAGGACTAAGCATGCAAAGCATCTGGCACAAATGTTTTAAGTCAGTAACACTTAGGGATTGCCCTCTATCTCATCTTACCAGAGCAGTCAGGCGCTAATCAAATTAAAACTACTTGTCAGTCACGTACACTGCACAGTGGAGATTGTAAAAAACACAAGGTTTGTTGAGCCCCTGGAACTCTATGTCTGACAATGGTTGCTCTCGGATCAAGCTGAAGTAACTGGAGCAGAGTGAGTTTTGAAGCATTCACTGTGTCATTTTCAGCAAACATAAAGAGCAAAACATTCCTGGAGGTAAATGAAATGAAGGGGTTCGGCTGTTCTGGATCAGACCTCTTCATGGTAGAGCACCGTGCACACTGACCCCATTTCCTCAAAGCTGGGTTAATTTTATGAAGCAGTTCCACTGAAGTCATTTGGACAGCGACCTGAATTGACTCCAAATTAACTTGTGACAAAGAAACCCATTAAATATGCTTTGGTTTGCTATGGCAAACTAGGGTAAACTGGGGTAAAGTATTATGAGCTTTGTCGTTGTTAATAAGATTAAGGTCATCAGAAAAAGAGGCGCATTCTTAGAGGGATTACCTAAAGTAAAACAACAGAAAGTTAAGCTTAGTACGCCCACTGCCATTGGTAAAAATGCTAACCTTATTCTTTTGAAGTCTGTTACAAGTATCATCAACTATAGCTGTATCTGTATAGCCTATAATTTATCATTATTCATTCTGGCATGGCTTAAAATAATTTGTTTCACTGAATATCTTCATGTATACTTGTGCATATTATATCTATGATTATTTCAACGTGAAATTATGAATGTACAATTAAAACTGCTTTCTGCGGTGCTAGTGAAAACTTAGTGTAGTTAATAGACAGCGCTTTAGATCATGTGTTTGTAGGGTATTATTACAAAATCCCATGTGTAGCAGATTTCCAAATGTAGGTTACAAATGATCAAAGGTGACCTTGATACACAGGAGCTGATGTGCACCATACATTCAGAGAAGATTAAAATGTATCTGCACGAGGGCAAAAAAAGGGCAACTTTCAACATTTTCACTCAAACTGTCTGGAACTGTATATGTGGTTCATGCATTAAGATTGCCTACTTGTGGTCAAGAGAAGACCACATGAAGTGAAGCAAATCCTGTCATGTTAATTTGTGGATCTTTGGTCTTTTCTTAAATGTTCATCACGTAGGATTCAACCAACTGAAAGCCCCTCCCTTACCACTCCTTTTCCAAGCGTGTATTGGAATGTACGGTGGCCGTCAGGTCCCCGTAGTACTTACATTCACACTCCCTTGCTTTTTCCATGTTAAATAATTAGTACGATCCTCAATTTTTCAAAATGTGGGTTCTCAAACTTGTTAGCCAGCACCAGCATACACTGAGTCCTCTTCTTCCTTCTTCCTTGTCGTTCTTTCTTTTTCTTTGTCTTCCTTCCGGATTCATGCTGCCACTTGTAATAATGCAAAACATTGAAGGTGCTCTCTAGAGGCAGAGCAACATGACAGCTCCATAGAGGAGCCCCACGCCCTGTGTGTATATAAAGGGTTCACTTTAAGCTTATGAAAACACAATGATTCATGGTTACAGGTAATTATACACTAATGAAAACTCCATTTCCGCTAATAGATACCCTCAAAATCCTACATAGTAACCCTTCAGCGTTTCCAGATAGGCCAAGCTCCTCACTGCATCTCCTAAGCTCTAAATAAAAACTACATGTGTGGGAAAACAATTGAATTTAGTAAACACTAGTAAACACTGTTTTAAGTAAAATCTTTGAAAATTATTAAAAATACATTGTGACTCAGAAATAAGTGTTTAACTAGTTATTAACTTTACTATTTAGATCTGTCTTAGTAAGAAATGTCTCTAGTGTTTCGTTTTGACTGAGCATTTTGTTGTTTGTATTTATGCAATGTAATTGACTTTTACACAAGTACAGTTGATGTAGTTCAGGACCCTCAGGACCAGGCTCCTGCAATCAGTTGTGAACTTGAACTTGAAGCTAAAGATATTTCTAGGCTTGATTGCACTTTAATGTATATACTGACTTGCATTCAGAGCTTCACATGAATTATAGGATTAGTCCCTCAATCCAAAGAGATAAAAGTCAGCAGCACGGGGCTACTGCTGTTTTGCTCTAATTTACGTCAGTGTTTATTTAATAAGGTATGAAAATTATTAATTGGTTACAGAATACAGAATCCCATATTTTGATTTGAACTTTCTATCAGCAGCTTACTGACCTTAGGCCATGTTTATATTAGGTTTTATAATGCATCTTGGGCAATCAGGTCACAAGTGGACCACGTTTCTTCAAATTTCGTTACTTCCTACATCACTTCCACTAGAAGGTAAATGGTCCCCATGCACAGTTAAACCTGCAACATACCTTCAATATTTTCTTGCACTCCAACCATTTACATCGGTGCTCCTCTCCAGTTTTTTCTAGCGTGTAGCGCTGCTACCAAAGCAACCACCACTTCCAGCATTAATGACGTATTTTCCTGTTACGTCTGTGTTGCGGATGCATCAGGACACATTAGTGTTTACACTAGGGAAGGTATGTGGTCAAATGCATCCCAGATCACCTCGGCAAGTGGCTTGAGCGAATGCGTCTTGGAGTCGTTTACACTTAAATAAGTCGTTTACACTTGTATTTAGCGCTGTCCAGTTATGATCAGATCCCCCAAGATGCATTTTAATGACAAGTATAAACAGGATCTTAGAAACCTTAAAAAAAAAAACTAACACACAACAGCTACTAAAAAAAACAGCGTGAAGGCTAGCATCCTCCCAAACTAGCTAACATCTTTTCAAACTGCTGCTCATCTTTACATCACAGGAAACTGAACACACTTGGCTCTAACTGCCCTCTTTCACATACAAAAGCGCACAGATGCCCATGATTGGCTAGTGTCAATCTGATTGACAGAGTAAAGCCATTCCTCCCACTCAGATAACACAGCCATTTATGCTCTTTTGGACGCCTGTCCACAGATGGCTTTGGTATTATCAGTGAGACAGTGAGTTAATGATGAGTTTGAGCCTTTTAGTCTGGATTCTTGCTCCATGCATAAATTGCTCTTGATCAATTTCAGCAATGCCAACTGTCTGTTATGAGATAAATGTTCACTGATGGGCATGAGTTTGGCATGGCACAAAAAGAAAAAATGGAACATCCATTGGTGGCTTGTTAAATGGCTGATCTGCATGTGATGTCATGCACACAGAAACTAATAATTAACTGTAATGGCCTTTGACAAGCCCCCATAAAGGAGCCATGACATTTCAAAGCACGACTGAGCAGAAACATAAAAGCAGATTAGAAGAAACAAGCCTGACAAAGAACATCTTTGATCCACAATATCTACATTTATGTTTAACGTTTAGCAGTTGATGAATAGTTTTTAGCGAAGTTTTAGTAAAGCCATAAATGCAGTTAATATAGATCAGAGTACTTTGGTGGTGGCATGTTTTTTAAAGGCAAGAAACCAGAGTACCTGAAGGAAACATACAACATGCAGAACTCAATAACAAGTTTAGGTTTAAACCCTGGACCTCTGTACCACCTAACTGGAAATGAGTTAGGTACTTTTTTAGGTTTAGGTACAGTTTTAGGTACAGTTAGTGCCAAGCTGTACTATGAAACAGCTAATGTGCTTTGTAGAATATAAAAGGGGCATTAGGTACTGTGAAAAAAACATGGGTCATGGTGGTAATGTTGTCACATCATAGTTGCAGTGTCTTTGATTGGATCTGTGAGCTCTGGTTACTGTCTTTTTTCTCAGATTTTCATCCATCCATTATCTATACCGCTTTATCCATCTGGGTCGTGGGGAAGCTGGAGCCAATCCCAGCATCTTCGGGCGA
>JAQQZR010000020.1:8866844-8877805 GCA_030068235.1 Notoglanidium macrostoma | reverse complement strand
CAAACTCCGCACAGAAAGGCACCCTGGGTGACCCGGGGATCGAACCCAGGACCTTCTTGCTGTGAGATGACAGTGCTAACCACCGCGCCACCATGAATGTAAAGAGTAATATCGAGTTACTGCAGTATGTATTATGACAATATGTCATATAAACCGAACTTATTAGTAATCAGCAAACTTCAGTGTGGTTTTCCAGTATGTAAGGCAAATTTTATATATCCATGAATCACTCTAAATGCTTCTGGTTCTTGGAAGTGCCTCTGAATGGTTTGAACAGCCGCTTCCCACCTGATCCTAGTCTAATCCTGTTAAACGGACAGGCATCCACACTGTATCCACCACAACTGTAGATTTTCCAACAGTGTCAACAATACTAAAAAGGGTTAATTATTTGCAATAACACAGTAATACAGTTTAAGGATTCGCACCCAATTTTATCATTGTATTCCAAATTGTGGTCAGTCAAATATAAATATATAAATACTTTCCATTGTTGTGCATTTATCAGTACAAGCCACTTAAAAACGACAAGTGTTGAGTGCCTTGAGTACATGTTCTTTAGGAATTTCTTTATAGATAGGCCGAATTACACCAATCTGCGTTTCCACTCTTCAGGTGCTGCTGGGGTTCTGGTAGGACATCCTTTTGACACTGTAAAGGTGAGTCATCCATTTAATCTAGTTTATTCTTATACAAGTGAATCTTTGTTTGCTTTGTGGTCTGTAATTTAAAAACATCAGTGAACCACAAGAAATCCTTCCTCATGGTGGTAATGAGATATGACCTCTACATTTACTAATGCCTCTGTGTTTACAGCTAGCTTCCCTTTTTTAAAGCCTCTGTTAAAAATACATGAATGATAGCTTTCCTTTAAGTGAAAGATCTGCATGCTTATTACTCATGACAAGCTATTCACAAAATTATTCGTAAGGCATTTCTGTGTCATTGCATTTTTCAAAATACAGGTGAAATATGAGAATGTGTAGGCCTCTTCCCTGATATACAAATTGATTAGTGTCTATTCAGAACTCTGTATGGCATTGTGCGTTGCATTGTGCTGCTTGTAACAGAAATGTGCAGTAGATAGCTATAAAAATGCACTTTGTTGGTAGGGCATTGTGCTTACTAACGTTCTCTGTTAAATAATGCATGGAATCATTAACCATGTAATGTAAAGTTTTTCCATATGTAATCGTCACATTATAGCTTTTATTACAAAAGTTTACATTAAGGTGTTACCAATTAATGTAACTATAAAGCCTTGAGAAAAGATTTAGTGCACCAACATGCCTCTGCCCATTTCCATAGTTCCACACTGTAGGTGAATACACTTTATCTCTTTAATTTTGGACAATGTTTAGTTCCTCAGATTTCTCCTTTGTCTTTTACAGGTCAGGCTTCAAGTGCAAAACGTGCACAAGCCTCTGTACAGAGGAACCTTTCACTGTTTCCAGTCCATCATACGGCAAGAATCAGTCAGTACCCTATTCTTTGTGTTCTTTATTTTCTTAATTTTGGTGTTGGTGTTAATGGTATTAATTAAAATCAGTACATTGTAAATGCATGGGTCATTCACAGACTCTACTTGAACACAGTAGTAAATGATTAGGTATCTCCAGCCCCAGCCAGTTTCATGTCTCCCGTAATATTACAGTTAAATGAGCCCGATTAACTACTTTGCTGGACGAAAATGTATAAATGATTGTCATTTAAAATAATTAGAAATAGAAATATTTCTATAAGCTACATCACAATAAGTTAGGACAATGCCTTTGCCATGAAATGGATGACGTTAGGCCGTAAGAGCTGTTTTTTTTTTTTGTTGTTGTTTTTTTTTCCCCCCTTACAGATGTTTGGTCTGTACAAAGGCATTGGTTCTCCTATGATGGGCCTGACTTTTATCAATGCCATTGTCTTTGGTGTGCAAGGCAACACTATGCGTTTGCTGGGAAAAGACACTCCGACAAACCAATTCCTCGCGGGAGCAGCTGCTGGAGCCATCCAATGTGTTATATGTTGTCCAATGGAACTGGCCAAGACACGTATGCAGATGCAAGGTACTGGTGAAAAGAAGTCATCCACTCGCAAGGTGTACAAAAACTCGTTGGACTGCCTGTCTCGGATATACCAGCGTGAGGGCATACGTGGCGTCAACAGGGGCATGGTGACCACCTTCATCCGTGAGACACCTGCTTTCGGAGTTTACTTCCTGGTCTACGATGTGCTAACACGCTCACTAGGCTGTGAGCCGGAAGACTCGTACATGATCCCTAAACTGATGTTTGCTGGTGGTATGTCAGGCATCGCCTCGTGGCTTTCTACATATCCTGTGGATGTGATTAAGTCTCGGCTACAAGCAGATGGCGTTGGTGGCAAGTTCCAGTACAGTGGCATTATGGATTGCACACGCAAGAGCTTAAAGCAAGAGGGATGGCGTGTGTTTACGAGAGGCCTCACCTCCACTCTGCTCCGAGCTTTTCCTGTCAACGCAGCTACTTTCGCTACCGTAACACTCTTCCTCATGTATGTACGGCGAGAGGAAGCACCCAAAGATTGCGAAGCTGACCCGCAGCACCATGCTGCATTACAACAGCAAGCACAGACTACCAGCTTGTAATGGCCTCTGTTTTCAGTGTGTATCTGAGCACTGAGACACATCTGCCCTCTGTTGGTGGAGTATCCCACCCAATCTGGGAATCTGGAGAAATAATTAATGCAGCATAAAGCTGCATATGCATATATATTTTTTCATTTTATGGCTTGAAATAGAAGGGATCTTAAAAGGACTTTGATTGTATGTACATATTAAAATATTTTTCTTCCTTATGTGAATACCAGTTGGTAGGAATCTGACTGTTAATACTACTGTCTTGAGCCACTGTTTTTTTTTTTTTGTTTGTTTTTTTAACACAACATAAGTTTGAGTACTGCTGCTGATGCCGATATATTGCACAAAGCAACAAAGAGACAGAAACTGCTGTAGTGAAAGAAATCCACCACTTCTTGTTACTGAAAACATTACCATAAATGGTAATGAATTAAAATGTAAAAACTACTTTTTGAGATAAAGTAGTTCGTGAGTAAATGTGAAATACAGATGGAAGAGTGCACTTTAGGGTACATCCTTACTAATGAAACCTAACAGAAAAAATGTTTAACGTGACTGTACAACATAGGCTTGTAAAAAAGCAATATCTCTCCTTTCCATAGTGCAAAACTGTTCATAAATTTTGTTACTTTCCCAAAGTAAAATTCTATGTACTGTGCTTACTCGAGTCCTTATGCTATTTATAAGCATTGAGACTGATTATAACAAATTTATGTTAGTTTGGATTGGATTAGATTAGATTATGTTAGGAATGTCTACCTGTTCTTGTTTCCTAGAATTCAGTTAGCTCACCCTGTATGGACGTGATTAAACTATAGAAAAGTAGAAACTCACCATGAACCAAATTCTGTGATTTCATGCATGTGAAAGAGAAGGACTTCTAAAGAATCTGTAAAATTAAGAATCCATGTCTTTTCCATGCAACAAATTGCACAGAGCATTCAAAATGGATGCAGGTTTTTTTTTCTTGTTTTTTTTTCTCGTATAGTCTGTATTATTTGCACCGGAGACTTCTGATCTCTTTTCATAACCATGGTCACTGTGGTAACAACTGTGGTTTTTTTTTTTTTTTTCATTCAATACAACATTATGATGCTATCTGTTAGAAAAAAATGTGTCTTGCCTCACTGAAGCATGTTCAGTACTACTGTACAAAATGATTTTATTTCTTACATTGTATGTACATGGCAAAGCCTACCCAGAGTTTGTGTTCGAGTGAGTAGGATTTGTAAGATCGGCGATAGATAGCGGTAGAGGTAAAATTGGACTTTCTGTTAACAATGTTTTTACTTAAACCGAATTATGGCAGGTTGGAACTTGAACTGTGGTCGGTTATCAACAAAGTCTACTGTTAAATGTAAACTCATTCATTATGTCCAGGGTCGCCATGTGTCTTGCTGTCTTTTTTTTTTTTTTAATGTTAGAGGGTCTTTTTGGGGCCCCTTGAGCTGGGGTCGGAGGACAACTGACTTGGTCCCCGACAACCCCCCAGTTGGCGGCCCTCATTAGGTCATTATTTGTATGCTTCATGTACAAATGATCTTATTCCATTAAAACTTGAGCTTTAAAAAAGTAAAGATCTATCTGTGGAGTTTTTTTGTTTGTTTTGTTTTTTAGCTCTGAGACATTTTATTTAAAAAATATTTATAAGGAGTCAAATCTGCTACAATAACTGGATTTAGATTCAATTTACACATCTATGAAATTAACCATTTCTTTGCATAAGTTGTTCTTAAATTAGATTTTGATGGATGTTTTAAGAAATAGGTTGCTCACAGGATTAATATCAAATCCAGATAATCTACGTTTCCCTTCAGGGGGGAATTAAGTTACGTTTAATGCTGATACATCAAGCAACTAGTCAAAAAATCACACTGACACAGAAATGGGTCAATGGCATGTTTACATCCATAAAACTTCTAAAAGACATTTGCAGCATTTTTATGACATGATAAATATTAACAATTAATTGCTTGGTTATAATTAAAATGGTTAATCACAAAATGCAAGCGGTTTCTGAAAAGCATCAATTTTAAATTTTAAAATGGTTTAAATATAATGAAGTCATTAAACATAATGAAAATTTTTATAATCTAATGAATAATTTCAGCTGATTGTGTCCAAACTAATCTACCCAGCAACACATTTTGTTATATCCATACTTTGGGTCTTACTGCTACTCATCCTGGGATTTTTTACCAGGCATACCATCCCTAGTTTTTGCACGTAGCTTGTTCACCTGGGATTCGGCAATATCTGCACGCTCCTCTGCCTCTTCAAGTTCATGCTGTAGCTTTCTTAACTTGGCCAAGTTGGAATTTGCTTGCTCTTCTGCCTCTTCAGCTGAACGCTTGTAGGACTTCACTTTGAGCTGTAGCTTGTCAACCAAATCCTGGAGTCTGGCCATATTCTTGCGATCTTCTTCGGTCTGGTAGGTGAGTTCCTTAATTCGGCGCTCATACTTGCGAACTCCTTTTATGGATTCTGTACCTCGTTTTTGTTCAGCTTCCAATTCATTCTCAAGTTCACGGATGCGAGCTTCCAGTTTCTGAAGCTGTTTCTTTCCACCCTTCATAGCTATTTGCTCAGCTTCATCTAGCCGATGCTGCAAGTCTTTGATTGTCTGCTCCATGTTTTTTTTCATCCTCTCAAGATGAGCACTGGTATCTTGCTCTTTCTTTAGCTCCTCTGCCATCATAGCTGCATCAGTTATTGCCTTTTTTGCTTTCTCCTCAGCATTGCGGTTCTCTTGCACCACGTCTTCCATCTCATTCTGTAGCTGTAGCAAATCAGCCTCATGCTTCTTTTTTTGGTTGATCAGGCTAGTGTTTTGAGAGTGCAATAGCTGCATCCTCTCTGTTGCATCTGTAAGTTCTTGCTCAGCCAACTTACGCCCCCTCTCTGTTTGTTCCAACATTGCCCTTAGCTCTTCAAGCTCTGTTTGAAGGAGGATATTTCTCCGTTCTAAAAGGGCGATGTTCTCTTTGAGATCTTCATTACTATGTGTAGAATCATCAAGTTGAAGCTGAGTGTCTTTCAAATATGAATGGATCATCTTCAGTTGTTTCTGTGCATCAGCTGCCTGTCTGTTGGCTTGACTTAGCTGAATTTCCATCTCATTTAAGTCTCCCTCCATCTTTTTCTTAACTCTTAATGCTTCATTACGGCTTCTTGTTTCTGCCTCAAGAGAACTCTGTAATGTTTCCACCATTCGTTGGTAGTTCCTCTTTGCCTGCTCCATCTCCTCATCTTTCTCTGCTAACTTTCGTTCAATGTCTGCCTTTACCTGATTGAACTCAAGTTGGGCCCGCAGGATCTTGCTTTCCTCATGCTCTACAGTGGCCTCGGCTTCCTCCAGTGCAGACTGCAACTCTGCTTTCTCTTGTTCTAGTTGTTTCCTAAGTTTCTCCAGCTCATGAACACTCTTACCTCCTTCGCCAAGCTGATCTGTCAGGTCTGATATTTCTTCTTGCAAATTCTTGTTCTCCCTTTTGATTGTCTCAAGTTGATCAAGAGATTCTTCATAAGCATTTTTAAGTTTGAAGAGTTCAGTACTCAGGTTTCGTGCTTCCTTCTGTGATGCTTCCAGCTCACACTGTGACTCTTCATACTTCTGTTTCCACTCTGCTATGACCTTATCAAAGGCTCGTTGTTTCTTGTCCAGAGCAGCAGATGCAGCATTTGAGCGTTCAAGATCAAGCATAAGATCTTCAATCTCATTTTGCAGACGATGTTTAGTTTTTTCAAGAGAGGAGCACTTTGCGTTAACTGCTTCTACTGCCTCCTCTGCCTCTTGTAGCCTTTGAACAAGTTTTTTCTTGGCCTCTTCTAGTTCCTCTGTTCTCTGAATGCCATCTGTCTCATACTTAGTCCTCCATGTTGCAACGTCAGTATTTGCCTTGGACAGTGCCCGCTGAAGCTCTGCTTTAGCCTCCTGCTCCTCCTCAAACTGCTCTCTCAGCAAGTCACAGTCATGACGAGAAGACTGCACTGCATGAGCGAGTGCGTTTTTTGCTTTGACTTCTTCTTCAAGTTGCCTTCTCAGGTCCTCTAATTGTTGGGTGTAGGAACTTTTTCCTCTTGTGAGTTGAGAGATCAGACATTCTTTTTCCTCCAGCTGCCGTCCAAGTTCCCCATTTTCAGTGAGCAACTTGGCTCTTTGTGTTGAGAAATCATTAAGAGCCCTCTGAGCCTCTTCAGCCTTGGACCTATGTTCATTCATCTGATCCTCCAAGGAACGGCACATCTTTTCAAGATTCACCTTGGCTTTTACAATGCTCTCCATGTTTGAGGCCAGGTCATCCATTTCCAACTTTAGCTCTGTCTTTTCTTTTTCTAACTTTTGCTTGACACGTTGTAGACTGTCAATTTGTTCACCAAGTTCAGCCACACTATCGGCATGTTTTTTTCTCAGGGCAGCAGAAGTGGCTTCATGATGTAGGGTAGATTCCTCAAGATCCCTGCGTAGCTTCTGAAACTCAGCTTCCCTTTTCTTGTTGAGTTCCACTTGGGCAGATGTGGCTCCACCTGCTTCCTCGAGCCGTTCACTAATGTCTTCTAACTCACGCGAGAGCTCACATCGCTGTTTTTCCACCTTTGCTCGGGCTGCGCGTTCAGCATCTAACTCTTCCTCCAGTTCCTCTATACGAGCTTGGTTTTCTTTTAATTTTTTTTGCAGTTGCACTACAGCTATTTGCTCATTCTCAATCTTTCCATTCAGTTGATTTATTTCGAAATCTTTTTTCTTCAGTTTCTCCTCCTGCTGCTGCTTATCATTCTCTAAATCCATTAGATTATCTTGAATCAATTTGAGGTCGCCCTCCAACTTTCTCTTCGCACGTTCAAGATCCATCCTAACCTTTTTTTCTTGCTCTAGGGTCCCTTCAAGGTCATCCACCTGCTGCTCAAGCTTAGCTTTAGCTTTTGTCAATGTGTTTGCTTTATCTTCTTCACTCTGAAGGTCATCTAGTGTCTGTTGCTGAGCCTCCTGTAGAGCTTTTTTCTCTTTTGTGAGCTTCAGTATAATCTCATCTTGGGAGGCCATTTCTTCAGTGAGGTTCTTCACTTTATTCTCAGTAGCATGTTTCTCTTTCTCAACCTTGGCTAGAGTTAGCTCAAGGTCATCAATGTCTTTCTTTAGCTCGGAACATTCGTCTTCCAGTTTACGTTTTTTGGCTGTGAGTTCAGCATTTATCTCTTCTTCATCTTCAATCCGCTCAGTCATCTCTTTAACTTTAGCTTCCAGTTGGATTTTGCTCTTTATCAGCTGTTCACAGCGCTCTTCAGCATCTGCCAGTGTATCTTGCTCTGACTGCACCTGGAGAAGTAAATCATTCTTTTCTTGAAGAAGTGTGACCATTTTCTCCTCTAACTCTTTTCTTCGGATTTCAGATTTATCAAGAGCCTCTTTTATTTTGTTGAATTCATCTTTCATATTTGCCATCTCTTTCTCAGCCTCAGCACTCCTGAGAAGGGGCTTTATTTTAAAGAACATTTTCATCCAAGGCCAGTTTTTCACACTTAGGAAGGAACGAAGGTTCCACTGAATAACCATTAGTGCATCTCTGCGTTCAACTAATTTTTGATATTCTGCTCTCATTAACAAAGCTCGAGCATTAGCTTGTATTCTTGTAATGATGCGGGCAAGTTGCTCATCTCTCATTTCTTCCAGTAAACCCAGCAGACCAGCTTTGAAGAAGACTTTTGTGTGACCAAACTTGTACTGTGTATGGTCAATGTCAAGGGATCCCAGTAGCTTCTCTGCACTCTTTTTGTTTTCAATAAACTGGCCTTCCGGGATGGCAGATGCATTCAGAATTCTGTACCTCTGTTTGAAATCACCATAGAGTACTCTGTTTGGAAAACCTTTCCTGCAAATTCTGATACCCTCCAGTACACCATTACACCGAAGCTGGTGCATCACAAGGCAGTTGTCCATAGTTCCTGGAGTCTTGGTCTCATTGGGAATCAAACAGCGAACAAAATGTGGATGAGTAGTTTTGAGATTGGTCATCAGTTTGTTAAGATTTTCTCTGTGCAGGGCAGATACAGTCTGAAAAGATGACCCCTTCTTTTTACCTCCCTTTCCTCCTGATTCTGCTGCTCCTGTATAGCTGGAAAAAAGATGGCTTAGAAGCTTGAGAGATGATTTTTGATACAGTCCAACCACTGTTTCATTCAGTGGATCTTTGTTCTTAACAAGCCAGCCGGTAATATTGTAATCAACAGTGCCAGCATAGTGAACCAGTGCAAAGTGTGCCTCTGCTTTTCCTTTGAGAGCACGAGGCTTCTGGAACATGCATGATTTACCCAAATGATTATCATAAAGCTTTGCCTTGAATGTCTGGTCGCTTGCCTTTGGAAACATGCACTCTTCCTCAAGAATAGACATGATTCCAAGAGGCTTCTCAATCAAATCAATACAGGCTTGCAAGTCCATCCCAAAGTCAATGAATTCCCATTCTATTCCTTCCTTTTTGTACTCCTCTTGCTCCAAGACAAACATGTGGTGATTAAAAAACTGTTGCAGTTTTTCATTTGTGAAATTAATGCAGAGCTGCTCAAACGTGTTAAAATCAAAGATTTCAAATCCAGCTATATCCAACACACCAATGAAATATTGTCGATGCTGCTTTGTGTCTAAGGACTGGTTGATTCTTATGACCATCCAGCTGAACATCTTTTCATACACTGACTTTGCCAGTGCACCAAGTGAGTAGTATACTTGATCTACCCCTTGGCCTTTTGTGACATATTCATTTCCTACCTTAACCCTTGGATGGCAGAGTCCTTTCAGGAGATCGGCAGAGTTCAGCCCCATTAGGTAGGCTGACTTGTCAGCAGCTTCTGTACCGTCTGGTTCTGCTTGTTCTTCACGCTGTTTCTGCTTGAATTTCATGTTGCCATAATGCATGATAGCTCCCGTCAGTTTGTAGACTCCCATCTTCTCATCTGGGGTGAAGCCAAGCACATCAAAAGCATTGTCAGTGGCCATTAACTCCTCGCTATCATTGATGGATGGAACAGTTACTTCTCCTTGGGAGATGTAAGAGTAATCATATGGATTATTTGTAATCAACAGCATATCCAGCAGCTCAGGCTTTGCATTGGTCAATATCTGGTAAAAGATGTGATAGTTCCTTTCTGCCTTTAGCTGAAAGGTCACTCGAGATTTTTCCAGAAGGTATGTTTCAATGTCAGCTGAAGAAAGTTTACCACTTGTTCCAAAATGAATGCGAATGAACTTTCCAAATCGAGATGAGTTGTCATTTCTCACTGTTTTGGCATTGCCAAAAGACTCTAGTGCAGGGTTGGCTTGAATGATTTGATCTTCCAGTGTCCCTTTGTTAGAGTCCTTCTTACTCCCACTTGCTCCACCAGCAGCTGCAATACTTGCAAAATACTGGATTACTCTTTTGGTGTTAACAGTCTTACCAGCACCAGATTCTCCAGTGATGAGGATGGACTGATTTTCCCTGTCTGTTAGCATGTATTGATAAGCATTATCTGAGATGGAAAAGATATGGGGAGGAGCTTCAGATCTTTTCTTACCCCGGTAGGCAGCAACTACTTCTGCATTATACACAGGCAACCATTTATAAGGGTTGACTGTTACACAAAACAGTCCTGAGTAGGTATAAATCATCCATGCTGCATAACGCTCTTTGAGGTTAAACAGCACTGCAGGCTCATGTAGGAAAGTGAACATTGCCATATCTTCGATTTTATCGAATTTAGGTGGGTTCTGGGGATGAACATCTGTCTCTTTAACAGTTACTGTCCTTCCATCCTCTGTCTTCACAGTTGCCTTCCCTTCTTCCTTGCTGATTATTTGCCCTTTGACATATTCCACTTTTTCATCCACTACAAAACATTCAGTTTTGATGTCAAAAGGTCTAGTCTGAGCTTCAAGCCGTTCTTTGTCTGACTTCCTCAGGAAAGGAGCTGCTTTTCCAAATTCTGCCATGATAGCATCACCCATTGTGATCTCTTGATTTCCACAGATTCTGTTGGAATTGGTCGACAGTCTTCAAAGCTTTGGTTGGATCAGGAACTGTGGCAACCTGGTTCTGCACTCTCTTTATAAATGATGACTAAGTTCCAAATATAGACATAGTCTGCATGGCATGTTGGAAAAGAAGGCCAGCCTAAACAGTGAAGGACATGTTTATCAAGACTTTAAGTGGTGTGGGGGGCAAGAAAAAGACCTTTAGGTGATACTGACCTTATTAGGATAGCTCTCACCTCTTCCATAGTCTCATCTGGACAACCGCTTGTAGCTCCACTGGTAGGCCTATTACTCTTAATTCTTTCACCTTAATTTATAATAACTTTAATAATTATCTTTACAGCC
>JAQQZR010000020.1:8850670-8865578 GCA_030068235.1 Notoglanidium macrostoma | reverse complement strand
AGATGCTGAGATTGGCTCCAGCTTCCCCGCGACCCAGACGGATAAAGCGGTATAGATAATGGATGGATGGATGGATGTGAAAATAATTTTTTAACTTCAGGAAAATCAATGGCTCTAGTGGGCATTTAGATTACATTTACAAAATGTGAAAATGTTACACACGTATCCCTTTTGAAAATATTGACCATGGTGGTCAGGTCACTGACAAGCCTAAGCAGTTCACATTCACTAATTGCATGTTTAGAGTTTATGTATTTTGTTTATGTATGCAGTGTTGTAGTGCTGTTCAGCAGCAAGACATGCGTTTTCGGTACTGCTCCACAAGAGGCACCAGGCAGCGAGGTGAGCCACTTTGCAGCAGGAAAGGGTGCTTGAGCAGATCAGTGGCACTCGCTCTCTCCAGAGGATCTTTTGTCAACATGGATTCTAAAAAGTCCCTCAGCACTGGTGAGATCTGTTGAAGAAGGGAAAATATTCATAATGATGAACTCCATTGACTGCACTGAAATAACAACTTCCATTGGCATGAACTGAAAATTAAGCATATATCTTATGCTTATGTATATGCATGTTTTAGTAAGCATATTAATTTATTTCAGAGTAAACGGCTTGTGCTGAAGAGATTTTAATTTCACCCATCAAGAGACCGTTCTACTATGCTATATTTTACTATATAGTATTGTGTACAGATACAGAATATGTAAGTGAAGGAATACAGAAGGAATGCAGATATACCGTAAGTGAAGGGAAATATTGTAGATCACAGAAGTGAAAACCCCAGTGAGGGAGAGGAAATAAACAGTCTTCAGTGCTGTGCACGCCAGACCCAAGAGTTGTGTATCCGATTATTATGAAGCTAGAAACAATTACCCATTTCATTTATATAATTGTAGTTTTTGAATGGTCTTGCCTTGTGTGTATTTTTGGCAGAAGGTGCTACTTCGTCTCTCAGTCTCTTCATAGCAGTTATTGGGGTGTCACTGAAATATGGAGGCTCTCCATCCACCATCTCCACCACCATAATGCCCAGAGACCACACATCCACCTACACACACAAATAAATCCCTCTTATCTGCAGAAATTAGTCATTTTGCTTTTCCTCCAGTCATCTTAATTTAAAATCTGTGGAAAATTACAAGTTTCTAAATTACTGAAACTGTGTAAGCTAGACTGTGTCAAGGACTGTATTCCTGTGAAAAGGGGAGAGGTTCAACCAAATGTCAGCGACCGTAACTCCTCCATCCACACACCCAAAACCGCAGCTCTTCATCAAAGAGCAGAAAATAACTCATGAGATAAGAGATGGGTATTATCTGTCAGTGTCAAATAATAGGCTCCAGTGCCTGGTTTAATAATAATCACTAACAGAAATGTTACTGATAACATGACCAGAAAAGTAAAAACCTAAGATTCACTTTTCTTTTTTCCAATTGAAAAAAATATCACATTTGAAATATTTTTTGGTTATCAAGATTTCTTTACCTTTGTGCCATATGGGGTTTTGGAGATGACCTCTGGAGCCATCCAGTATGGAGTTCCAACTAGTGACTTCCTCTTTGGAATGTCTTTGCTGATCTGAGCACAGAATCCAAAGTCTGATAGCTTTATCTTGAAAAAAGAGAAGATATTCTTGCTTGTTTGTTCTCATGGGTATTAAACATACTCATGAAGAATTACTGGTAAATTGATTACATCAAACAGCAGGATTTACATATGGCAACATGACAAATGGCATAGGACAACAATTCCCATTAAAATTTGCACTTACTCTCCCATCCAGTGTTAGTAATATTGAGTCACTCTTAATGTCTCGGTGGATGACACCTTGTGCATGGAGATAGGCTAGAGCCTGTAGCACAGCTTCACACACTGTAGCTATCTGCTCCTCTGTCAACCTAATTGTGCAAGTGCAAGCACACACGCACGCACAGACATGCAAACACAGAGATTGTACAGTGATCAGCAGCTATATTAGCTAGCACTTTATTAAGCATAAAGATTTCCCACGATACTCTCCTAAGGCAACTGGAAAGTGAAGATGAATGGGTGTGAGCAGCTGAGTTAAACTATATATTCAGGTGTAAACATAATCTTGTTTTTCTGCTTATTCCAGTTTAAGAAACAAATATTTCAAACAGCAGTCTTTGCATGAAGCTAATGATACATTACTATACATTTTAAAATACTTTACACTTCAATACTCTTCAATACTAGGGTTAACCAATAATATGATTTCTGGGCAAAATGGGATCAGTGTTGTAGTTCTGCAATACATCCAGATTTGAAAAAGATGAGAACATTGTCCTTGACAAGTAAAATATTTTTATCTCCATTTGCTAGCAAGCTGTATGTTAGTACAGGAATTAAAACAGTCTATTATGTTAGCTACTTCATTGGATATTTTATTATGTAAACCTACAATGCAGGAGCAATTACTGACTATAGTCCGTCTGTTACACTGCTGACAGATATTATTTGTCTGATGGATTGTTCTCAGCATAGCAGTGACACTGTCATAGGTATATCAGATAGAAAAACCAGGGTTTTTTCCTGTTTTTTTTTTTTTTTTTACACTCTTGGTATTTGCTTGCAAATTTATTAAATACCTTACGTGTGCATAGCCAGAGACCATAGCTCACCTTTCTCTATGATATAGTGCAAAAACTGTCAATTTATGCATAAGTGTCAGTTTTAGATCCATGGATGCTTCTGGCTGGATATTTTTATTTGGTGGGGGAAAAATCAATACTAACATGCAAGATACACTTGTACCAGAAACACACTATTACATCAGTGCCACTGTTGTGCTTGGAATGGCCCACCATCCAAATAATATCCATGCTTCTATGTGGTAGGTATATCTGATTAAATGGCCAATGAACATAGGTATAAAATAGGTCTATGTGGGACCAGTGGCCTTAAAAGACAATTACTCATACTATTTGTCTCTTACCTAGTTTCAGATACTATGTTGGTTAAAGCGCCACCCTGCAGGTACTCCATTATGACCCAAAGCTCCTCCTCCACTAGAGCACTCTTATACATCTCAACCACATTCTTGTGCCTGTAGTCTCTCATGATGACCACCTAAATGTTCATATTTTCAAAAATATTAAATGCAGATTCAGTTATCTTATAAATTCCACAAATGATTACACATTCAGAGGCAAAGGTGGTTAAGACAATAATAAAAAAAATGACCATGTAAAAAGCCATTTGCAACTAATAAATATTAACTATATATTAATATTAAAAGATAGATTTAGCATATTAAAGTGAGGACAGAATGACATACTTCATTAAACAGCAGCTCTCTCCTTTGTTGTTTCCTCAGATCCATCATTTTTACTGCTACTTGTTTCCCACTATGCTTTTCCCGTGCAATACAGACAACTCCTGTTGAGCCTTCACCAATCTTCACAAAGTTCT
This sequence comes from Notoglanidium macrostoma, assembly GCA_030068235.1. Taxonomy (NCBI): domain Eukaryota; kingdom Metazoa; phylum Chordata; class Actinopteri; order Siluriformes; family Auchenoglanididae; genus Notoglanidium; species Notoglanidium macrostoma. The sequence goes on along the minus strand of JAQQZR010000020.1, from coordinate 8,862,149 downwards.
CCAGATAGGTGCGGGGATCCCCTTTGTCTACCACCATTTGCAGGGCAGCCTTGAACTGTGCATGAGTGACCGCAGGCTGCTCGCAAATGATGGTAGCTGGCTCAGCGGTCCTTAGGCTGGGAGAGCAAGCCCCAAGAATGTTAGTGGCAGGAGACCCTGTAGGTGAGGGCCGAGGCTGAGAAGGACTGTCCTGTATACGGGGTACTGAGGCATTACTAGGAGATATGACTGTTGTATTGGTGGAGGACTGTGGCCGAGAGTGGGTGTCATATGCTGATTTTGGACTGCTGGTGCCATTTGGTTTTGAGATGGCTGGGAGGTTTGTCTGTAATTTATATATACATACACACTAAATTACTTTTCTTTGAAACTTTGGATTCACATAGTACTTTGGGCACTTGACATGAAAGTTTATCTTACCTTCAAGTCATAGGTGGTATATGGCCTCCTGGGGGTCTCCACAGAAACCAGGGGAAGTTCTGAGCTGGGAGTCACCCTTGGATTGACCTTGGACCCTTGACTTGATGTAGGAGTATTGTAGAGGCAGGACACAGGCCTTTGGTTGGCCTTACTGACTCTCTGAGCCATGTTGGGATAATAAAGTCCTAGTCTCTCACTTTGGGCATGTTTGCCTTCATGACCTGCTCCTGGTAAACCTAAAATGTCCCTTGGCATAAGTTGCGGCTTCCCCGTAAATGCTGTACTGACTTCAATAATAGATCTGGCTCTTGGGGGCAGCCCATTAGGTTGGAGAGTGGCACTCGTTTTGGCGCCTGGTCGTGGGCTTCCGCTCTCACTGTACACTTGCCGTGCCCAATCATGCCAATCTAGAACAGGCTGGCCATTTTTATGTTTATTCTCATTCAGTTCCTGATACTGATACGTTTCCCCCTCCCTGAGCTCACCCAGGCGTCCCAAGGACTGAGCTCGTTTTCGAAGAGATGGACTAGTCCTCCTGAGTGAGTTGGAGCTGGTAACAGAAAGTCTAGTCATTTCAGCAATAGCTGATGCAATGTAGTCTCCATGTCCTATAAAACTGCCCCGCACAATGTCCTGGGTGAAGAGAGCACAAAGTACATTAAATATATTAAGTAACAAAGTATAATATATTATGATTAATTACTCTGTTAAATGGAAGAGGTATCCGAAGATGCTAACTTATTTCTGCTATATGTATTGATTGTGTTATTTTCGCTTTATCAGAATTTATTAAACGGGAGTTTTTATTCACTGAATGTCTTGAACATGGTCTTCCATTTGGAATCTGTCCAAACATACAGCTGTTGCTGTGTAGCATCAGCATGGAATATACCAAAAACACTAACATATGCACAGTTTGAGTCAAGTACCAAATTCAATTAAAGTAAACAAATTTACACAAAGTATTTCTTATTTCTTTCTGTCTGAAGAGTAGCTGGTAACAACTAGCTAGCCAATATTATCATTACTCATCATACTCATGAGTAAAACTAAATCATTATCACTACTGCAAGTGATCCTGATTATTGTTGAATTGCTTCATGTAGCTGTCAGCTTGCAGGACATTTGTGTTTTAATTCAATTCAATTGAATTTTATTTGTAAAGCGCTTTTAACAACATTGTCACAAAGCAGCTTCACAGACGTATATCAATTCTGAATATAAACTTATGAATCTCTACATTTATCTATATACATCCCTATATATCCCTAATGAGCAAGTCTGTGGCGAGGGTGGCAAGGAAAAAACTCCCTGAGATGGCAAGAGGAAGAAACCTTGAGAAGAACCAGACTCAAAAGAGACCCCATCCTCATTTGGGTGGTACTGGATAATGCGATTACAACACATGTCTGTAACTGTATGCTATATGGTCAAAAAAGTACAGCCACATAATTCAATATAGTTTTAATTTAAAGTCTGTATAGTCTCAGCTGATTCACTGAGGGAGATTTGAGTGCAAGACTGTTCAATGAAATTTAAGTCCGATGCCATTTTAACAGAACCACTCTTGTCAACAGCAGACCAATGCCTTCTTTACAGTTCTAGGTGTATGTGAGGCAGTGCATATGGTGCCATCGTCAACAGGAGCAAGTGACATTGTTTTAATGCAAATCATAATCTGCGACTAGTTGCAGGAATCTTTTACATACAGTACCAGTCAAAAGTTTGGACACAGCTACCCATTCATAGGCTTTTATTCATTTTTTAAATTGTAGAACAAAACTGAAGACATCAGTGTAAGAAAAAACTTTTGGAACATATATGGTAGCATACGGAACATTACTGTATGTGGTAAACAGAAAAGTGGTAAAAACAAAAAACTAAATATGTTTAATATTTTACATTTCTTAAAGTAGGCACCATTTGACTTGATGAAGCTTTGCATACTATTGAAATGATCTTAACCAGCTTCATGAGGCAGTCACCTGGAATGCTCTTCAATTAACAGGTGTGCCTTGTCAAAAGTTCATTAGTGGAATTCCTTGCCTTCTTAATGCATTTGAGATAATTAGTTGTGTTGTGTCAAGGTAGTGTTGGTGTACAGTAAATAGCCTTATTCCACAACTGTACTTCATAGTATATCAAGAACCGCTCATTTAAGTAAAGAGAAACAAAAGTCCATCATTAATTCAAAGTGCCTTTTAAGTAATAAAAATAAAGAAAACCCACTGATTTAGAATGTGTGTCCAAACTTTTGACTGGTACAGTATAATTGATGTTGTTTAGGGGTAACGTTATCCCCCAGCTGTATTTCATATTCCACTGACAGATTATTTAGATACAGCAGATAGCACCATCTTTTTCATATCGATCAGTGCTTCAGCCATAGGCTATGTACTACACAAAACTGCTGACAGGCTGCTTTCTGGATCTAAGCATAGGAGAATCAGTGATGATCGGAACGTGGGGAGTTTTATGTATGACACAGTATTTTAAGTATTATACACTATACAATATTCCGTTCTTAAAGGGTGCTTTTTTTTACCCTTCGTTTCCAACATAGAAGAGTTACTCTTCTTTTAAAACGCATAAGCAAAAACTCAGCTTTGTTGTTTCTACAACTCAAGAGACAAAATAATGTCTTTGGGTCTGAGGAGGGTGAGAAAATGTCATAAAAATAAATATAATTTATATAAGTTATATAAACTTATGTAAGTGTACAGAAAAATGATAGAAACATAACCAAGTTAGTGTTATTGCAAATGTCTGATCACCAAAAATAGAGCTGCGTCTTATTGTTCTAATACAAATATCAGAAACAATAATTTGGGTCCTGAGCATTGATATGTATCTCTGCGCACATTTAGAAAAACTACTTTATGTATAGAGTATATATTTATACACAAACAGTATATAACTAGTTTGGTTATAACTAGTATGGTTATCTGTTATATTACAACAGTATAACAGTATAGTATACTGATATCACCCAGGCAGGGAAGATGATTTATATGCTTTTTTGTGTGTTTTTTTGGAATGCAACTTTCATTTTTTTTTTGTTGCCAGTTTTAGACAAGCTCATTTCTGCTAAAAAGATATATTCATTGAAATACACGTTTATGAAGCACATTTTGCAACTTTGAAACTGTGTAACTAATACGACCCCTGGAAACAAGAGTTTGTCCAGGACACACAAGATGTGTCATGTGTCAAAACAATGCTATTTAACTTCCTCACAAACTTGCAGCCATGTTCGTGCAGTGTGTTTAGACCAGATTTTCCTTAAGAATGCAGGCAAGAGAACTTGCCTTTCAGGTTTGCACATTGCGTGCCTTTGAGTAAAGACGCTCACTTGTTCACTTACTTTCCGTCTGCGTTATCAGTTTCTCATGGCTATTGGATGCATTTTCCTTACTTTTTTATGAAATGGTATGAATGAAGATCTTTTTCATAAATTAAGCGCTACTTACATATGAATATCACATCTAGATATAATATAAAATCAGTATATAAGCAATGGGTCGGTGGTTTGTATGAATATAGATAAATGATTTTATTGGAGAAGCTGTAAAAGGTTTACTGTAACTACTGTAACTATTATCTAAGCCCATAGTTGAACTTTAACACCGACAGATGTAGTACGTCTCCCTTACAAACAAGCACAGGAAATGAATAACTATTTTACACAAAACAAATGGTCATGCATCCACATTCAGTCATAGCTGCACACTTTCTTTATGACAAAAAGAGAACTTCTAATGTTGTACCTTATGCTTACGCTCCACAGATGTGATGTTGGAGGGATCCACCAAAGGTTTGGGTCTCTTTAGTGTTTCTATAATACTTTGCCATTGTGGTGGTAGTCCAACAAAACAGCCCTGAGCAGCATCATAAGATGTGTGTACCCTGTGCTCAAAGTTCTTGGGTGCAGAGATCTCTATCTTCTTCTTCTTCTTCTTCCTCTGGAACATTTTAAAGGCCTGGGAGAAACAGAAGTAAAGTCTGTTATGCTGTACTTCCTTCATCTTCCCCAACACTACGAGATTCTGGAAAAGCACACCAGCTTGACACTGACAACTGACAACACCTCACAACCTCTACTTCCGTCAGAAAGAAAAAAAAATCAAAGCACAAAACAAACAATGCCACCTAGGTGAGCCTTGAGTTAGAAGTAGGTGGAAAGAACATTACCACACACCCAAAACAAAACACACCCCTCCATACAAAGGTCTAGCTGTGTCTGTGGTCTGTAAAATAAATAGCATCAATGAGTTATGTTTCAGGCTGGGTTTGTTGAACAAAGCGCATGCCGCCTGTTCGTGTTTCCCTTTCACCACACAGCTGTTAACACTGTGCTAGACTGCCACTAATGGACTTAAACGTACCATGGCTTTGAACAGCAGTAAAAATGGACACTGCCCTTAATTTTTCCACTGCGAAATCAATCGCCTGCCTGCCACAGGAACAAGTTACAGTGTCAATTCCTGACTGATTACATTCCTGAATTGTTACAACTGCCTGTGTTTATTGGCACTGTGTTCTTATCCCAGCCCAAAATAAATGATAGGCGCATTTAACAGTAGACATTGTCACAAAGCAACTTTACTCAAATCCAGATGTAAAGATAAGTGAGGGTGAAAAATAAGGTGAACGTATGAATCTGTGATTATAATCATTAACCGAATATGAAATTAAATAATAATTTTGTAAGGTCTATGTTAATAAGCTTGGAGAACGCTACATCAAAATGCATCTTTGTTTAATACATATTGAGCAATCCTTTGGGTTGGGAAGCCTATTTAAATAATGCAATGTCATCCAAAGTAATGACAGATGCTTTAGACATTTCACAGTAGACTATCACATGTTCATATACTGTGTCCATACCTGAATAATATCTCCAGGCTGTATCCTTGTTTAAGTAGGACAGTCAATATTTACTCACAAGTGAACATTAAATAGTGCAGAATGATCATGCAATAAAGCTACACAGGATCTAAGATAAGCCTGAACAGTAATGGCAAATAGAGTTACTTGGGATATATTCTAAAACTAATTTTAATTCAAGTGAATAAAATAACATTCATTTTCTAAACTCTTGCACTTTATCATGTCAATGCTGTAATCTAGTCATAATTGGATATTTTATGATAATGATAGTAATACAGGAAATGGGTAATACAGCACTGATGTGTATAGTACTTAAATACACAATATTTAAATACTTAAAAAATTAATGAAGTATCTTCAGCATTAAGATATACCAAACCAGCAGTCCCTAAAGCAAACCGGAAGTACTCAGCCATGACATTTAAAATGTCAACAATTATTTTCTAATTTATGCACAGGCATTCATATTGTTTTGCAGTATGACAGTTTACATTATAATGAATAGCAACTATTAGGTTACATAAGTGATAAAAAGATAATATAAATTACAATTAGAATCGACGTACAATATATAGTTTTAATTTTATGATGCAAGTTCATAAATAAATAGCATGCCAAATTACAAAAAAAATGATAAGCACTATCATAAAATTATATAAATTGGTTAATAGAATAAATAGATTGCAGTGCTATTCCTGCAGTACCTGAACACCTGACTTGAAATTTATTAGACTAATAGCATTATCCAAATCCTACTTTTCTCCAGAAATTCTTATCCTTGAAGAATATCTTTTTAACTACAAATGTAATAAAAACCAAACAGCACAAATTGTTATGTGCTAAAAGAAAATGTTCTCAGTCATTATATCTCAGAACCTAACTTTGTACACAATTAAACCACTGAGACTAACTGATTAATATGTAATTATATTAGTTTCCTTCAAGTTTGGACACTGACCCTAATTAAAAATTTAAAATTAATAATTAAATTAATCCTGCCCCTGAAATACTTGGTGTGATATGGAAATACACCCTGGATGGGATGCCAATCCATCACTGGGAAAATATGAAAAATTCCAATTAAACAGTAACCCAAGCTCAGGATGAAACCAGGGACCCTGGAGCTATGAGGCAGCAAACCTGCTGCACCACTGAACCATCCCTTTATTAAATTCATGAGCTATATTCACTAACATAATTTTTTAAAGAATAAGGATGTACTCTATCAGTTAACATCTGTAAGAGTGAACATAAACATGAGAATCGCATGGGCAAAGCTAGGAATTCTGGGTCCTCTGAGAGAAAAAAATCGCTCACCCACCCCATTCTACTTGCCTTAGAATTCATGTCCTTGTCCTTGTATCTCTGGACACTCTGAATCATTCAGGGATATTTGTCTCTTATGGCATTCCTGTTGCTATGCCAACACTCTCTGTACCTGCACATTCTTGTCATTATCTAATCAGCCAATCATGAGGCAGCAGCACAATGCAAAATAAAAAAAATTCACAAAAAAAAGTTTCTAGAGCTTCCACAGAATGGAGCAAAAAAAACAAATTCCTTGGAAATGCCTTGCTGAAAAGAGAGATCAGTGGAAATTGGCCAGATTGGTTCGAGCCGCCAGGAAGGATACAATAACTCATATAGACACTCTTTACCACCTTGATGGGCAGAAAAGCATCTCAGAACGCACAACACGTCAGAGCTGATGATTAGAAAGAATATTACCTGATCTTTTTCCAGTCATCAACTATCCAGTTTTGGTGAGTCTGTGCCCATGATAGCATCACATTCCTGTTCTTGGCTGACAGATACTGCTTCTCAACCTCATTGTTCAATGTGTTGTATGTTCTGAGATACTTTTCTGCTATCATATAAGAATTACATGAGTTACTATATCCTTCCTGGAGGCTCGAACCAGTCTGACTATTTTCTGACCTCTCTTATCATGAGGTGTTTCCACCCACAGAACTGTTGCTCACTCAACATTTTCTGTTTTTTCACACCATTCTGTTGAAATTCTAGAGACTGTTGTGTACAGTTGTTCCTAATAAAGTGGAACGTGAGTAAATGTTGTCACTATTTTCCCAGTCCAGTCCAAAGTGAAGAAATCACCAACCAAAAGATTATTCTAGTAATATATATCTTAAATTGACCAAAACATAGCCATATATAGTCCCCTCTGAAAGTAATGGAACAGCTAGATCAATTCTTTGTTTTTTTACTATACACTGAAGACATTTGTTTTTGAGATCAAAAGATGAATATGAAATTATATATGTATATATATATATATATATATATATATATATATGTGTGTGTGTGTACAGAATTTCAGCTTTCATTTATTGATGTTAAACAACTTATCTGTTTGTTGTTAAAAATGATAAACCAACATAAAGGCCAGAGAGCAGTCTATGACCCCATGTAAACTTGGTAATGTGTCTTGGGTAATCTGATCACAACTGGACAGCGCTGAATACAAGTGTAAATGACCTCCAAGAGGCTTTCAAGATGCATTCACTCAAACCACTTGCCAAGGTTTGGGACACATTTGACCACATTTCCATAGCATAAACGCTAATGCATCCATATTTCTTCGACACGGGCCTAACAGGAAAATTCATCATTAATGCTGGGTGAAGTGGTTGTTTTAGTAACAGTGTGACACGCTAGAAAAAAATGAAGAGGACCACTGATGTACATGGTTAGAGTGCAAGAAAATAATGAAGGTATGTTGCAGATTTAACATAACTGTGTGCTGGGACCTATGACCTTCTAGCAGAAGTGATGTAGGTAGTAACAAAATCTGAAGAAAAGTGATCAGCTGTACACCTTGGAGATGCATGATAGACACAGGTGTAAACAGAAATGTGTCTTGGGTGTCCACTTGTGACCTGATTACCCAAGATGCATTTTAAAACCAAATGTAAACATGGTCTACAGGAGAAAACTAAGCCATTTGGAAGCTGAGAAAAGTGAGAAAATCGATCAGAACCACTGCACAAGCATTGGGCATAGCCAATACACCAATTTGAAATGTCTTTTAAACTATAGAAATCCTTGGTGTACTAACAACCAGACATCAAACAGGTCAGCCAAGGAAAAACAACACCAGTTGAAAACAACAGCAGCAACAAAAGAATTGCTGGCCTTGTTGTTCCAATACTTTTGAAGGGGACTGTATTATTTTTACTTTAATTTAATTTAAAGTAGGTAGGTAGAGTAGAAATACCATGAAGCCTTACCTCTATGTTTCTGTTGGCTACAGGTGATATTTATGATGGAATTCACTCACTCTGTTCACATCATCAAGCTTTTATGCTTTTCTTGGTGCAACCCGACCATCGTCATCTATAAGGCAAAGGCAAATGGTGTAATCAAAAACTTTATGTTGTCCTGAAATAGGAGCATGTTGAAAGTTATGGAGAAAGAGCTTAGTCTAATAGTTATCGACAAATATTTTTTTATCATGAAACAAACATTTGATTGAATGAATATTGCAAATACTTTAATTTAAAAAATTACAGTTTTCTATATTTGTGGATGAAGACCTGGATGCATTCAGCATTCATCCATTTAAATTCACCCATTTTTTCTTTAATATTTATTATTAATTTATTTGATATGCATTGGACTTGTGCACAAGCTAAGATAATGACTCAATAAATAATACAACGTCCGAGCAACTACAATCCTACTAATATTAGATTATTTGTGTTAGCTAGCCAGAAAGCCCCAATTGCAGTTAAAACTTTTAATACAATACCTTTAAAGCGTCTGTATTTTTTTTTGGTTAAAAATAAAAATAAAATCATAATAGCTTGGCTAGTTGACAAGAGTCACTCTAGAATACCTTTTATACTTCCTCATAGTCAGATTTGGTGGGAGTATTTGGACACATGACACCCTTTTTTGCTTTAAAAACTTAATACAACTTCACAAAGAGTTCATGAGAAATGCACAGACTAAAAGAGCCCACGTGAGTGAGTGTTATTCTTTACATTATCTTTTAGCTTGCTTATTAAGGTTAGCCAAGATAAAGTTGTCCAAAGTGAGTAAAATTACACTGCAGTGCTGTACAAACAGAGCACTGAGAGATCAGAGTGGTGAAACCCTTTCCCCTACAGCTATCCATCTAGTGCACTCTTTATGCATTGTTGATTGACTGATGGCTGATGCATTCATCATGTATCTTTTATCCAAGTTAGGACTGCAATGGACCTGGGCCTATCCATGGAATACTGGGAATGAGACTGCAAGAGACCATGAATGGGATTCACTTTATCTACATACCAGCATGTTTTTGTGAGGTGGGAGGAAACCTGAGAACCCAGAGTAAACCCACACAAACACAGGGAGACTATATATACTACTGGAAGTGTTGCAAGAAAGTAGCCATTCCTGACATCATCATACAAAATGCAGAGCCTGAACTTCACTAAATGTCATTGGAAGTGGCATCTTGTATTGTGGTCAAATGGACAAAAATCACATTTTGGTCATTAAACAATTCAATGATAGGAACATTGTCATCCTGGAAGAGACAACTCCAATCAGAAGGAGAAAAAGAAACAGCCTTTAGTTGTCACATATACACTACAAGACAATGAAATTCTTTTCTTCACATATTTCAGCTTGTTCGAAAGCTGGGGTCAGAGCGCAGCGGCAACCACGATATGGCACCCCAGGAAGAGAGAAGGGTAAGGAACCTGTTCAAAGGCCCAACAGTGGCTGCTTGGTGGTGCTGCGGTTTGGACCTCTGACTTTCTAATCAATAACCCAGAGCCTTTACTATTGAGACATCACTGCCTTTCTGTACAGTAGAAATGTTTATTAATAGGATAAAAGTGGTCAGTCAGAAGAACTTTGTAATGATTTTCAGGGGGCCTTTATTCTAAGCTAACAAGAGGATGAGCATTACAATCATTAAATGACCATTTCCAACACTATTTACTAATGGTTTTACCATAGCCAGTTAATAATTAATCTTCTTTTAAAGTGACATTATATTTTCCTCTTAATTCAAAAGCAAGACCAATTGGGCCTGTGTAAAAAAATTTTAGTTTTAGGTTGTTCATAGCTTAATTGTCATGCATACCCCTGTCTGGAAGCATCTGAACTGAACTTTCCTTTGTCACCTGTTTGTATTTGTACTTGAAGGAAATAAACACATGGCATTTGCATAACTGAAATTTGCTCTATCCAGGATGACCCAAATGAGGATGGGATCCCTTTTGAGTCTGGTTCCTCTCCAGGTTTCTTCCTTTTGCCATCTCAGGGAGTTTTTCCTAGCCACCTTGCTCATTAGGGATATATATATATAGCTATATATAGATAAATTTATAGATTCATAAGTTTATATTCAGAATCGATATACTTCTGTGCAGCTGCTTTGTGACAATGTCTATTGCTAAAAGTGCTATATAAATAAAATTGAATTAAATTGAAATATTTTGACAAATTATTTGCTAAAATAAGCTATTTAAATTCAAACTATACATTAACCTTTAACACATGCTACATTAAAGTAAGATTTACTTGCGAATTACACTAGTTTACATGACAGGCCGCTCTTATGTTTTACTGTTGGATGTCTAGCTGCCATGAACTAGTATAATGAACCAATATGAGCACTCCTCATAGAGGCTGAATCATCCAGCACAGACACATCATGTCATCGTTTACAATCCAGGCGACTATTGTTCATAATAACTACGTAAAAAGTTGCAAAGTTGTGTTTACTTTCTGGCTACTAATTTACTGACGGTAAAACATTTTACTGGTAAGCAGGTCGCATTAAAACAGACACGATTACTGCATACTGCTCAGCTGATAAAGTCCTGTGAAAGAAGTCAGTTTATAAAAATAACTTAACACTACCTGTTATTAAGGGTTTCTTCTCCTTTAGGACAGCCCATTGACACTAGCATGGACCTTCTACTGGATGGGCATTCCACTGGATCAATTCAGATCAAAACTTTCTTTGTCTATGTCCCACTTAACCAAATTCAAAAAGTTCTGTAAATGTCTGCATCCTGCAGCCCATCATGGTAAATGAGAGTATTTTGGACATTGCTCCAAAAGTACAACAATCTATTTTCCCTCAGGTCTAGCCAGCATTTTAAATGAGAAAGGTGGAAAAGCTCAAATGGAAGCTGAACAAAGA
>JAQQZR010000020.1:8834495-8847933 GCA_030068235.1 Notoglanidium macrostoma | reverse complement strand
CATAGAAACCATAAATATAGAGTTGATATGATTGCAGAGCATTTTCAGGGGTTGCTAGACTTCTTTAAATGGAAGGATAATGTATAAAAGGAGAAAGCATCTGCATGTTGCTAAAGCAGGACATGTAATAATTAATATTTTTTTAAATTACATATGTTGGTTTATGTCTGAGGTGAAGGACCACAAGCAGATTTTTTTTTAATTCCTTAACCTGTCTCAGGAATTTCTGTAAAGGAAAAACTATGCATTACAATTGCCAAATGTGAACCAATCTGGTAAAATGATCCACAGTGGCCCTTGTTTATATCACACACACATATTTCTTACAATCCTTCTGTTGACAATTATTAACGCAGCTTATAACAATTGCTTAAAAATGAATGCAATGCTTACACCGAACCCTAACCCTAACCTCAGAGTTAAAAAAGTTTTCCTTGTGACGACCAACCAGACATCCCCATTGTGACTCATTTTGCTGGATCAGGTCACAAATATTATAAATGTTCACAAATTTATGGTGATTTCGGTTTCTCATTAATCCTCACATACTAATTATGCCCATTATTATTACCTCCCTTCCTTTTTTGGTACTTAAATCAACCAGTGATCATACATTTTATATTAAGATTTTATTTTTTGCCACACCCTTGGAGGTATCTTGCACTTGGACTAAGCCAACTATGTGTACAGACAAGTACACACATGATACTGTTAACACAGCCACGTACAGTATTGGTGTTTAAGCTGCCTGGCAAATATTATTTGCTCACAGAAGAGAAATCACCTTAATATGAAAATAACACCCAAATTATTAAAAGGTTCCACTAAACCCAAGACACAGGATGAGCATACATTCTCTCTTACAGTATTAAAGAACAACTATCTAGGATTTAATAAAAACATCTGCCACTTACAGGTCTGAGCCCAAATCCATAAGGAACCATTATATTCACAGGACCCTTGAGTTCATGCAAATATTCCAGACCTTTGTGGTAGAGTAAGGAGGAATGACTATTTGCTCATCCCGTGACCATATCCTAGCAAAAGCTTCATTACACAGCCATTTAAATAGCAAATGAGGAGTCACCCCTCCCAGCAAACAAAGATACAACACCTGTAGTCTCAACTGCCTCTAGGCTCACATTACACGAAGACTTGGAGAAAAGATTATTATTTATGGTGGTGGAATCCTTCAGCCCTACAGTTATGTTCTTCCCTATACTTAATGCAAACTGATCAGCTACGATGAAAGCCCACCAGTCCGATCAGGTAGTAAGGAAAACTCCTTTTCAAAACCTTTTAACACTTTGGTTAAATCGCTAGTTACAAGTACAATCCTGGGCAAAAAAAAAAAATGTAGGCAAACCCAATAATGAAAAAATATTTAACTTTTAATGGTCTGAACAAAAATCACACATTTCCCTTGTATCATAATCACACAAAAAAACAAACAACAACAAAAAAACAAACAAACCACCAAGCATTTTGATTGTGCCATATTTTGGCTGTTTAATGAAGGATGAAAACAACACCAGTACAGGCCAATAAAATTAGGCAAAATATAAGAATATGTATGAACTCTTTATTTAATTATATAAACTAATGTTTAAAAAAAAGAAAAAGAAAAGAAATTGAATGGAAGGAACAGCCAATTGCTTTTTTTTTTCTTTCTTTTTTTAAGATCAAGTAAGAGAAACAGAAAAACACAGAAGTGACTGACAGCATAAATTATACAGGAAACGGACACGACAAGCTTTCGTGAAGAGTGTTCTTTATGTTGTTGATTAGGTTGGACAAAATAATCTCTGTTGAGTTGTCCTCTGGATTCAAAAGTTTGTGGAAAAAATCTTGCCACAAAGAACCGAGCTGGTCGCTAAAAATAAATACATGAATAAAATAAAACAAAACACCAAACAGGTTAAACAAAAAACTCTTAACTAGCTACTCACCAATCAAAATGAAGTAAAACTGAATAATAATTTATTAGAATAGTGAAATAATACTAAATTTATATACCCTCACCTGAGGTCAATAGTCCTCTGCCAGTCCAGAGGTCCACAGTCCTCTGCTACTCTCCAGTAAGATGCATCCTTAATTATCTTCATGGTTTTTCCAAACAGCAGCAGGTGTACTATTTCTGCAATGCCACAGAGGTCCACCTGTTAAAAATTAAGATGAGAAGCTCATTAGGACAACTTCTGTTTAATGCTATACAGTTGGCTGCAGAAGATAAGGGATTCCAGGAAATCTGTATATGAGGAGATTTTACCTGGAAAGGAGATGCAGAGGGCAACAACAAACCCTGTTTAATATAATCCTGAGCAGAGGGAAGACACTGCACCGTCTTCACGTCAGTCTGCAGCTCCAAGTCCAAGGAATTTGAGAAATCCAAGCAGATAACACCGTCTTCACAGCTTGGAAAATAATTACATCCGAGCATGAAGGTGAGTATTCGATAGGTACGTGAGGCCTGTTTTATATTACAAAACATTTTAATATCAAATGATCAAATTCAAATAAATTATCACATGCAAATCATTGGCTAACCTTCTATCAGGTGTCACAAACGCAGAAGAACACAGGCTTTTTATACAGCTATTCAACTTAAAAGATGCGTGGAAGCCTTGGAAAACCCTTCAAATTAGGAAATTATGACTTTTTCCAGTATATGCTGTATATACAAGTTTCAAGCTTTAATATGTTCCTGTTTTGCATGTCTCTGACCCAGCATTTTAATTTCCGCTTATTCCTTTTTCCATAAAGTGAAAAGGGAGAAATTTTAAGAGGTTTTTCTTTCGGCTGTGGCACTGCAGACGCTTGCAGACAGCCGGCATCTCATGAATTGAATAGGCTGATGTTAATTTCAAAAAAGAAAAATGCTTTTTAGTCTTTTAAGTCATTTGCCAGAATTCAGGCACAATGACACCTGACTGGTTTTCACAGGCCGCCACATGTATCATTCATTAACTATGAACCTACAGTGGAAGGTGTTTAGAAGAGTGAGAAATGCGTTTATCCTCCACAAGAGGAGTTTACAACATATAAGCTCCTTGGATTCAGAAACTGCTATGAGGCCAAGCTCTTCATTTTATAATAGCAGAGTAACAAACACCAACACTTTCAGTCAGATTCAGTGGCTTTGATTTGTACCTGTGGCACACCATTAGTGTTTCAGGTTGCAAAGCTCCATGAACAAGTCTACACGAGTGCATCCGTTTCACCATCTCCAACAACCGAAGGGCCAAAAGTGGAACATCTCTTCTATCCATGCGATCCTCTAGTAACTCCTATACAGAAACAGAAGAGATTTTTAAATAAACAGATTAGTACAAAATTTATTCAACATAATATGTGCAATAAAGAAAGTGAGATCCATACTTGAATAGTTTGCCCTTGAGGAACATGCCACAAGATGAAAGATCCATTTTCATAGAGGTAACAGGTGCTCTGAGCATGACAGTGCTGTAGATCTGCAGGCAGTCTGACCCTCAGTTGAGAGTTAATATAAAAATCCCAAGGTACTGTGGATTCATCTACCTGCACAATCCAGGACGACACAACAATAGACTGGGGTCCATTTACGGTATTTCACATGAAAAACATCTGAGCACTCTAGAAAGTTTCACATAGTCAACAGAAAGTGCAATTATTTTGAGAATTCTTAAAATATGATGATTAGATCATATATACACTGACAAAACTTACCGAAATGATAAGAAAAAAAAAGTTAAACAGGTTTTGACAAGAAAATACTGCAATTTCTTTATTACAGGGTTTATCGCACGTCTTTCAACAAAGCAAGCCTACAGGAAAAGAAATAAAAACAGAGTTGTACCAAAAGCTTCCCACCCCTCTGCATGCGCACGCAAATCCAAAAGTGACCCAACTGAAAGTCTCTCTAATAACTCCTGTTTCTTATAGAACAACAAGAACCACTTTCTGTAGTCTACAGTGAAAAAGCAGGAAAGTTCTGGGAGACTTACAACACTTACTGGGCCTACTGAAATCATTATGTTTAACAATATTGAAGAATAAATTTATGGAAAACGTCAAATTACACCGTATTTCATGCCCTAACTTGTCAGGGTAAGATAGTAAGGATTTGATTTATATGACATTGGCAGCACCTGCTGAATTTTCCTGCCCCTGGGTATTAAAAACCCGGAATGATATTCTAAAAAGATGTGCCTGTAGGTTACGCTACTCCAGTTTAAACCCTAATATAGAGGCATTACACACACGAACATATATGGACAGTCATACGATGACTCACTTTTATACAGCATCAGAGTAAGAAGCCTCGAATCAAGTACAAAATTAGGACACAAAGCTAAGTTGCGTCAAAAGTGAATTCTGATTATACGGTCAAATAAATGTTTCCCAGTAGAAATGCAGGGAGCAGGAAGATTCCAGTATAGAAGATGCGAACGAGTAGCGCATTTAACTTTTTGCACCATCATTTGCTGTTATTAACTGTGGAGATTCATTAAGATTTTCTGCATACTCCGTTTGTCACATTCATCAGTAGGCATGATAAATGTCAGGGAAGCCAAACACAAAAAAGTGTAAAATTTCTATTACATATGAAATTCCTTATAAAAATTTGTAAAAGATGCAAATTTGATGAGACATTAACATAACATCAACAACATTCAAAAAGCATCATCTAATGCCAAAAATTTCTATTGTGTGCATAAAGTCAATAGGAATATAGTTATTGAGTGCAAGATTGCTTTAAACACATGACATACCTTAACAAGCACACTACCACCACTTGAATAATATAAGCACATTCCCTGATCACCCATCTTTCTGAGGAAGAACACTGTTTCACCATCTGGAATAAAAAATAATATTCAGTTCGGAAAGCTACCTCTAATCAATCTAAAGAAATAAATGGAATGGTCATCTGCATTTAATAATAGTTTACCAAATTGCAGGTCAGCAGGGTCAGGATGAGGTCCAACTTTCTTGCTGAAATTAGCATTAGAACTCAGGTCCATGTTATCGAGCAGTGCTTTTCTGACATCCAGACTGCATGGATTCACTGTCTTTGTCTCTGGTAAAAACAAAAATAGCTATGAAGCGGTTTAACTACCGGTTTCAAAGATTCATTAAAGAACAGTTACGTATTATTAACTGACCCTAAGTATGTGGTTTCTGAGTAAAGAACGGTTCAGTTAGATCATACCTCTGATCAGTGCGCAAGATCTTTTTCAGAAAATGCTAGACATATTATGGTGTTAAATGGACTCTTTTTAGTGTTCCAGGGACATTTTGGCAAGCCAAGCGCCACCTGATGGTGTAATGCTGAAATAACAAGCCCACAATCCCCACTACACAAAATAGATTTAAACGGGACACCAATGGAAAAAGAAGAGGGTGATGAAGTCAATGTGACATTCGCTTACACGAAGCAAATGATTTGTGTCCTGTTTTCATTCAAATGAATTGGCCTTTCAGCGGACTGGATTTTATTCACAGCTGGTCTGACATCTGATTTAGCTGAAAAAGCGTATTGTTCAGGCATCTCCCATATTGTTATCTACTACAGCTAAACCATAGAGCTCGACTGATGCTGCCCTTTTAAATGATGATTATTAGCATTAAAAGTCTACTGAATATGATTTATCTAACATGATAAACGTATAAAAGCAATATAGGTTTATAAATGTGGATCAGATGACTTGCACTTGGAACAATACAAAACCTATAGAACTGGGAAGTGTAGTTCCAGTTTTAAACAGTTAACCCCTGAGGATTGGCTCACCGAGGGCAGGAGCAGACACTGCTTTTCCTGAGGTAGGCTGAATGACTGTAATTCCTGCGTGCCCTGCGGCCCTTCTTTGTGATTCTGGATCCAGAGGATAGGTGGAACCTAAGGAGGTATTACCCCACTCATGACTGATCTCCTGGATGGGGCTGTGTATGAAAATAAATATACATTTAAGAAGCAAATCCCATAAAACACAGATGAATGATTGCTGGGTATCTGCATGCCTAAGTCACTGTCACTGGAGAACTGATTTAAACTGGCTTAAAAAGTATGCTGTGTTTGTTCTTTTATTTCTTACACATAGTTTGATGTTGTTGACATCACATTATGACATCATAGTCATAGTCTGAGGTAGGAAAGATAGGTCCCCAAAGTTTGAAGGCAAAAGGTCAATTGTAATTTGTTTATGCAGAAGTATTTTCCCAAATGAGGTCTTTTTAAGTGAGTATGACATCCAACATGTCTTGTCTGATTGAATGCTTATTGAGTTAATCTTGAAACTTTGTGCTCGGTAGTTTAAAAGAGATGCAATACTGTCAATGGATGCAGAAGTGTTGCTTTTATATAAGTAGGTTTATAAAATCAAGTTCGGATTTAGTTATGATGCTTAATTGTGAATTAAGGTCAAGTCAAACTGTTAATGCCATGCTCATTATCATTCTAATTCTCTGCATAAAGTTTCCCTCACACTTATAAACAAAAATATGATTAATGTAAGAAGTACCTTAGCTTATTTGGCTCTGCTCTGGGCTCAGGGTTTGGCTCTTTGAAGATAACAGATCTAGTTTTGTTGAGGGTTTCATGTTCTTCCACTCTATCAGAGGGGTTTTGCCTCCCTGGCCCTCCAAATGGTGTGGAGGCCAGCTGAGCAGCACGGACAAAATCACAAGTGTCATCTGGGCTTCGGCAGAGAGTCTTATTCCAGTGGGCATTGATGATAGCCTCCTCAGAGCGTGAAAGGGAGGCATCCTAAAGAGAGAAAAGAAGTTAAAAACTGAACTAATTTTACACAGGAGAGACAAATGAAACCCAACGTAAGCACTTACTAGAACACACCAAAAACACAGAATGGCCAAATACTCAGATATTTAAAAAAATAATAATAATAATTTACTTTATCACTGCGAGACACTGATGTAGGCTGTCTGAATTTCAAAATGGACGTGGGCAGCTTCAAATTAGTAAGGCTCATAGAGGATGACCTTAAAAAAAAAAAGAAAACAGTAAAATCATGCATAAATAACCAAAATTTTTAGACATAAACTAAAATCCAACCTGAACCAGTTTAAGAAAAATGTTTTACTTAAGAAAAATACCATAAGAAAATACAGTATAATGAAAATAAAACATTTTGTATGATTAGTTAAATAATCGAAACGGGTGAACTCACCTTGTACTTGGCTTCTCATAAGACTTCTCAGGCAAAACGTTCTCATCACACATGGCAAAAGATTTCGATGCCTGTGAACTCCTCTGCTTAGCACCAGTTGTACCTAAACATGAGACAAAAAGTAAGCAAAGGGATTAGGGCTGCACAATTAACCAATGCGAGATTCAACGAAGTAAGCTTCATTGAGGGCTGCAATAAATGAAAAGCTAAAGATGTTGAATAGAGTGTAGCTGTTGAGATGGAGGAGTAACTTTCATGCTGCAAAAATGTGCACACATGCAAATAAACTGCCAAACACATTTTCACCCTCTGTGGGAAAAGAGGAGTGCGGTGATGTTAGACGCTAAAAAAAATCGAGAACGCAAGATGCAAGGTACTGAAATGCAGAACATCTTCAGTCAGGTTTTAAATGAGATGACCGTGTCAGAGTAAACTTTTGTGTGAAGTGTCAGGCAATAGTGACCCAGTTACATTTAAATTTTTTTTAAAAACTTGCACCCACTCTTGCTTGAGTAATCATATAAAGAGAGAAATATACACCTGCTACAGGTGTTTTTCTTGCTTGCTTGAATAATGATCAGTAATGTTCAGAGCACAAGTCAAATCATGCAAACAAACAAACAAAAAATGCAATGAAAGACATCCATAAAGAATGGAGCTTACCTTGTCCCATGTCTTCGTGCTTATTTATGCTGTTTCTGGTGGAATATATAAAGCAATCTTAAAAGCAAGTTAAAAAAAAAAAAAAAAAAAAAAAAGTGAAATTACTCAAATCGTTGTGATCAACAATTACCTCATGGCAGAGTTTCTGGATATTTCTGCCTCACTATAAGTTGTCAATAGCGCAGCCTCATTGGGAGCACCAGGAGCACAGCTGACAGCAGCCATCTGGAGGGAACACGGTGGTACATCAAATTGCTGTAAGTCAAAAAGGACAAAGAATGGCAAAAGAAAATGTTAGAAAGAAAGAACAACAAATCAAGATTGTCCTCTATATTAGGTATTTTTATATCATGCTTTGTTTATCCACAAGTGACACTGTGGAGTGCAAGAAAGCAGGTCTATGTTCATGTTTAAAGGCCAATGAGTAGTTATTGACACTGCACACATTGGAAAATAGTGAAAATAATGTAAAGGTCATGGGTCAGATACCCAGTGTGCATGCCCAGCAATATGTTTAATATTTTTTGCAGGATATTAAATGAAAATGTCAAAAACCTAAAACTGCATTTTCATCCCATGTTAGCATAGACTAGCTGCGAATCACTTACCTGATGTTGGATCGCACCATACCTCCCTTGGATAAGTTTCTGTTTCTGCTCAATCTGAAACTTCAGCTCTTCTTTGACTTTGTTTATGTGTACGAATTTTTCTGACAAATTAAAAAAAATAAATAAATGAAGAATGTATTTTAATACCCTTAATATTAACTGATGTACTGAACTGTGAAGAAAAACTTTTAGGTGTTCTGATAACCAAGGGCTGTATTTAGAGTTGAGACAGGAATACATAGTAAGGAGTTCATACCAAAAATGCACTTATTAAATTTGTTATTCAGACTAGTCGACCCAGCCTATTAATTAGGCAAATATCAAGTGTTTTAAGGTAATTAACTTGGGCCAATCAGTCTGCAAGCATGGCTGCTTAAAGATGCAATAAATAAACAATAGTTCTAATTTCTTACTAATACAAATAATGTGAAGAACTATGTAGAAATAATAAAAAAATAAAAGCTTAAATGATTGTCTCAGAACAAATGTATTACATAGCTGGGGGTAAAAAAAAAATGGAAACCTTCCTTCCAGACCAGAATGTTCGTATGTATTTGGATTGGCCTTTTGTCAATCATTTTATAGACACACCCTCAATGCCACTTCGCATTCTCATGAATCATTATGAGACGTTACCTGCTTATAGAGTTTTGATTTGGCTTTCAAGCAATTGAGTGTCTGCTTGCACTTGAGGTCCTTTCTAATGGTAACTCTAGTTAGCATGCTAACTCTTGTTGAACCCCCATCAGTTTGGAAGGTGGAGCTTTGTGTACATTAGTGAAAATGTTGGTGGGCACAACGTGTTTAAAATAAAATACAAATCTTATTCAATTCTACCCATGTAACTGTTAGCGAGATTTCCCCCCACAAATTTGACCTAAATCACCTTTAATAAAAGTGCTCAAGTTTCTTTTGTTCTCCTTAGGCTGAATGCTACAGGCTGTTGTGTTAACATTGATACAGACATCACTACATGTACAAAATATGTATTTCAAAGGCCATAGTCCAGTTGATCAGTAATGTTATACTAAATGACTTTTCATATGCTGACTGATTCCCTTAAAGAAAAAAGGGAAAGGGGCAGCAGAGATTTTCAAAAGATAAGCAAAAGTATGACATCCTCATTAGTTATTATATTATTACATGGTATCTAGGGGAAATTTTGGTGTCATATCAGCCATTGGCCTCCCTACTCCATACTAAAAGTTGGCACTGGCCACTGAAGAACCCATACTGGTCAACCACTAGGCTAATCCAGACCTCCAAAAAACTACAGATTAATCACGTGAATATTAATGTATCATTTTATACATAAGCTGCTAACTCAGAACACAGCCCCAAAATTACAGAGCATAGTTTAGACCAAGTGTTTTACAGACATACCATTGAGCAGTTTATAATAGCGCTGGGCACGCAGCTCTTCAAATGAAAACTCGGTGTCACCTCTAAGCACAAGCTCCTTACAGTACATGCTCTGGTTAATACACTCTTCCTGGGTCCCAGTACATGATGCTGGAATCCCAACCTCCACAGGGTTGACTGGGCAACTGTGAAACAACATGACAAAGACAAAGAGTTAATTAAATTGACATGTATGGTCAGTAGATCACCAATCCTAGGTTTAGGCTAACAATTGTTAGTGGGCTGTGATCTTAATGAGCAGTAAAATCATACGATTCCATTCTGTATTTATTGACTGTGCTTCTACACTTTTCTTTTGGCATCAATATCAAGTATTTCTCCTCACACACACACAACTAGTGGCATTAAAAAAAAAAACATCGGCACATATATACTTTATGGAATGTACCCTGTGATATGCATCATGAACAAGCTATATGGAAAAAATAAAATAAAAAAAGTAAGTAGGGCTATGAAATATCCTGTCTAGTTTCCTCACCTCAGGTTTGACGCTTCCATAATGTCCCTACAAAAATGTGACACTCTGTTTGATCTGATTCTGGACGATACTGCTGGATGTTTAGTGATATCTCCCATGCTATAGTGATGTGATCTCAGTTACCATTTGCTCTCTTTCAGGGTTTATTAGCACATATTTGATGATTTGGTTTTGAACTTGAGTGTATCAGATAATTTGATTTGATCTTATTAAGTACAACACACAAATAGTAACACTACTCGCACATTCAAATACATGGACAGCCATGTGTTTCCTTTGTGGTGCATTAATGTACATAATAAATTGCAAACCCAACGTGAGGAGCACAATGTTGTGCCGGTAGGAAAGCTTCACCAAGAATGCAATAATTCTGCTCACTGAATGCATTTTGTGTCAATCTGATGACGAGAAAAGCTTATTCAAAGTTTAGTGGACATTGTTGAGGGGTGTGACAGATACTACTTATCTAACCTTGACTATTTTATTAGGCTTAACTAATCTACTTAATATCCCAGACTGTTTAAATGAGAATGCCAGGAATTATGATAATGATAACTGGGGTTGTTTTCATTTTCTAATGATAAAGAAACTCCCCAGTTTACCTAATCGTACTTCTTAACCTTTTAAAAGCTCAGAAACTGTACTGTGAAAAGAAAAAAACATGATGACGTACTGGGGTGGCTAGTTTTACTTAAACTTTAGTTTACTTGATTCTAAGGTATGAGGCTTCATATCGGATAACCGGCTAAATTATAATACAGATATACAATAATTAACAAATTAGCCTGCTTTACACAAACGTTGTGTCATTTAATCAGGATTAAGTACCTGAACTGTTCAGCATTAGAGTATTTACTCACGTGCTGGTTTGTTGTGTAGTGGCCTCCCACTTTTCCTCCATGGTCTGTTTTCTTTCTCTTAAAAACTCCACCGTATACTCTTACTTTAACGAACCCAGCTATCTTAGCTAAATAAAGAAATCAATCAGAGAGACTCGTACAAAGAATAACTGCATGTGCTTGCTCAAATCCAACTAAAACACGTTAGATAACTATAAATATGACCGTAATCCCTTCACAAACAGAAACGTTACTAGCTGCACAGAATTCAAACGAGTTTCCACCCGGCCTGATTTCAAATCGTATCACGTGACCACGACGTAGTAGTCACGCAGTTTTGAGACATATATATATTTTTTTTATACGTAATGCATTTTAGTTGCGCTTAAAGCATACTAAATAATCTATTAATTATATATGTCAGTTATATGAAATGAAGTGGGTATTTAAAAAAGCGTGTTAACATTTAGTCTAGGTATTGCAACTTCCGGTTTCAAAACGTTCGCAGCAGGGAAAAGCTTATTAATATTCATGAGGAAAGCGCTACCTGATTGGCCGTTGAAATTTTTCAGCTCTGACGTTTCGTGACGCTGAACGCAACTTTGTCAAAAGACTCACTGACTCTAGCAAGTGCTTGGAGTCAGGTAGCAAACGCTAAATAGGTACTGTGCACAGCTGCAAACTAAAAGATATGTCTACTGTGAATAAACACATCAATGCTGGTGTTATAATATGCATTTTATGAGTTGAAAATGGCTCAAAAGGTCATCTACTGGTTAAAATCATCCTGAACCTAGCAAGGTTGATGCTGAATCGACCATTTGGTATTTCTCTACATCATGAAATGTATATAAGGTGGACGACCCACCTCACCTTGGGATTGAGTCTGTGGAACTGCGCTTATTTTCAGATAAATGCTGATCAAGAGCCACTGAGTAACTCCGGTCTCCCACATCCACACCCCCTCTCAGCCCCTTGCTCACATTTTTTAGAATTTTACAAATTATGCAATAAGTGGAGTTACACTTTAATATGGTTGAATCCCAATTTGATTGAGGAACATAATGGGTCACTCTTCTGTCACTAATGAAATGAATAAGATTAGTGTATAATCAAGAAGTGTGACAATCTCTATAAAAGATTGTCTTTTGGCATATCTCTTTTGGTGTTCTGGAGCATGCAGTTGTGTGTGTCCATCATGCCAAGAAGAAACAGTATTAGCCATCACCCTGGAGAAGCAATTGATGTTGTTCATCAGTCTGGAAGGGTTAAGGGTTTGATCCATCTCCGAACAATTTGAAATTCGCCATTCTACAGTGAGAAGGATTGTTTACAAATGGATCACCTTCATACACAGTTGCCAATCTTCCCAAGAGTGGGCGTCCTAGAAAATTCGGTCCAAGGTCAGACTGTTTAATGCTCAGATATATGAAGAAAAACCAAGAGCTTAATCATGTTACCTCAGAAAAAGACAGACCAGAACTACAGCTTTCATGAAAGTGTGGCTAGGAAAAAGCCCCTTTTCTCCAAAAGGAATATGGCAACACAACTTAGTTTTGCACAACAAAAGCCCTTCCATATTTAACAAGGCTCCTTCCATGCATTTTGGAAGTCTAACAGTTTAGTTTGATGCCGGTTGCATTCTAACCTGTAAGTAATTTGTTTTAAAGTGTGAATGTCACAATTATACCAGGGTGCTAACTTTGTCATCTTAATTATTTTTCTTTTATATGGGGCAACATTAGCTAAAGGGTTTATTTTCTGAATTGATAGCCTCAGTCATGAGACAGTGCATATACAACTTGCTGATTTGTTTGACACATATGTGAACGGGTATTACTAGTTATGCAGCGATGAACAACAACCTGGGAATTATATTGTGTCTGTACGTTTTGTGCTGTACAGCTGAAGAAATTTGTAATAGGTTTCAGCTTATTTACCAAAGATAAGATCAATCCTATGCACCCATCAACAAAGCGGTTCAAGTGCTCAATGGTCAGGAAATTATCTATATTCAGACTATCAACTACTCTCACAATTCTTTTGTAGTGTATGCTGATTGTTTCAGCATTTATCAAGGAAATCAGAACGGTGCACGTCAGTGAATTCCTGTTTTCTCAAAAACCTCTTGGAGAACATGACCCAGCTTCTCAAGAATCACATCAAGGCTCTCCAGCTGCTTTTCTATATACACTACCGGTCAAAAGTTTGGGGTCACCTTCTAATTCAATTATTTCTTTATTTTTATTACTTTAAAAGAGA
>JAQQZR010000020.1:8812713-8834395 GCA_030068235.1 Notoglanidium macrostoma | reverse complement strand
TTTAACTGTACACTGTACCACATGTATACGTTGAAATGACAATAAAAGACACTTGACTTGACTTGACTTGACTAATGTATATATTAATGACATTCAGTTTTTTAACATCAGAGAATATTCAAGTTTAGTCAAATCAATCTGTTTAATCACATTTGCAATGGCTTCAAGGACAGCAAGGAGCATACCCCTGATATCATATTCTTCATTGAGTGCAGTTACCTTCTGTTAAACTGTGTCAGACATGACACCACTCAAAATCAATTCCTGTATTTCACTGGCATGAGTATGTAGCTCAGCCATAACCTTCAGTGTGACAGTCCTGAATTTATTCACAGCTGCCTCCAGCTACTCTGTAGTGACTGGACAGTTCTGAGAAAATGTAATGAGCCTCTTTTTATGTTGATCAAATCCTTCTTCAAGATGCAACTCAGTTACAAATTCAGTAATGTACTGTAGAAGGGTCTGAATCTTGACAACAAACTCCTCTCTTTTTATATAATTCTGCAATGCTTCAACAAGAGTCACAGATGTGATTTTGAGGTTCTCCAGGACTGCAGACAGACTTGATATGATATGACGAATACTTTAGAAAAGCAGACAAGGAGAAATCCTAGCTTTCTCTAGCTGACTTTTTCAGACACAAGTTCAATCCTCTCATTGTTCTTATAAGCTCTAAGTTCTTGGTTAATTACACTGTTATTAACTATAGCTTGATGTCAACCATCTTATAAAAATTGGTCTCAAAAATGACACCATTTTTAAATCATTTGAGGTTGAGATCTTACATTCATGGGAATGAGCAAAAACAAGTGTCTCTGGACTTTGGTGTACACCTGGGAACTATGTTTTTACAACGCCCCGTTACTGTTGGCAAGGGCATGCAAGTTAATGCTGATGAAGCAGCTGTGGACTGAAGGGTAGTGGAGAAGCAAACAAATTGGGAGTCCAACAAGTTCCATTTCAGTGTCATGACTCATGTTAGCACCAATGAGTTTTCCAGTTGTATTACACTTAACATTTCCAGTCAAATCTGCAAGCTTGATTTCACAGGTGTTTTTCAGCTCTGTTTCAGAAAGGTTCAATTGACTTGTCACACCAATAGTTGCAGTGTAAGATTCTGCCTGACCTGAGATATCAAATATGTACCATGTATCCTGGGCAAAGTCAACTTGAGATTTAGAAGTTAATCTATGGAAAATACTGTGGCAGAGATGGAGTTGGTATTATCAATAGCAATGCCTTTACATTTTTCTTTTGTCTCAGATGATAACAACAATTAAATTGCTGAGAAAACAACAATTAAGAATGAACAATTTATAACAATGAAGGATACCATGAAGGTATTCATAAGAGTAATTTGGTCTTCAGTATAACTGGTTGTTGTTTCAATCTTGACCTTCAGCACCAAGGTTTGCTTCAGCAATATTATGTACATTTAGCCCCAGCGACTTAGGACTTAAGAGTGCACTTTGAGCTCATGACAGTAACTTCAGCATTGTGTGTCAGCATATTGTCAAATGCAACTGAGCTGGATTCTTATCATGTTGTGTGTAAAAGTCCACTACAATATCAAACCTCTGTTAAGAGCAGGTAGGTGCAACATGTCCTATTCCATAGTTCAACTGAATGAAACATAGCACATAGTAAACAATGTTTTAACAAAATCTACAGTGGGTTCAGACAGAATAGATACAGAAAAAAACCCTTGTGTTAACTGAATTGAATTCAAAGGATAAAATTTTCATTTTAGGCCATCAGTCTGCAAACAACAACCTAAGATGATAAAGCAGAAACATGTTTTTAGAAGTTTTTGCAAATTTATTAATAATCAAATGCTGAAATATCTCCTTAAGATAAACATTCAGATGGCACAAAGTCACTACAAGATTTAGTATTTTGTAGCAGCATCTTGCAGCAATTACAGCTTCAAATATTATTGGGTAAGTCTCCACAAGATTCGCACACCTGAATTTGGCCAGTACTGCCCTTTTTCCTAGCCGATTCTCTCAAGTGCAATCAGAATGGGTGGGAAGCTTCTGTGACCTGTGACCTGCCATCTTCAGGTCTTTCTACGGATGGGGTTCAGGTCTGGGCTTTGGATAGGCCATTCAAGGACATTCAGAGACTTGTCCCAGAGCCAGTCCACCTTTGTTTTGGGTCATTATTATGCTGAAATGTGAACCTTTGCCCGGGTCTGAGGTCATGTACACTCTGAAGCAGTGAAAATAAAGTTTCACTTTGTCATTATGTCAAGGCAATGCTGAATTTGGCAATTCTGTTTTTGATTGGCAGTTTGACCGAAGAATAGACCTGGAAATCTTTGTTGTTCCACCCAAAAGCCAAACATTTGGGTACTTCCATGTGTTTACTGTCCATCTATTCATCTAGTTAAATTCTAGATAAATGTATTCCGCTGTTGTTGCATTGTTATAATCTAATCTAATTACACAGATCTTGATAATTTCATTGTGTGAGTGTGCAGTGTCATGCCTTCACAATATACTTGACAGTGTTTGTGTGCTACCACTATGCTGCCGTTCATTAGACCTTTTCCAGGTCTGCCCACAGACACTGTTTTAATTTCATAACTATTTAGAACTTCACTACAGGTTCTATAATATATAGAATATAAATAGCCATGGAAATCTCATGTGACAGCAGTATATTAAGCTCTATGTTGTGATAATGATGTAAGGTGATGGCAATGCATCAAAAATGTAGGCCTCCATGTTTTCTTGACCCTGGAGGGCATATCCAAACATTATTATATACAGTATAAGTCTCATAATTGTACATTTTGTTACCTTCTCAAAAGTGTGTTAATTGCCAATATATTTTTGTATTATGAGTATTTTACACAATTTGTGTTTTGTGCATATTGTGGTAACAGTAATAAATAAAAAATGTAATTAAGAACAGCATATTACATAGTTTTATTGTTTTTGGTTTATTTTATATAAGTTCTTGTTTGCAGAAAAAGAATAATGCAAAGGGATATTAATAAGGTGTGCAAGCGAGTTCTGACTGCTTTAAATGCATGTTGAAATGATGCTTGATTTAGTTAAGTCTCAACAGCAGTTGGTAGTGTTTCATATATTTCACAAGTTTCTTTTTTCCTAAAGTGACTGTTTACTGATAGAATGGAAAAGAAATGTCCATTTTTAGCCTTCCATTGTGAATATGAACCAGGAATTCTGGATCTGATGGAAAAACTTCATACACAATATTTTCGAAGTCCTTAACAATGAATAAGATCAACTTCATGCACATATCAGCAAAGTCATTTAAGCTTTCAGTGTTCAGATCCTTTATCAGGCTGTTGACTAATCTAATGTTATTGGTGTATAAAGTGTTGATTTTTGCAGCAATATTGTCAAGGAAATCAGATTGGATCATGTCAATGATTTCCTGTGTTTTCCCAACAACCTCTTGGAGAACTTGACCCAGCTTCTCAAGAATCACATCGAGGCTCTCCAGCTGCATTACCATCTCCACACTGTTACTCAGGGCATTTTGTATTGAACCAAGGATTTCATCTCCAGTTAAGATCTCACTGTGGGGCAGGACTATCCCTATGGCGTTAACAATGGGTGACAAGTAGGCTTTCAGGTTTTCAATGACTGAATTAATAACTTCTTCAAACACTACTGCAATACTGCTTTTGATTTGCTGGCAGATCTCAGGCAGTGTAGCTTCCTTGATGCCAGGCAGCTTAATCCGTGTCTCCCTCAGGAAAGTGATTGCAGCATTAAGTAGTTGCTGAATGGCCTTCTGGTGCTGAACAACAACATTTCTGAATAAAACAGAAAGCTGACTAAGATCAGGAGCATGATTGTATGAAAGAGTGTAGGCTTCAGTTAGCACACTGACAAGAGCTGTCTTCAGTTCATTGATGGCACCAAGAATACCATATTTTTCTGCAAAATTCGTAATAGCAGAGGTTATGAGGGGCAATCTCTTTTTCAGGCCCAGGATCATCACTCTGGGTGCTTCCAGGTTGCAGTCAGCCTGGAAATGTATTTTTTCATCTCCATTTGCAGCAACGTTCACATTCAGGATGTCAATTTCATTTTCAGGTGAAGACTGTAAAAGAAATCGGCAATTAATAAAAAGAAAATAAAAAATGCATCGTCAAATAAACTGTAGAGAGGCTTAAAAAGTTACTAACTGCATAATGGCCATAGAAGCGTGAAGTCAACTGAGATGGAATCTTGCCCTGGAGCTGAAATCCAAGGAAGCCGACCGACGGTGAGGAAACTGAAGCAGTCACTCCCTCTCTCTGAGCAGCATAACGAAGGATCACATCAGTAAAAGTTGGGCTGGTGATGTCAACATTCAGGGTATGGCTGGGAACACTGAAATATAATTTACAAGAACACAAGAAATAATTACTTAAAATGTTACTTAAAAATACAGTCTATGAATAGAAAACGCAGTTAAACACTATTTTACCTTGGTGTCAAAATACTGTTGATGTCTATGGTGAAATCATTATGCTCAAGGAAAGCCTTAGCTCTGGCATTCAGGACTTCATTTTCCACAGCAGTACTGAGATAACCTATTGCAGATCAAAGCTCAAATTACTAATGAATTACTTCATTTTGCTTCAACTATATTGCTGATTATAAAACTATTGATTCCTCTTCTCAAAAAGTAAGGATATAAAAATGTTCCCGAAAACCTCAGAAAATAAAACTTTATAATTTTGGAAATAAATTGATATTGCGTATTGAAGGTAAGTGAATTTTAGCATGCAGCAGTGAAAGTGCATTTTATCATTTATAGTTAGTAAATGCTTACTGTCAAGATCATATTCCAGGAGTGCAACTGGAGACTTGGACGAGGACTTGAAAACAACTTTGAAGATTGGGGCATCACCTTCCATCTCAAGGACAATATTTGTAGTATATGTTGGAGAAACCATTTTTGTGTTATAGGAAATCTTCTGCTTGAGGAGAGTCAAGTCAACAACTGTCTTCTCGTAGATGGTGAAATCGCCAAGAGTGGTTGGCTGAGACAGGTCAAACTCTATATCGGCAACAAGGGAGCTCATTGGAGCCAAGTGAACAGTGGCTTTGGCAACATGCTTACCCTTTGTGTTGAAGGTGGCAATGTTGACTTCATTATTGGAAACAATATTTATGATAGTGTACACACGGCTAAGTGCTGACTCCATGTCAAAGTTTTCATTGACATCAAACGCTACTTTGAGATCCCCACGATTGACATTTATATTACCAATAGTCTTCAGTTTGGAACGTAGTACTCCACCGGTCATGTGCATGGTTGCCTCATTATCCAAAGCTCCCTTCACAATGCCGGTTTCCAGGAAAGCTCCATCAATCATACCCTTTGTGGTGGACTCAATAGAAATGTAGGAAACCGCTGAATCTACCTTCAAAATGTGTTCGGCTTCACCACTACCAACAGCTTTAATAATGGGAAGGTCAAATTTGTGTTTGATTATTAGTGTAGATGCTGCATTTGGATGGGTTTTGGTGTCTGAAAGCAGCTTGTGGTTAACTTCAATGCTAAGGATAGGCAGATTCATTTTTGCAACTGTGGTCACAGCTACAGAAGTACTTTTCAGAACAAAATTTTCTGTGTTCACTGTGAAAGTGCTGTTATGGTTTCCTTCAATGTAAGCATTTTTCAGAGATAAAGCACTAGCCAGTTTCAGTCCTCTCTTTAAGGTGAGGCTGCTTGTACCCTCAAGTTTGGCATTCAATTCTTCAAACACAGAGGTAGAAGTAGCAGCAATGCGGATGACAAGGTCATTATCTCCATATATTCCAGCATTGGTAATTAGATTGAAAATAGATGACTTGAAAGACATCTCAGAGAATAGGTTTCCTACAGCAGGAACACTAATGAAACCAAGATCGATGATTGGTGCAAATCTGCTCTTTTGGTAGACAATTTTGGCATTTACATCAACAGTTGGCCTGGTTGTATACAGGTACTTAAGGCCACAAGTCTCATACAAGTTGACATCATTGATGGCTGGGATCGTTAAATCGATGACTGGTATAACAATTTCTGGAATGCTAATAGGATCAGTTAGGAACTCCAGGTCACTCTGACCATTTACGGCAGCATAAATTCGTGTCTCAAAATTGTTGTTGTTAATTGTGAAGTTATAGCTGTACTGGTTCTGGCTGAAGCGCACAAGTGCTGCAGTGTTAATTTGCTGCTTCTTGGAGTTGAGAATTAAAGCATAGTAATTCTGAAGATCAAATTTGGTGGAAAGGAACTCTTGGAGTCTTACTTTGCCATTGCCCTTGTTCTGGATATCAACAACGATTTCAACTGGCTGGACCTTGATGTTAACAGCATTGGATAGCGTACCACTTAAACATCCTATAAACTCTGTGTCATGTGTTGCTTCCACCTCTATGGCCATTCTTCCAAGATGAGCACTTCCAGATGCTACCATCACACTGTTTTTGATGAATAGAGATTGAGTTTCTATTCTGCCATTAAAGTCAATATGGCTAAGAGGAACTGCCTCAACATTTAGTGTCTCCTTTACCTTTGAGGTGGCACTGTCTGTGTCACCAGTAAAGGTCAATTTAACACTTGCTGGTGTAATAATGCAGTTCAGGTCACTCTTGTGGGTGATCTCATCAGAGTAGCTAGAAAGAGTGAATGTGCCTGTGCCTGCATTTCCAACTTTCAATTGCATGGTGCCGTCCTTCTGCACGACAGCTGCTGACTGGGTCAGAGCAGCCTCACTGGTCAGTGATAGGAAGGGAATATTCACATGGTGCTTGTAGGTTGTATCAGAAGTTGTTGTCATTCCACCTTCCAATGCAATGAATGCGTTGTTCACGATGTCTGCTGTGTAGGGTGTGGTAGTCACCTTCACAGTTGTTTGGGCATTGGCCTGGGCAGAAAGGCCATATAATGTTACTGAGGCCTGATGTTCAACGGTAAGCACACTATGTATAAACTTTAGAGTATCACCAATAATCACACGGCTCATTTTTGGTAGACCAATGCGCACAGTGGCATCTAGATTATAGTTTAGAATATTAAAGCTTGAAGATTCCCCTACGGAATTAATAAGTGCTATAAACTGATGCATTTGTTCACTGTCAGTGGAATTTCGAAGTTCAACAAAGGTGCTTAAGGCATAGATGGGACTGTTGACTTTGATCATACCGTGGAGCTTTCCAAGAGCAGGCAAAACCAGTGTATTGGGGATTTTTGGCAGCTTGATCTCAGGAATCTGAAGAGGGATGTTAAGAATGTGTTTATCATTTAACTTAGGGATGGCAGGCAAGGAAATATGTGGTAAAGTAATCTCTGGAACTGTGATGGTAGAGAGGTCAGGCAAGTTGAATGTGAGTTTTCCAATGTAAAAATTATTATCAATTAACTCAATATTAAAGTTGATAATGAAGTCAGCAAGATCTGTGAGTATTTGCTTGATATCATCATAAGTGATTGTGATTGCTGGGACAGTGTAGGAGCCCAGAATGGTGAATTGTGGAAGACTAAAATGCTCAGGGAAGTCACCCTCCTGAAGCTGCTGCAAACTGAATTTCCTGGAAGGAAGAACCAGGTCAGTCAGTGGGACAGTGAAGGAAGGTATCTCAATTTCAGATGTCTTCAGGGCTTTGATAACATTGTCAATGATTTGCTTCAGTTCAGTGAAAATTTGTTGATCACCAAGGACTTTTGTGGCCACTTCAACATATTTATTAAATGCATTAGTGAGTACCTCATTATAGCTATCACCCACTTGCTGCAAAGCCTGTAGCAGTTCCCTTCTGATGTCCATATTAAGAATGTCCTGCTTGAAGTTCTCAGCAATTGTCTTAATGTCATTAAGTACAAGAGTGTCAATGAGATTTTTCACTGTTTTTGTGACATCTGAGATTTTGGCTGATATTAGCTGTTCCAAGAGAGCAGACATCGATGACAGGGCATAGTTAATGAATTCTCTAGTTGCTTCAAGTGTCTGAGGAATCTCAAGTGATACAATAATGTTGTTTAGTTCCGCAGTATACTCACTAAGTTGTTGATTAGCTTCATCTACAAATTTATTGTATTCAAATGACTTCAATGATTGAACAAAAGCATCAATTAATCTGTTCAAATCATCAATAATCTCCTTAATGTCAGTTGTCTTCAGGAAGGTGAGGGCATCATCCAGTATGTGTGGGAAAGGAATCTGAATTGATTTCAATGTGTTACCAAGGACATGGATTATTTCTTCAGTTTTGAACTGTTTAATGAGCTTCAGAAGCTTATCCAAAAATTCTTCAGTCCTCTTGTCAAGTTCATATTTTATGATAATTTCTTTAATGCTGCTATGGATATCTTTACACATACCAACAAGGTCCAGTTCAGTGATTAGATGCTGTAGTGAATCAACAATCTTGCTGATAACTTCTGTGAAAAAAGTTTTGAGTAAATGTAATCTGTACATATCAGTTGTTTTAATGATGTTTTGCATTTGCTTCTCAAACTGAGCCTTGTCAAAATCTGTGACCACTTTCTTCAGGTCTGTCACATACTGCTGTAGATGCAATTTAATGACATTCAGATTTTCACCATGGAATATAGGAATGCTGCTGCTTTCCAGTTTAGTCAAATCAATCTGTTTAATCACATTTTCAACGGCTTCAAGGACAGCAAGGAGCATACGCCTGATATCATATTCTTCATTGAGTGCAGTTACCGTCTGCATAACTTTGTCAGACAGGGCACCACTCAAAATCAATTCCTGTACTTCACGGGCATGATTATTTAACTCAATCATAAAGATCGCTGTGATAGTCTTGAAATTAGTCATGGCATGCTCTAGCTCCATTGTACTGATTGGAAACTCCTGAGCAAATATAATCAGGGTCTTTTTAAGATCGTCAACGTCTCTTTCAAGATTAAACTTACTTGCAACATCACTAATGTCCTGTAGAAGGCTCTGAATCATGACAATAAATTCCTTTCTTTTTATGTAATCCTGAAATTTCTCAACAAGAGTCACAGATATGATTTTGAGGTTCTCCAGGACTGCAGGCAGACTTTCCAGAAGTGGCAGGTTGATAATGTGATTCTCTGTGTTCTTATCATATTGGATTAAAGCTGAAACAGAGAAATCTTGGCTTTCTTTAAATATGACTCCTCCAGACACTTCCAGTCCAATCCTCTCATGGTTGTTATAAGCTCTGAGTTCTTGGTTGAATGCAATGTTGTTTATTTTAGACTTTACAGTTACTGTTGCTGATTGCTCAGAAAGTGACAGTTGGGTGTCAACTTTCTTATCGAAGTTGGCCTCAAAAATGACATTATTGTTCAATTCATGTGTGGTTGATAATCTACATTCATGGGAATGGGCAAGAGCAAGTGGCTCTGCCTTCAGAAGGACTTTGGTGTACACCTGGGCACTGTGTTTTCCATACAGATACAACTCCCCATCACCATTGGCAAGGGCATGCAAATTAAAGGTGAATGGAGCAGCAGTGGCCTGAAGGGTAGTGGAGAAGCGAACAAGTTTGGAATTGAAGCGTGCATCATTGTTGATTCTTACACCAAGTCCAACAATTTCCATTTCAATGTCATGGCTCATGTGGGCTCCAATGAGTTTTCCAGTTGTACTGCACTTAGCATTTCCAGTCAACTCTGCAAGCTTGATTTCACAGGTGTTTTTCAGCTCCGTTTCAGAGGCAAGCTTCAATTGACTTGTCACACCAGCAGTTGCAGTGTAAGGTTCCGCCTGAACCGAAATATCATATATGTACCATGTATCCTGGGCAACGTCAACTCGAGATTTAGAAGCTAAATCTATGGAAAAGATTGTGGCAGAGATGGAGTTGGTATTATCAATAGCAATGCCTTTAAATTTTCCTTTTGTCTCAGATGACAGAGAAAATGTAGAAGAATGAAGGATACCACTGAAGGTATTCGTAAGAGTAAGCAGGCTGTTCACTGAGGTGGTGCCACTGGTAGCCAGGCCATTTTTGTTCAGGGTCACACTGACTTTGTGAGTAGCTGTGTGTTCAGCTAGCTTCACAGAAGCATCACTATTTACTTCCAGACCATTAAAATTAAGAGTTGCAACAAATAGGGAGTTGATATGGTCTTCAGTATGACTGGTTGTTGTTTCAATCTTGATGCTGATGTCTTCAGCTCCAAGGGTTGCTTCAGCAATATTATGTATATTCAGTCCCAGAGCCTTAGTGTATGATTTAAGAGCACACTTTGATCTCATGAGAGTAACTTCAACGTTGTGTTTCAGTACATTTTCAAATGCAGATGAGCTAGAAACAAGTGATAGCTCTCCATTAGCAAAGCTTGCTCCAAATTTGCTCTGAGCCTCAAAAGGTATTGAATTCACTTCAAATATCGTATCAATTCTTGCCTCTGGCTTAAATGGGAAGAGAGAAATTGACTGTGTGAGGATGAAATCTCCGTCAATTGGGGCAGTCACAAACGTTCCTTTAAAGTGACTATCTCCAGTGATCTCTACTGTATTAACTCCCACTTGACCCGTATGTTCCAAAGAAAACTTTACATTGAAAGGACTTGTGGCTTCAAATTTGCTGCTTGATTTTATACTGATCTTCTCCATCAGTTGTATTTCTTCAGTAATGTTGATTCTGGCATCAATGAGCTTGTGATTGACAGCAGTGTTCATCTCTGCCTTTATCGTATCAGTCATTGTTCCAGTAATCAAGGCTGAGCCTGTGCAGAAGCCAAATTATTAAATTAGATATGTTCTGGGGTTTTTTTTGTAGACCACTTCTTATAAACCTAAGTTTAGCTCATTATGTGACACATACCCCATAGTGCTATCTAGAAGAGTACAGTTATGCAATAGTACTTACCTTCAATACTAAGGGAGAGGATATCTACAGGGCCAGATCCAGTTACACCAAATCTAGCAGAATAACTTTGATGTTCATCAGAATCTCTGCCAACAGACACAGTTGCCTCCAGATCACAGAGGTTGCTGCTTAGCTTACCGGCCACTTCTGCCTTTCCAAGTGTAGGTAGAGACAAAGTCAAGGTCTTAGGAACATAGACCTCAGGCAATGGAACTTTAATAGAGGCAATGTTTAGACCAAGCTGAGGTACAGCCAGATTTGGTGTGGTAAGAGAAGGAGGAAAGTTCAGATCCTTGGATGATTTTCCACCAAGAGGCACTGGCAGGGTTATGGTGTAGTAATGCTTCCCAAAGTGGTATTTTGCACCTGCCTCACTGTTGAAAGAAAATACATGTTACTGATACTTATATATCCTGACAAATATTAGCACCTAATTGCACCTAATGTTTGCCTAATTGTTTTTTTTTTTATACATTGCAGTGTTTTTATTTACTATAGTTTTTTGGTTAGTTTTGTTGGACAACACTCACATATTTAAAAACAGCGTCTCAGGCACCTCAAACTCAGGGATTGAAGGAACCCTTAGGTTTTCCACGTATGGGATATTGCAAGCTGCGATATAGGAATTTGTAGCCTGCAAAATAACAGAAAAGGGTTGAGTGTACTATTTATATTTCACACAGAATTTATTTTCTGAATTTCTGAATGTATTTTACTCGAATTTAAGTTTTATAATCTATATGTCCTCTTAAGACATAATTCGCTCATAATTAACACTTTACAACACATTTGATTAAAACTCAATAGATTCCACCTAATTTTCAGGTACTTTATTGATTTATGTACAACTGTTTTATCACATTGTATTTTAATTCCAAAAATGGAAATTTAAATGACAGACAGCTGAAAATTATGGACATTTTAAAGTTTCATTATTTATGGGATTGACTGTTTTTCCTGGATCCAGGGTTATAGTTATTAAAGAAATTCCTTGCTCACTTTCTTCCGATTATAATATAAGCTTGGTATGTTACTAATGACCAAGTAGTGCCAAACAAAGCTCAATAAATAGTATCTTTTCACCATTTTCAATAAGGAGAAGTAACATTTTTTTTCCTTACCTCAATTGATGAGGCTAAAACATCACAGACCTTTGTTTTAGTCTGTCCAATATTCTGATCCAAGAGGCTTTTGATGTCTGCCTTGATGGAGTCAAGTTTGGAGACAATGTTCTGGGTTTTAGAGTTGACATCTGACTTAATCTGAGCTTCAACTGTCTCATGGTCTAAAAAAAGAACAATATACTCTGTGTTAATGACTATTATTATTATTATTATTATTATTATTATTATTATTACAGTTGTTATAAATATGTACCATATTTTAGTATGAGTTTCTGCACAGAGGATGTGTCAAGGAACTTGAGGTCACTTCCAAGCTCCAGTGTCAGTTCCTCTTCAAGCTTTACACTGGCAGTCACTTTTGCATCAGCCTCAAGAGATGGGACAAGCAACTGAACCTGCAGCAGAGCATCTTTCATTGCCTCAATCCTGGAAGAAAGGATAATAGTTTGAGATGATTTAGATGTTCCACAGTGTAAATGTGTTATAACCATAATATACTGTACATTGCATACAAATATACAGTTGTATAAATACATACTTTGCCAGGCCAACCAGAGATGCCTGAGCGATGTTCTTGTTGATGAAGTCAATCTGGATGGAATGTGTGCCTTTGCCCTTGGTGTTTGGGTCAGCAGCACCAATTCTAATCCCTGCCTCGATGTCAAAGTCAGGGATTTGGAGTTCAGCAGAAACTGTATAATCCTTTCTTTTCAACATGAACTTGGATGTGGCCTCAAAAGTTGTTCCTGGGATTAGTTGAAGTAGATATTCATTGTTTCATTTAGAAATTCAAGCTATATTTAGGCAGATTTCTGCACATTCTGCATCTTTACATTTTTTTTATTGTATCATACCTTCAGCTTTTACATCAAATGTGACTTTGTCAGTATTCTCCTCATATGCATATTTAATAGCGGCTGTGTACTCAGAGACATCAGCTGTGGGGTGCAGCTCAATAGCAAATCTAAATACATGCAGAACTAGTTCAGAATTCACATAAAGACACACACACACACATTCACACAGAGAGAGATAGAGAGAGAGAGAGAGAGAGAGAGAGAGAGTTGCTTACTTGCTGTCACCAGAAAGAGGGAAGTATGGGGAGGCATCATTGGACATGGCATCTGCATACTGTAGGGTATTGCAGTATTTCACACCGGGGAAAAGAGGTGTGCATTTATTCACATCAACTTGGTCCATCATAGCAGGAATGGTTTTAGTTTTATCACCAGTGACAGACACCATGGAGTTGCTGTATAGATTACAAAACAAAATATAATACTGTTATTATATAATACTGTATACATAATATAATAATAATATTATACTCTATTTATAATTATGGTACATATAATACTGTAATTACACCATTATTCATGTTTCATCCTCTTGAGTCATTTCCATTACATTTATTTGTATACAGCTTAAGTAGTCACAAAACGTCTTCACAGAAACCCAGGTGGAAATCAAAATTTTATACCTCACACTGAGAACCTTTACTGGGCTTTCAGGAGCAGGGATGGTCAGCTTGATCTGATTGCGGGTCATGACAACTTTAGCTCTCATACCACTCTCATGGTAGATGTTGGTGTGCATCTCTAGGCCAGAGTTAACGTAGTCCGGGAAGTGAGCACCAATTTCGGTCACAAACTCAACACCAGCAGATGGCATAAAAGCAATCTCACTCTGTGGATCACAACAAAGGTGTAGTTTAAATTAATTGTTGCATCCTTGATTGAGCATTAATCATATGCCTCTAAAAATGCTTTTAAAGAGTAATAGATACCATATCTGGACTAATTCTGAGTCCTCCTTTAACACCAGGTGTAAAAGTACCAGAAATAGCCACCCTCAGTGGGAGACCAGGACCAGTAGGCAGGTAGAACTCATTATCCATAAAGATGTAATGAAGGAAAAGTTCATTGTCAACACTTGAGAACAGGCTCTTGACAAACTAGATGAGGAAAAGATTAACAAAGGTTACTGTTTTTTAATCATTAATTTTGTCATGCAAATATATTTGTCAACAGAATTTGCTTCTTATCAAGTTGCATATTAATATCATTCCATCGATACATTATAAATGTGTATATGTGATAATCTGTTGCTGTATTCCTCCTAGTTACTTGGATATTTTGTTACATCTAAATTATTATAGACTTACTCGCAGGTTAGCAGAATACACTTTACTCCACTCCTTGTGTTGCAGGATAGGTAGACTTGGTAAATCAATTTAATTAGATATCTATTTATAGATTATGAGTTACATGGCAGTTCTGTTTGTACTTTTCTGTCATTTAGTAATTGAATTGTTGGCTATACTTTTTAAACTATTACATAATTTGTTGACTGGATGGATAATTGCATTTATCCATATTGCACATGAAATTTTATTTATGTACTCTTGTTACCTTATGCATTTTTGAACTCAAGATTTGAAAAACTCACAAAGTACTCACATCAGTGGGGAACATCATCAGGAGGTTTTCAGCCACCTTTGTCACAGAGTAGGCCAGTTCTTCCATATCTTTGGTTTTAAGATAGCCAAGCTCAGCACCTAGCAGCCTCAGGTAGAGCATGGCTTCAGGGGCATCTTGGGCCTTAAGGTTCTTGATTAGCTTGTTGACATTTTTACTGATTTCATTGATGATATTTTTTGGTACCTAAAAAAATTGTATACTAATAGTGAAAATGTTCCCAACACACCAGCAGATATAAAGTAGAAGAAGGAGATGGAGGAGGTGTATAAGGAGTAGGAGGATTTGGTCTTGCCCTAGAGCACTTACTATCCAGATCTTTAAACCTCAATGCCTGTTAATTATGTCTGACATACCTGTTTCTTTTTTTGGTCGTACAAGTCTGGGATCATGGTCTTGAGGACCTCATTAACTTGGGAGGGCATCTTTTCAGTAGCATAGTAAATAGTCTTCATCACAGTATCAGGAAAGAAACCACTGGGACCAAACAAAGCATCAACAGTTGGCTCAAGTCCCTTACCCTCCATACCAACCTGAAAGTGGAAAATTACAAATCGTGAAAAATTAAGAAGCTAAGGTTTGAACCACTGCATTTAAAAGATTTTTGTGTACCTCAACCATGTCAATGTCATATCCAAAAGCATTCAGGGTCATCTCAAGCATGACTTCCGTAGGCAGTTTATTTTCTTTGTCAAAGATCATGTTTCCCTCCAGAGATCCAATCTTGTAGTTATGAGAAAACTTAGTAACATCCATGAGATTTCCAACCTCATTGTCTTGAAGTGTGTCAAGAATTTTTTGCCTCAGTCTGAGAAAAACGATGGATATATACAGATATATATATTTATGCTACTATATATAGTATATATACAGATATATACATATATCTGGAGGCTAGTCCAGACTTCCGATATGTAATAAAAGTTATGTCTTACACATAAGAATTCTCAATGTACAAAAGTACATTCACACAACCTAAGGTTTTGTTTAATGTATTTTACTCACTCTTTGGTCTCTTGTGCAGCAGAGCTCAGAATGTTGGTAAGGTGAGATAATACAAAGCTCTTGACCTGCAGGTTTTCTTCACTGGGTAGAGCTGCAGTGAGCTGTGCAAGTTCAGCAGGCTGAGGATCCTTCATCAAGATGAGGTAAGCAGCAATACGTTTCTGCACAGGAGCTGCTCTGTCCAGGAGAACCTGCATTAGCACCGTTCTGCCCTGTAAAAAGCATACGATAGCATTAGTTGATCAAATGGAATCAAGTAGTGATGAATATTACTTTTGCTGGTAGTGGGAGCAGTGTACCTCTTCAGGGATCACGGTTAGTCTGAAGACCTGGATGGCAGCTTGCTGGACCTCAGTGGAGGCAGCAGGTTGGTTAATGCACTGGATCACGGCTGACGTCAGGGCAGGACTGGCAGCACTAATAGCTTCAGCCATGTTTCCAATCACCTTTACAAAATGGTATTAGAGCATATGATTATATGTCTCCACAGGAATGTCAAGGATTCCACACAGAGACTGAATAGAAATATAGTGAACCTACCCTTAGAGTCAAATAGATGTGCTCCTGATCACCTGTGCAGTCCCCAATATTTTCAAGGGCATAATCTGCCACCGCCTTGATTTCAGGGGTGACTCTTCCTTCTGCCTTATAGAGCCTGGTATTATACCATGAAAAAAGGTAAAATATGTAAGTGGTAACAACTGAGTTGTAGATTCAAGCTGATTTAAATGATTATTTATTAGTGTTTTAATACAACACCTCCTAACAGCATTGCTGGTAGCATAGTAAATGAGTTTGCTTGACTTAAACTTGGCCATCTCCAGCATTTCCTTGACAAGCACACGAGAGGGGTTGGGCACCATTCCCATGGCATAGACCGCAGCATCAATTTCAGTGGATGAACTTTTGAAGGTCCTGAGGACTCGCATCAAGGCACTGCTGCACTCTGGGGTGCCACACTGGAACAGAGCCTGGTAGGTCAGGGAAGGAGAGATTTCCAGAGCCTCTGGCAGAGCAGCAGACAGTGTATCAGTATTCATCTTACGAATCACAGCTACAAGCTTGTAAGCCAGGTGAGCTCTCTTTTGTCCATTGGCGGTTTGGGAAAGGCCAGACAACTCCCTCAGAACAGCAAGAATGGCATTTTCATCTTGACTTGGGCTCATATCAACACTCTTGTCAAGGTACAGGGTCTTCATGTTGGCCTCTTCTAACAAATATAAGAAAATCTAAAGTCAGTACATCTACTCTTTCTGACATAACAAATACACAGTGTTTTTTCAGATGGGGCTTACTGTGATCAAACACTCTTTCGTTGTACTCAGTGACTCCCAACAGAGACAGTGTCTGTTTGCTAACACTGGTAACTCCATACTTCCCCCTGTTGATAATCAGTCAGATTAAATATTGTGACAGTGAAATATTATTACATTTTTACATTACATTTTGGATTACATTTCGATTAAATGATTTGGTTGAAATTACTCACTTATAAGAAAATGGCACAAGGAGGTGGTTCTCAGTGCAAACACCAGAGGTCATGTGTTTCTGCGTATTGTCAAATTTGTAGTTGCAAGTCTGTTTGCTTCTGATTAACTGAGCAAGAGGATAGTGCTGTAGGGGACAAAGAGCAACTGACATTAACACACTGTATTAATGATATTTTAATCACACAGTTTGAGTATTTCACTAACAAGGCACTTGAAAAAATTACTTTTAGAGAGCTCACAATAAACTTACCATGCCTGTAATGATAGCCAGGGGGCTGGTGTGGTCCTTGATTGGCCTGAACTGGTCACATCTGGACAAGTCCCTGTTGAGGGTCACATCAGTAGCAATATCTTCCCTGGTGTTCACAGTGTAATCAGTCTTACACAGACCATAGATGGTAGGCTGGTTTGGGAACAAAGTTAAAATTATACCAGGTTTATATTGCAGGTAGCTGGTTTTATTCAGCAGGAAGCCATAAGCATTTTTAGTTTTTTTTATCTGAACTGACCATTTTCTTATTCTTTTCTTCTTGGAGCACAGGCACAGCCAGCGCAGAGATGATACCTCTCTTGATGTTCAGAATGTTGATTAGCTCATCATCTTCAGGGAAGAGCTTGATGTCATTTTCACTTTCTACAATGACTTTTAATGGGTTCCTGAGTAAGAAAACAGAGATAAGTTTTTGTTTTATTTTGTTTTTTTGTTTGCACATTATGAAATTCTTGTCCTACACATTAATGAATAATTCTTAATGGAATGAGTTTAAAAGACTTCTGACCTCATGTCTTAGCAGAAATCAAGACTTGCCTTGGTAAGTTGTTAATAAATGCAGTACATTAAAACATTTTTGTTGTACAACTAAGACAAAAAAAAATCCCACTGCACAAAATGATTCCAACATACTTCTCCATTTCTGCCTTGAAGGTCTCAGTACCAGCAGTGGGTCCAAAGACTGGGTTTCCATCTGCATCCACATTGATGACCTCATTCAGTGTGCACTCCTTGGTGTGCACAATAAAGTGGCATGTGCCTGGAACCTCAATCTCGACCTGTAATACATTAGAAGATTCAGGGGTAATTTCTTCCAGAGTGGATTTTGGACAAATTTGGTCAGATCATTGAGGTCCTTTGCACCTTGCAGCTGACTTTGGGTCCGTTGATAGCTCCATTTAGTGTGTTCAGAGACTCAGCTTCATAGAGGTACTCATACTTGTGGAAGCTCTTGTACCTTTTAGCCACTAGGGGGAGATAAGCAACATTTAATTGCATCTGTTTGATTGAACTTCTATGCCACAGAAGTAAGCAATGCAAATAGTATCAGTTTGTCCTCGTTTCATAATTCATTGCATTATTTATATCAGTGGAATATAAACACCTCCAATATTTAATGTTTTCATTTAACATTTATATACTGATCACATAGAATTATACACTGTAAATTCTGTTAGTAGACCTTACTTAAAAAAAAACAAAAAAGCATTCAAAAACTCAAACTCAAACATTGCCTTAAAAAACTAAGTAAAGTGGAATAGGAATTGTATGTAACAAATAATCATTTGTCAGTTCAACATTCCTGTTCCATTTTACTTAGTTTTCTTAAGGCAATCAGTGTGAATGCTTTTTAAAGTAAGGTTAACTAATTAAAATTTACAGTGTAGACAGTCTTATATTGGCAGTAATACAAGGTACATACAAAGGCACACAGCTTCATCATCTTGAGCATCTGCAAGCAAAAAATTAAGCAACGTTTTAGAAAAAAATGATTCAATATTAACAGAAAAAAAAATTGCTAAATAAATCTGAACAAATTTGCTTTTGCTTCAAATGCACATTTCTGTCTTTTCCACACTTTCACATAAAACATTTATGGTTTCTCATTTATTTAAAATTCTGGAATATTCTCTATTTTTCATAGTCCGGCAGAAAAATATCCACTAATACCTACCAGTAAAGATGACGGTATAAAAAAGCAGCAAAACAAAGAGCTTAGTATCCCCCATGATGGGTTCAATAAACTCTTGCCTTGCAGTGGCTGTTGAGTACTCTGGATGGACTGATTTATGAGTGTTATTCCAGGTCTTTTATACCCCAGTTGGAATGGGAGGTGAGATTGGAGGAGCAGGCTGTTCAGCCCTGCTCCAAAGTTCAGATCATCCACCTCTCTGGCAGGACAAGGAGACTAGTTTCATAAAAAGAACCAGTTTAGTGTTGGTCAACTGATGGATTGCAGATGGATTGCAGATTGCAGTTTTTAGTCTGACTTAGTTTAAATAATGTAAGATAGTCACAAGATTGAACTGTTTTGTTTTTTTAATGAAGATGTTTTTCACTAAATTATACTTCACCAGTAACACAGCATTATTACTTGTGATCTCCTGATCACACTTTAAAGTAATATTCACAAGCAGTCCTTTATCGTATTATGGAATTCTCCTTAAGAACATTTATTTTTCATTTACTCAACTCTCAGTATATTTCTCTCTCTCTGTCTGGTTGGGTTTTTTGGGTTTTTTTTTGTTTGTTTATATAACATTATATAAATATTTATACACACTCACCAGTCACTTTATTAGGAACACCTGGCTCATCAAAACTAGACAATTGAAGATAGCATTGTGTCGGCGTCCAGTCTTTGTCTTAAGACCACTTTTTCACTTACTCGGTCTCGTTTCAGAAGCGGA
The DNA here is from genome assembly GCA_030068235.1 of Notoglanidium macrostoma. Lineage (NCBI taxonomy): Eukaryota > Metazoa > Chordata > Actinopteri > Siluriformes > Auchenoglanididae > Notoglanidium > Notoglanidium macrostoma. Next base: position 8,814,782 of record JAQQZR010000020.1, on the reverse strand, counting down.
AACAATTCTACTCAATGTTGAATCGGTCTAGAGCAGCATAGGTTGCACTTTTAATTTAAGGTTGTAATTTTAGAGGGAGACTTCAAGACCATTTTCCCCCACCACAATTACAATGATGAACTTTTCCTTTTTTCATACCCTCAAAATAATTTTTAAACACACATTAAAAATCAATAAAATTAATCCATTAATTCTTAAGAATAACTATTTTTTTTGGCAATTGAAATTACTATTAAATGCTACAGTCCAGACAGAAGAAAGAAGTACAAAATCTGATTTTCATTTGTCAGTTGTCTGAGCTGTATTTTTAACTAAATGTATGCTATAAGGTAACATGTGAGTTTGAATAGTTCACTGCAACCTATCATTGACCTGTTAAGAAGCTGTCGGCTCAGCAAAAGGAAAATAGGTATCTCTTCGTGGCCTGTACAAGGCGTCTAGTCTGTATGTTCTGTATATTGCTTACTGATAGAGAAGCTACCACTCATTTCATCTGATCCCAGCTGTTGTTGGACAAGGTACACCCACTGATCAATGCATGATCACATGACGGTCATTGATCCTTTCATTCAAAGACCTTGGGTTTATGAAGTATTTTTGCACAAAAGGTATTTTAGGGGTCTATTTACTGGAGGGAGTGTTGGGTATATAATTGGTTATTTACCCAGTGAAAACATTTGCACTGTACCACTTTATATCCACATTGTTTTAACACAAATTATAACAACATGCTGTATATAGGCAGTAAAAGTGTGAGTGTTGGTGTGTGTGAGAGAGTGTGCTGGAAGATGAAACAAAAAAAGGTGTAGTGACAGAAAGCCAAAATTAGACAAAGTGAGAAATAGTTGTAGAAAGTATATATAAAGGATTAAAAGGTGTTTTTTCACACTTAAAAGTCATTCTTTCATTCTTTTATCTAATATGCTAATAGGGCCCTAATATTTTTACATTAAATTCAAATGGTGACCACATATATTTTTGCCACATACTAAAAAAATAGTTACAGGTATTTAAAAAAAATACAAAGAAGAATTCTATGCCAAGCAGTTTAAGGGCATTTTATCAGTGTGAATAAGTTCTGAATAACCAGGAGATCTTAAACATATAGTGCATTAATGCCATAATAATTTCCTAATGTGTTGTAATATTATGTCAGCATAAGCTAGTTAAAGCCTATTGGTATGAAATACATGGATCTCTGTTTCATAGACAACAACAGTGCTGGAGATCCTATTAAACACTACATGTTCACATGTATGTGACCTCAGAGTACAGGGCAAAGAATTTTGCGCTATGCCAATATTCATAAGTCTTATCATGGTTGTGTGTAAAAGTCCACCACAATATCAAAGCTCTGATAAAGGCATGGGGAAGGTAAATGCTTTCTTACGTAAGCCTTTTAGAGAGAATTAAAACACTCTCATTTCACATGAATCTCCATAAATGAAATATGCATAAATAATCTATTAAGGATGAGGCCTTAACCTAAAGAGAATCTAACAAGACAATGTGTTTTCTTATTCACTGCAAATTCTATTACCTAACCTTACTTTAAAAAAAAAAAAGCATGCAAACCAATTGCCTTAAAAACTAAGTAAAGTGGAACAGGAATTGTATGCAACAAGTAAGCATTTGTTAGGACAACTTAATCGGCAATCGGTTTTCATGCTTTTTAAGATGACTATCTAATTAGAATTCACAGTGTTGGGGCAGTTTATATTAAAAAAAAAATTATATTGTTGAAAGCCACACTAGATGATGAGGTCAACTATAGTAATAGAACATGATGAAGGAAAACACTCTGTGGAAGAAATGGTGAGGTAGAACGTTGTCAGGGGAAATGTAGTGAGGGAGATCATGCTGCAGTAGAACACTGAGGGAGAACAAGTAGAGAGAAGCGCAGTAAGGGAGAACAAGTAGAGAGAAGCGCAGTGAGGGAGAACACGTAGAGAGAAGCGCAGTGAGGGAGAACAAGTAGAGAGAAGCGCAGTAAGGGAGAACACGTAGAGAGAAGCGCAGTGAGGGAGAACACGTAGAGAGAAGCGCAGTGAGGGAGAACATGTAGAGAG
>JAQQZR010000020.1:8784582-8796890 GCA_030068235.1 Notoglanidium macrostoma | reverse complement strand
CACACACACACACACACACACACACACACACACACACACACACACACACACACACACACACACACACAATTCAGTTCAAGAGTGTTTTATCAAATCACATTCTTGCCAAAGCAAGTCTCTCTGGTTTTTATCTTTGCTAGTACTGCTGCTGCTACAGAGAGAGAGAGAGAGCGAGAGAGAGAGAGAGAGAGAAAGAGAAAGAGAGAGAGAGAGAGAGAGAGAGAGAGAGAGAGAGAGAGAGAGAGAGAGAGATCCCAATACCCTTGCTTCACTTTCCTTTTCCTTCACCATCAAATTTGTTTGTGCATATCAAAAATCCAATTGTTTGGGTTGGTTTCAATGCTGTGATCCAAATTTCATGATGATAGGATAAACTTTGTAGGAGAAATGAAGAAATAACTGTTCTTGAAAAAATGAAAATGTCAGAAATTATCATGGTATACCTTGAACTTGGAGTGACCCAAATCAGAGGAAAGAGAAAAAACACTTTTACAACTTTGTGTTTGAGACTTATTTTTGCAAGCATATACCCAAATTTGCCCTAATGGCTGCTCTAGAGCCCTTGAGGGGCATACACCAAAACTACTGTGTAGCTGATACTGTCTTCAAGTCAATGTGTCATTTTGTGTGGGGCTATTAGTTTATGTCAAAGTTTCCATTTCTTTAAAGTTTCAATGTGAGTACCTGATCTCTCTCTCTCTCTCTCTCTCTCTCTCTCTCTCTCTCTCTCTCTCTCTCTTCCAAGAATACTATGCTGCCCTCTGCTGAAACAGGTCATGACTTCTAAAATCAAGGTTTCTATGTTTACGGCTTAATTATACTTAATAAATAAATGAATGAATGAATGAATAAATAAATGAACGAATGAATGAATGGAAAGTTTAACCAGCTACATTGCTTATATCAACATCTAATACACTACAATTATTACAACGAAACTGAATTAGTTTGGTTTAGACTACTTTAATAACAACTGACAAAAATCTTCATCTCGTTTTACTTAAAAGATAAAATATAAAAAGTTAAAAGATAATTTAGTAATTTGAAGAAAGCGCTGTTTTCTCTCTCGTTGACTCAGAAAGATTCTTTCCATGGTGAGTCGCCACAGCTGCCTTTTCCGAAGAGAAGCGTATTTGGACTAAACCACACCATGCCCTGGGACGCCATCTCCAAAACTCTGAGGATGACTTACTTTGGACACTTTAATTTTGGGAATATGTTTTCGCGTTCTAATAGTACATGTTTTTAAAATGCTTTTATGGAAGAAAATTCAATTTACGAAAGGAAAATCTGCAAAACTAACCAAACGTCTTTACGCGTCCCCCCTGCAAATAGTTTTGGTCACGCCCACGGGCAGGCAGGCAGGCAGGTCCAGGGTATCGGATCTCCCGGTGGTAAAGAAGATGAGGAGGTTTCAGCTGTTGGTCTGGTAAACGATGGAGCCTGTTTTCTCAGCGGAAAAAGTCAGAATTACTGATGTGCTATGAAATAATGTATTCGTAAAGCTGCGCCACAATGGATGCGTTTGGTGATATATAGTAAAGTTTTGTCGTTATAATCAGGCTTTAATCTTTTCCCCGTTACTAAGGACACTCTTCTGCAACACTACCGGAATCATCTGTAGTCTTCTTCAAGGTAAGTTCAAGTTCGTACTGACAATAAGCTGGATCTTCACACCTTCACATCCGACCACCTGTCAGTTAAACCTGCTTTGCTAATCTGAAGACACAAACTTTCTGCTGAAGAGTAAATAATGTTGTTTTGACGCACAGAGACGCGGTTTTGCAGAACGCCTTTTTGTGTTTATTCACATCTAGTAACAGTTTACAGAAGCGATGGCTGATGGTAGGTGTGGCCCCTCCGTGTTTATCCTTTAAATATCCGGTGCACAAAGAGTTTTTTGAGGTCAGTTTGGAGATAATTTTTGCAACATAAAGCCCGACATATGGTGATGATTAAGAGCCGGTGTGTAAGCAGTTTTAATTGATGTAGTAAGTGTGAAAGGGAAAAACAACAACCCAGTCTGTGCGCCTTCTGTAAATGTCACTGAGTCACGAGCACTTTCAGGTCTCTGTGACATCAGAAGTGGGCATGAATAACAAAGCGTTCAAACGTTACTGGAGAGATTTGTTGTCCTTTTTCTGAATAATTGGTCATGCTGGGGTCAGCACTGGATTTATAACCCTTACAACAGGAGTGAGGACTTTGAATATTGGGAGCTTGAGACAATCCAGCATGTCTACATGATCTGCTTCCTTTGAGATAAATCTAGTGGCACACACAACAGGATGTTCAGTGACTTTGTCTGACTGGAGCAGTTCGTAAGAAAGCCTTGACCTTTCAATGACAGGTTGAACAAACAAGTTATTCTGCGGAGAGAAAGAAAAACTACTCGGAAACATCTGATGAGCTAGCACATGAGGCGTTAGTTTTAGGCTCAGCTTAAACGGTCCAGAGGAGCAAGAGAAAGCCGACGGATTTGTGTTTTGCTGATCTTTTGACACCAGTCAGGATAGATTTCGGTTACCCTTCGTCCAAGTACAGGGACATAATGAGGCTCAAACACAAAGAGGGCTTGATGATTTATGCATGATGGACCAGAGTTGACGCCCTACTACTCTGTAACCACCAGGAGAATTGTACCAAGACAGCTGAGGTCATCAAAGTGTCATATCAGTCAGTCAGTGGAAATATCTTATGAGCTAGGAAATATGGAAGAAATGCTGTAGGTGTATAAGAGACAAGTTAGTGCTGAGCTTTGTCTGTTTCTCAGTCTTGAATTTTGCACCGAGGTCCTGCTGGGAATTGCGTGTTGCATGGTGGTGCAAACTTGCGATTGAGTACAACAGAACATTCTGTTTAGCCAGGACAGCATGGGTGAGAGTTTGACAGTGGTCTGTGTACTGTGTGTTGTAAGAAGAGACAGCGTGATAAAGACAAGCAGTAATGGCCTGGCGAGCACTAATGTTACATAAACATCTCCACACTGTGTACATTCAAGGCCTGACTAGCAGCACGACGTATGCTGGTCCATTTTAACACTCCGGCTAATTCTATAGACATGAGTGTGCTGGAAGATTGTGGTATAATATTTTAATAATGATCAACTGACTGATTCAAAATAGTCATTTGATAAAAGTATCAATCGTGCATTAACAAGCACTCATCCCTAACTAAAGACCCTGATGTGGTGAGAGAGAAAAATCTTTAATGGTGGTCTGGTTGGACGCTTGTTATTTGCTGTGGTCCAAATAAAATTAGGATTTCACAAATATGGATTTGTTTATTTGTTTGTTTAAGACTTGGAGTTTTTAAGGCCTGTAGCTTAAATTGCTCATTCACAACAGCTGTAAAACACCTGGAAAAAAGGTTTGAAAGGCCAAAAATCGACTGTCTCAGCAATACTCAATAATGAGTACATGTATATAGTCAGTATATTACATATTACACCCCTGTCCCAAAAATAGCTTATTCAAGATTTTACTTTATCTTTTCATACAAGATGTGCTTGACTGTATTTCAGCTCTGTATTTGTACTACCCCCATGTCGTTGTTATTTGAACTAAAAAAGGGCCTGTGGGACCAGTCTTCTTGTATGCAGTATGTCCTTTTTTTCCATGCCACTGCATTTTGTTCTGCAGACTGGAAATTTCTGGGTTTTATTGTGGCTTGGCAAGCATTTGAAGGAAAGTGGGAGTGAGTAAAACTCATGGTTATGTCTACATCTGCAACTCCCAAGAAGCAGAGCAGCAGTTACATGTGACTCAGGTTTCAGGAGTAGACTAACCACTTCCTGTTGAGGTGGACACTAAAAATATGAGTAGAGGTTGTGCACATCCTCTCACCGTAAAGCATAAGAAATGAATGCAAGCTCACCAAATTGAACAAAGTGCATAAAAGGGACATTTGAACAGTTACCAGAAATTTCCATTTAAAGTTAATAATACAATATGTAATAATAATTTAGCATACTGATTACTCTGAATTTATCTTCTGCTCTATTTATGAGTAGCAAAATTGTGACCTTGTTTATCATCACATCATTTTTGTCGTTATTGACTGTAAGAGTCATGGTGGCAGCGGATATGCGCCAATATTTAAAAGCAGTTATTCTAAAAAAAGAAATGTAAATAGGCAAAAGAATCAGTATTAGATACAAACCTGGGAGGAAATTAGGGAACAAACATGGCCACACGTCCATTTCTTTTTCAGTATCTTTAACGTTAAGTTTTTATAGGTTTAAGTGGATGCGGTACCTGAATTGTTACATTTTGTCAACCATTTCACCTATATAATCTCAAAATGGGTTTGTATGCAGGTATGCTACTCGAGCATTTCCGTCCCACGGTCTAGGAACTGATCATATTGTTAAAATTAAATTAAAGCTAGCAAAATATAATGCCGATCATCTTGCATGTCACAGCTGAAACGTTCAGAGCTGCTTGTTAGGCTATAAAAAGAGCTAATGGGTTCAGATCACACGTTTTCAACAGTCAACAGTCCTCTAATATGTCACAAAGCACATCTTACTGATGCTGAAAGATGAAAGAATTCTGCATGACCGTGAAAAAATAAGCATGAAATATGAGCATTGGGCAGAGAATTTAATCTTGCACACATTGAGCTTGAGAGAAAATGCTTCATCCTGTGTTTCAGTAATCTGAAATGAAAGAACTCTGTTGTAGTATCTCTGTGGAATTTAGGATGGAGATGTAGAGAATGTGGAGAATGCTGGAGGTGTAAAACTGTGACTCTGTGTCTTCTGACGCACATACACACACGCATTTTCACAGAAATATTTCTTTCTATGAATATATTATTGTAATTTGCTGCTGTATCACTCTACCCTGCACTAACATTTATTCATACAGACAGGACTGTAACCTGTTTTCTATCATCTGGCTTGTAACTCACACTGTCTTGTTGGTTTCCTAGGTTATCTAGCGTGACCTTTTTTAAATATCTCACAGATGGCCATTAGTTCCCCGCCCCACCACACCAGCATCGAGAAATCGAGAAATTTTCCCTTTAATAGGCCATTAAATGGTATCCATGGATACTGGACTCCTTTCTCTCATCTCACTCGATGTAATATCTGTCTCCATCAGGCTAAATCCTCATCTGACAAAAGCGAAGAAAAAAGATTCTGAAATTGGAAATATCAAAAAGGAAGATTGAAATGACTTATTATTTTTATTCATTCTGTTATGATTGTGCAGGGCTGCTGTGAGACACCCAGACACAAGAGTGATCCAGCAGAGCCGACCTGGTGTAGCAGTGTATTACCATCATGGGGAAACAGAATAGCAAGCTGCGTCCTGAGGTTCTGAATGATCTGCGGGAAAACACCGAATTCACAGACCATGAGTTGCAGGAGTGGTACCGCGGCTTCCTTAAAGATTGCCCTACCGGCCACTTAACTGTGGACGAGTTCAAGAAAATCTACGCCAATTTCTTTCCATATGGGGATGCCTCTAAATTTGCAGAACATGTATTTCGTACCTTTGACACCAACGGTGACGCGACTATTGATTTCCGGGAATTCATCATCGCGCTGAGTGTGACATCACGTGGAAGTCTGGAACAGAAGCTTCGCTGGGCCTTCGGCATGTATGACCTGGACAGGAACGGATACATCAGCCGAGCCGAGATGCTGGAAATAGTGCAGGTGAGAGAAGAGCGCGAGCTGTGAAGACACTGCTTTGATTAATTTGGTGTAATTATTTTTCCGTGCTATCATGTTGATTTTACCAACAGACACATTGACACAGGACCTAAGGTGGTATATAGGTCATGAAGAAATCACACAAATCAAATGTAGGCCAGTGATTGAAAAGGAAAGGAGAAAAGAAAAGAAAAATTCACACATTCTGGAAATCTTTTCCCAAATCTACTTTCTGTCCTTGCATTTTATTTTGTTTCTCTATCTGCAGTTCTGTATTTGCACTGTAGGTCCCTGTTGCTAGATCAGTTTGCTCCATATCAGTATTGGTTCAGGTGAATGTTTGGTGATCGAGTTGCCTGAATAAACAGAACCTATCAAGCTGCTGTTCCACAGGCCATATGGTTGTGCCAAAAATGGCAAGGGCTCTGTGTGCATTTAACAAAATAATAATGTTGACTGTGTATGATTAGTAATCATAATTCAAGAGTACTTCTTGGAATTAACTGATCAAAATAGCAATGGGTGGTGTTTACAGAATGATGAATGAGTTAATTGTTTCATAATGAGTCGTTTTTTTCCCCCACAAATACAGGCAATTTACAAAATGGTGTCCTCGGTAATGAAGATGCCAGAGGATGAGTCGACCCCAGAGAAACGCACTGACAAGATCTTTAGGCATATGGACACAGACAATGATGGTACAAAAACTCTCCTAAACTGTGCTGTATTTATTTTTTTTGTTATTATTGCAGTGTTGTTCCTATGATGAGGTAACATTAAGGGTATCAGAGGTGAATTATTGAAAGGCCTGTATTTTGTTTTGCACATTCACCCTTCAGTAAGCATTAAGTATCCCAGTAGTAGGATAGCATCTGGGATTCAGCTTGGAGTTCTAGGAGCCCTCAAGGACACAGCTGGCTGTGTTCTCATTGGGAGGGGAAAATAAGGCCCTGAAATATTATGTAACCTCTGTGGCTTAGGGTGTAGTTTGTAATTGACCACGCTGTACAAAAACAAATGAAAAATAATTTAAAAACAATTTAAAGACCAGTGAAACCTACTTGGGTAGCACAGTAGCGCTGCCGCCTCAGCTCCAGGGTCACCGGTTCAATTCTGAGCTCGGCCACTGTGTGGAGTTTTGCATGTTCGCTCTGTTGGGTTTCTTAAGGATTATCTGCTTTCCTTCCAAGCACATATCCGTAAGTGGACTGGTTACTCTCGGTTCTTAAGTGTGCATGGTGCCATGTGATAGAGTGGTGTCCCATTGATGATGTTCCTGTATTTGCGCTCAGTGCTCTTGGGTCAGGCTCTGGACCCATTACCATCCTTACCAGGATAAAGTGCTTACTAGAGGTGAATGAATGGCTACTACTATTGAAGTCATGTGATCTGTCTATCTAGTTTCAGATCTAGTCTCAGTAACTGCATTTATTGCTTTATTGGCAAAATCAATACAAATTCAACAAAACTTGTTGGCTGAGAGATGCATAAGACCACAACAAAAAACAAAAGCTGATAACACTGTATGCTGCACTTAAGCAAGATAAATCAGTTGCATTAGCAGTAGAACAGGACTGTTACCTTGTCTAATCGCCATGAAGAAGGATTTCCATTGTCATTTCCCTACATTTTGTGCTTTTGTTTTATCTGTTTATTGTAAAATATTACAGTATAATTTGCCTTAGTGCATAAATAATTATGAAAATATGCCCGAGTATAATATCTGACCTTTGGCTCTTTAATATTGCAGGGAGGCTTTCCCTGGAGGAGTTCATCAAAGGTGCCAAGAGCGATCCCTCTATTGTCCGACTGCTTCAGTCTGATCAGAGCACTCCTCAGTAGTTGTGAAAGCAGCAACACCCACACAAAACTACATCATATATTCACACTTAGACAGGAGGATCAGTTGGTTGCTCTCCGAGGCATGGACCGCATTTGAGTAACAAATCGGTTTAACATATATACAATATGTTAGTCACAAAATCTGCTCAGTTTATTACTCAGATGCACTTATGGATTTTGCCCAACCAAGTACCTTTTTTTTTGGTTAAAGGAGGGTTATATTATTTGGTAAATGTCAAATAAGCTCCTAAAGCAACTAATTTTATTCAGACAGTCAAGATAACCAGTTAATTAATATATAACCATAAAAAGAACTCTTGAGGCAAAAGCATTGGCTATATTTGAGGAAGTTCAAACAAGCTTTAGAAAAATGAATCTGGATATGACAGCCATGGGTAAAAGGCACCATGGTTTTCTTTCTTTTAAACCCAATATGCAAACACAAGTAGCACTTAGAAGTAGTAGTAGGTTAAAGCTCAGTCCAAAAATCCTGTGAGTGTACCATTGATTTGGTTCTGCAAATGTAACTATGTCCATTTAAGGAAATGGTAAGGTAAATCTTTCAGTGTTTAGTCTTGTATTGAATTTGTTTAAAACTACAGTTTTAGTCTTTGGACAGTTGTTCTTTGCCAGCTTACATAGTTTTCCTGCCACTGTGCTACGCCATCAAGAGCAACTTGCCAAAACCAGGGTTTATGTGGATTGTATCAGATTCCTTGGTTCGTTAACCATATATCGTTGCCTGTATAGTAATCAAGGCTAGTGCACTTCAGCAAAAAGCTATATTGCTATAGCTCAGTATAGTCAACCATAGATATGAGCTCCTTTGCAGTTGAATGCTGTATTTGTATGAATGATATATTAAGGCAAGCAACTAACCATTATTTAAAGCTAATAAATAAACTTAGATAGCCATACAAAAATAAAATTTTTAGTAGGATTTGTACATCCATAATAAAATGCAGCCATTTTATCCATGTTCCTTTTTTTTTTATTTTCATAACAAAAACATTAAACAGACTTGTGTAAGAAAAATCTACACAGTTCCCACTTTACTCCCTGTCCGGCACAAATACAGTGGAAAGCGGATGACTAACTTGTTTCTAAAAAAAATTCAACCAAAAAATAAAAAATAAATAAAGAATGTCGCATTGAAGGGGAAAATGAATAGGATGTTTCGACAGGGGAAACAGCAGGTTAAATCAAGGACAAAGTAAAGCACTCATGACCGCATCCGGTAGCCTAGAGCCATTTCCTCTCCTCAGTGAACGTCCTGTATCAGCTACCTGCCCCCATTAACTACTACAACTTTGTCCTATTTTAGTCACTGTTTGCTGAGGAATGGAACCACTGGATAACCAAAGGGCTGGGTAGGATTTTATTGGAACAGACCAAACAAACTTATTCTGAAGCTATGTGTATTGGGTACAACTGGACAGGGAAAAGCGAAACAACAATCCTGATCAACATCCTTATCGGCACATCCAAACAGTCAGTCAATCAAACGGAAAGGAGGCCTGTAAGGCAAAGCTAAAGCAACCATTTAAATCCCGATCCCGCCTCATTTCAAACGATTGGAGAGAAGTTAAAAGTGAGACATGTCTCTGTTTCAAGAGTGTTCAGTAACTTAATGTCCCAGTTTTCCCCTCATCCATGGGAGAGGAGAGGCAGCTCATAGACAGGCTCAAACTGGACAAGCCTTGCACAACCTATGAACTCATAATTCATCCTTCTCCAAATCGTCCAGCTCCACATCACTCAAGTCAATGTCATCCTCCATAGGAAGCTGAGGGAATGGAAAAGACAGGAGAATACCTTGTGAGGACAAGTTTGACATTTCATAGGGTAAATGTGACAAGGACAAGAACGTCCCAAATGGAGGTCGATAATAACCCTTCTATTACCCAACATTTTTTAACATGGTTCTCAAATAAAATCTAAGTCTAAATGAATATTTTTAATATGTACTTTCACAATGTGCCTCTGAACATTTTTCACTGTGTTGGTGTTACACGAGAAACCAAAAGCTCAACCACCTACTGATTTACATTTTTACTGTTAAAAAAAATAAATAAATAAAAAATTTGTTGATTCATTAAAGCTCTTTACCTCGAACATAAATAAATAAATAAATACTCACGACGCCATCCTTCCCGTCCCAGGCTTCTACAGTGTGGATCTTGGGTAAAGCCCCACCTGTAATTGTTCCGGTGGAACCACGCCCTACAGAGAGATCCCTACAGTGAAGGAAAAGGAAAACAAAAATATATGAAGTGCTGTAATAACGCTCAGTGAAATATGTGGGAACAGAAGGGGAAAACATTACCTTAAGAACTCATGGATTCCTGTCTCACTGAACGAGCCTTTAAGAAGCGCAAACTTCATCTTACGAGTATTAATAGCTGCCATGGCTGGGTAGCCGAAACCACCAATCCCCAAAGAGGCCTCAAGTTCCATCTGAGCTCCAGATTCGGTCCACAGCCAGCTATAAAAGAATGGAAGGAAATTTAATAAAAATAATAAATAAATAAAATCGCAGTGCATTTAACAATAGATATTATTACAAAGCGGTTTTAATAAAAAATATGGGGGGCAAAAAAAAAAAAAAAAAAAAAAAAGACACCTTTGAACAAGCTTATCAATGACGACAAAAAAATAAAAAATAAAAAAAACTCTCCAAAATAGCAGTAGAAAGAACAATTGAGAGGAGCCAGGCTCTAAACTGATACTAGGTAGTGCAAGTTGTACATATTTGGACTGATAAAGAGAAAGGCCAAGCCACTAATGACAAGTATTTCCAAAAATATTAATTCTTGTAGCTTGCTATTCTTTCCATGCTCTAAACTAACATCTGTCCACTTTATAAACAATTTATATGGAAATGGGATACAGTCACGGACCCCCACATCTTCTTCTTGTACTTCTCAGCCATCTTCATCAAGACTTCCAGATAAGCATTTCTGCCCGCTGCACCTGAAACACACAATAAGCAATAGGGCTAGTGTAAGTTTGGATTATATACATTGTCAAGAACAAGAAAGAAAGAAATAAAGACTGAAATTCATATGTTTTTTTTTTTTTTTTACAAACGCATCTTGTTTATTTATTTAAATTGGTTTCTGAATCAAAATGTATTTTTAATAAGTGTTTTTACTTTAAACAAGTAATAGTAATAGTGTTCACTTAAACTGAAATTCTTTCCCCCAAACAAGCGGTTTTCCTTTAGACCTTCGCCTATAGATGCTAATAATGTGCAAAGCTATACATTCAACTGATCTCTCAACTTTGGTTAAATAGCAAGTGTACACGTGCTCTAATGTTCTGATTCAGTTCTCATACCTGTATCTAGAATATGAGGCAAAACAGCAATAAGACAAAGCTGATGATCCCCACAAATCTTCTTCAAAATGTCCTCATTCAGAATCTAAAAATAGATGATGCACAATTACATTAAAGCACAATTTATTCCCTTAAAATATAAACGAAAGCATGGTTCTGGAAAGCAGTGCCAGAAGTACAGCTAGCTAAGCTTAAGGAAACAGGATAAAAACGGACCTCTAGCAGATCTGGAGGAGGGGCGTTGTCTGAGTAAAGGTCCAGGGCACGCGCAATGATGTCCGAGCGTGTGCGTCCACCCTGGTAGTCTTCTGGCTCGTCTCCTTTTCGAAAGATTTTAATGGTAGGGAATCCTCTGATCTACAAATGATGAATTAAGACATGAGTTTTATGAGTTTTCAGTCCTCAAAACCCACGTCTAAACAGATATGAAACACATGATTCAGATATCAGACTCACTCCGTAGCGGCTCGCCAGACCCTGATGAACTGTAGCGTCTACAGCTCCCAGCTTCACTCTACCGTTGGTCTGCTCTTTGACCTGAGTAGCTGCAGCCATCCATTCAGGCTCAAGACTGAAATGATCAAATTAAATATTAATAACCAAGACCATTAATACAAACACAATGCTTTATTTTGCAATAGTATAATTCATGTACATGCGCGATTCTTTTTAATACACATGACATTAAAAGGGCCCAAACAGCATCATTTAGGAACTTTAGGCAAAATTTATGCAAGCTTACTTTTTACAGTGTCCACACCACGGTGCAAAGAATTCCACCAACCACACATCATTGCTGTCCAAAACCAAGCGGTCAAAGTTATCATCAGTCAGCTCTACCACATCTCTCTTATCGCCACCACTGCTACCGCCAGAGCTCTAAAATCAACAAACAAAATAGAAAAAAATTAATACAATGATACAAGAAAATAGAAAGAGAGAGAAAAAAAAAAAAAGAATTTGTGCACTTCAGTACCTGTCTGCTGTGGTCAGATCCTCCAGACTTTCCACTCAGTCGGTCTTTCACTAGAGATCGCGCTGCATTCAGAGCTGCCTCGACAATCGCCTGACTGCTGCGTCCACCTACAGACAATAGACACCATGGAGAGCGTTCAATACACAGCACTCTGCAGCACACAGGGCCAGGTCTGGGCAGTGAATACAAGTTTGACCTTAGTTCATTCTAAAGCATTAAATATCTCTATTTTTTTTTTTTATAGGTTTGTACACTTCCTTTTTTTCTTGAAACATGAACACTGTATTACATTTTACTAACACAATGCAACAACAAGCACAATAACAGTTTGTTCAGGAAACATGATTTTTCATTGCCATATTTTTCATGATGGCGGATTAATAATTAAAAAGGATGACTAAAGAGTAAAAAAAGTTTGGACACGCCTACTCTTTTTCATAGGTTTTTCTTTATTTTTTTTGCTTTCTACATTGTAAAACATTACTG
>JAQQZR010000020.1:8770428-8781626 GCA_030068235.1 Notoglanidium macrostoma | reverse complement strand
TATATATATTGAATGTGTTGCTAGGGGCCTGGGACTGCTGGTTTGAGCCAGGATACACTGGGATACATGGAACATGGAGTGAACATGGCTGTGGCATGGAAGTTCCAAATGTTACATCATTTACGCGCTCCAGAGTTTGTAGGGCCCTATGTACCTTGCTCCAATCTTATGACAGCTGGTGGTTCCTCTCAGGTCCCTTGTAGCCAACCAGACTAGATCCCCTGGATGATAGGAGTCTCTCCCCTGCACCGATCAGCAAAGGCCTTAGTGTGCCATGTCACCTGTTTCAGCCGCTGGTGGGCTTGCTCTCATACCTGCTTGCTCCTCCGGAACCATTCATCCACCACTGGAGCCTCTGTGGTGACACCATTCCAGGGAAACAAAGGAGGCTGATAGGATGCACTGAAAGGTGGTCAGGTTGGTAGCTGAGTGATGCAGTGAGTTTTTGGGCATATTCGGTCCAGGGAAAAAATCGGGAATATTCTCCCTTGTTCTTGGTGCAGTACACCCTGAGGAACTGTCCCACATCCTGGTTGGCCCATTCTACCTGGACGTTAGCCCGGGGATGGTAGCCAGAAGTCAGGCTCCCAGCTTCTCCTTGAAGTGAATTGCGGTCCTCGCTCACTCACAATATCTTCAGGGATGCCAAAGTACCTGAATACATGCTCGAATATAAGCTCAGCTGTATGAATTGCTGTGGGAAGTTCTGGGAGGGACTTGGAAAATCTGTCCAAAATGATAAATGACTGTGTTACAATAAGACTCAGGTAGATCAGTGATAAAGTAGATGGCGAGACGAGATCATAGTTGGGATGGCGTGGGCAACTGGTTGAGCTTTCCCACAGGGAGAGTGTGTGAGACCTTAGACAAGGCACAGGTAGACCAAGATGTTACGTACTCCTTGATGTCATGGAGCATGTTGGGCCACAAGCATTTAGTATGGAAGAGCAAATATGTGCACTGGGTGCCAGGGTGTGCAGTGCCAGGTGTGTGCCGTACACTTGGCTGTCTTTAAATACTCAAGGTTTTTATGGTTCATATGTATGATGAGTGGATGGGTAGCCCCCTCAAGCCAGTGTCACCACTCCTACAGCACCAACTTCACCACCAGCAGCTCACAGTCTCCGACATCATAGTTCTTTTCTGCCAGGGTGAGATTTTTTTAATAAAAGGCCACTGGATGGAGCTTGGGCCTCTTGCCAAAATGGTGGAATAGCATAGCCCCCACACTGACCTCAGAGGCTTCCACCTCCACCACAAAAGGCTTTGAGGGGTCTGGGTGCTTAAGGACCTTGGCTGTGGTGAAGGACCACTTTAATTGGGAGAATGCTTCCTCTGCCACAGGATTCCAGACCAGGCTCTTGTGTGCCTTCTTAAGTAGGGCTGTCAGTGGGTCCATGACAGAGCTAAATCCCTGGATGAAGTGCCAGTAGAAGTTGGTGAACTCCAAAAACCTCTGCAACTCCTTGATTGTGGTGTGTCTGGGCCAGGTAGTGACTGTTACGACCTTCTCCTCATCCATAGAGACCCCCTCAGCACTAAGAACACATCCCAGGAATGAGATCTTTTTGGCGTGAAACTCGCACTTTTCAGCCTTTGTGTAGAGCTGGTTGTCTCTCAGGCATGCTAGACCCCTCTTGACAATGGGCGAGTAGATCAAGGTGTCATCAATGTATGCAATGATGAATCGCCCCAGCATATCACATAGAACATCATTGATCATGCACTGAAATATGCTTGGTATACAGGACAGACCATAGGGCATTATCAAATATTTGTAGTGGCCAATAGAGGTGCTAAAGCTCTCGTCCGTGGGGACCATCATGGATGCACACCAGATTACAAGAACTAGGAAAGTCAATCTTTGTGAATATCTTGGTGTAGGGTAACTGTTCTAAAGCTGAACGCACCAGTGAAAGTGCATAGGGGTATTTCACAGTTATCTGAATCGTCCCTGAGTAACTGATGCATGGCCTGAGTCCTCCTTCCTTTTTCTTCACAAAGAGAATCCCAGCCAAAGCAGGTTATGTGGAGGGACAAATGTAGCCCTGCTGAAGCACCTCCTGGATGTATTAATTCTGTATTCTGTAAAACAGCTCACATTGCTTCTAGTTCAAGTCGTCTGTACTAGCTAAGTTTTACTCAAGATGTCTTCAGGAGCTACCAAAGGATGAGTATAACCGATGTCCATCACATATGTAGGTCGACATCTATGTATGAATGTATAAGGGGTTTAAAATATATGCTTCCTCATTTATATTATTATATATGCATCTATGAGGGTATGTATCTGTTAACGTTAGTGGTCTCAAATGGGGATAATGACTAGCAAACTAATGTTAACACTAACTAACTCATCTTAGCTGATTACTGAAGCTGAACATTTGTTATTCTCTGCAAATTTCTGATTACTAGCTTTTATACCTCAGGGCATCAGGGCAACCTGTCACAGGTCTATGAGGAAAAGCAAGAAGCCACACAGCATGACAGTAACTTCCTCTTAATTACACTTAATTCTCATGTCACACATTACATAGCCATATTTTTCTTAAGGTTTCATCCTTTGAAGTGATGACTTAGTTGAACGTCCAGGCATTGCACATTGTGGCACACAGCAAAAACCACTGCTAGGATTTTCCTGCTTCTGGTAACTTTATAGACCTTGACAAAGACATTTTCTTCTTCTGACTAATATTCAGATATTAAAATCTAATAAAATGCCAACAATAAAAAACACAAGCTAGGTTAGCTAATTAGCTATCGCCATCAGTTAATACCACCTTCTGCTGTTACTGCCTTCTCTGACAAGTGGATGTAATGAGACCAGTTTTCCAGTTCGGACATATGACTTTCGACATAAGGTCTATTAATATTAGAAGGTAAACAAAGTCCAAAACATGGAGCAAAAGCCAAAGTCAAAAACAGGCAACGGTCAAACCACTGCGCAGGCAGTTATATCAAAGGCTAGCCTAAGGCCAAAGTCCAAAAGGCAGGCTAAGGTCAAATCAAGTGGCAACCGGTCAAAACAAGTGGCAACCAGGTATATCACAGGCTAAGGCTATGGCAAGGTTAAGGTCCAAAAACAGATATAAAAAAAAGAACAGGCAATATAGAACAATAACATCAGGCTTGGCAATAACCGTGAAAACACATGTCAAACACTTTGCACAAACTAAGGAAACAAAGGAGCTTAAATAATATGACTATGACTACAACATAAATGCAAAACAGGTGCAAATAATCGATAATCAGAAGACTGGGAACAGGGAAGTGCAGAGGAGTGCTTTGAGCAATAGTCCTCAGGAGCCATGTTTATAGGCCTTCTTAGAAATTGAGTCCAGGGATGATGTGACACTAAATTTAAATATATAAACAAATAAATAAACAAATAAATAAACAAATAAATAAATAGTTTACAATACATTTTAAAATATATATATATATAACGAATACCACTACCACTAAGGTTGTCCAATATACAGATGGCTGTCAAATTAACCGTTTCATGCACAGATTCTGAAACATATCCAGATTTTTTTAGATTGTTTTGCATTGCATGCAAATTCAAATTTATTTACACTTTTACACACACACACACACACACACACACACACACACACACACACACACACACACACACACACACACCAGGCCTTCTGAAATAGTCTGAATGATCAGATTTAAATCTGTCCCTAAAAGTCATTAGTAATAGCATAGTAATTAGGTGCATTTACACCTGAACTTCATGTGGATGATCCCTATTCAGATTTAATCCTGATGGTCAGAACACATAGGATTGGTTTGGAGAAATCAGCAAATACACCAAGAACTCAAAATCAGATCAAGTTTAGGACTGTAGCTGTCCTGCACTACTCAGCAATGTACCAAACTCACAACTGTAAATGGGATAAAAATAAAAGTAGCATTCATTTACAAAACATCAGGAAGTTTCTAAGTCATTCTGCTTTCATTAATAATACGAAACACACACACACACACACACACACACACACACACACACACACACACACACACACACACATTTACAGTTATATATTGTGCAAAGGATCAAGTTAGCTTTTACCAAATGCTCCATCACTAAACACTGACATTTCTCCCGTCTGTTTATAGCAATATGTAATAGTGCAGAGTTTCATGTCAGCTCGCTGAATCACTGCACACTCGGTTAAGATCACAGATCAGAATCATTATTTACATTCACAGACATCTCGTGATGTCAAAACAAACTCGGTCATGCATTTAAAGATATTCAACACACGTTAACCAGAGAATCCCCAAGTAGCCATTTGCTAATTAGAGTTTGCATTTTCTGAATTGCGATCTTTTAAGCTATCACTTCGTTATCATGTTCACAAACCGAAACACCAAGTGCATTGACCAGGTTAGACAGTTCTTACCCAAGAAAGGTCGCATGGTTGTTACCAGGCCGCAGCTAACAGCACTGACACACTGATGCCCGTTCAGTCCAACAGCAGAAACACCGCACCGCTAAACCGCACAGGAACATAAAGCACACGCACTAGCTTACCGTGGCCCGCGCTGATTGGCTCTCCGAAACCCAGAGCCAATCACATCCAATCAACTCCCGCCGTGTAGTTTTGAAAGGCGGAGAAGTACGGCGACGCAAAGGGGACAAGCCTGCTGCGCAAGACCGGCGAGATTTGCATTCGCCCTGTTGCTATGCAATAATTAGCAATAACAGTCACGTCACGCTTTTGAGACACGTATCATACTCGACACCGAGACGCGTTTACTTGATCAGATCAATCTTATGAAACAAACACGAGTCACTGTTACAAAACAAAGAAATTAATATCTGGCATGCTGTCACACTTCCTGTGTTAATGTGTTATCTTGGATATTTCATATATAATTACATTCAATGGCTTGGACTGCAGTAGAAAAGAATACAGAGATAAAACTGTTTGCATTACACGTTAGCATGAAAGTAGAAGGCGCCTATATTCAGTTAAATAGGGTGACGTCAGGTGTGTTAGGACATCAGGTAAATTGGGACACTTTAACTTAGAAGCATTTATTTTTCTGACCTGACAAGTGAAAGTCAAAACATATTATGCTGTTAAACAGTTGAGATGAAACTGCTTGATAGAAGTAACATGACGTCATATAACGGGGCGTGGTCAACACCAACAAGGAAGTTCACCCCCCAAAAATCTTATAGCAAAGATGACATATATTTTGAATGTTGTTTCTCTCACAAGGTTGAAGGAGGAGAGAGAGAGAGAGAGAGAGAGAGAGAGAGAGAGAGAGAGAGAGAGAGAATGTACTACTGTGAAAAAAGTTCAAGTAATTTGGGATGGCAGTTCAGGTTAGTTGGGACAGCCTTGAAACAAAATACAGAGTCAGCCAAAATAATTTACACACACTTCAGGAAAAGATAAATTTGTTTAAATATCTTAATACTAGATTTATTCAGCCATCACGAGATTAATGCAAGTTACCTTTGGCCTCTACAATTACAAGAGGTGCTCAAAGTGGTGGCCATTAGCTTCCAGACATTTATTTGTAGAAGTGTTCCTGAAGTGTGTGTACAGTCTTTTGGCTGACTCTGTATGTGGAGAGAAGAAAAGAGATCTAATGAATGCATAAATAGATGCATGAAACACCCTTCAGCTATGGTGAAGCAGGGAAATAAGGCACACAAGGAAATACAAAACGTTGCTACCATTGTGGATCAATCTGCTGTGTTTATGTTCATGTTTATTTTTAAATCCTTTGCTATGCTGCTACCTTGACATTTTTTTTTAATTGAATTTTAGAAAGGATTGGGGATTAATTTGGAAAATATGGAAGATTATTATTGTAAGAAATCAATTATATAATGTTACAATCATAGAATGGTATACTATGTAATCAACTTTATGTAGTAAGTTTTACACAGTCCACTATGTACAATTCATACAATGTTAGTATGTTGATGATGGATTTGAAGATGTATTTGAGTCCTGTTATTGAAATTTGATTTATTGATGCTATGAATAAGTATGCTGCAAATAAATAATGTTTAAACATGTAATTAAAGATGAAAGAGAAAGCCTAAAGCCTAAATAAAAATATCAGATTTCAAATGACCAAACATGACTTCAAATGATTACGAAACTAAAATGTACTAACAGAAAGGTTAGAATGTGGCATATTTCCCTTCACATGTACATGATTTCAGAAATGTATCATGCCTTGGGGTATTTTTGCTTTTTTTTAATGGCAAGAAAACTTAAATAATGTGGAAATTTAAGAAATGTCCCAATATATCTGACTTCACCTAGGGATAGTTAATTTCCATTCATGATTTCAAAATTGCATTCATCTACAATAAGTCTAATGACCAGGCCTGGAGTTAGCTTGCCTGCTAGGTTGACTTTGGCCATTAGAGGGAGACATAAGCAGTCTGCCAGCTAAATACTCTGAATCAGTCTCACCTATCCCCTGGCTCTGTTAAAGGCTCGCTTGGCATTTACTTGATGCTCAGTCTGGAGTTAACATTGTGAGGGTAAGACTGAGCTGGTATGGGTCATTTTGAAAATTAAAGCTGTACTGTATCTTCGGGCGAGAGGCGGGGTACACCCTGGGCAGGTCGCCAGTCCACCAGAGGGCCAACACAGACAAACAAATACTCCCACAACCACACATGCTTGCATTCACACCTATGGGCAATTTAGAGTAGCCAGTTGACCTAATCTGCATGTCTTTGGACTGTGGGAGGAAACCGGAGAACAGGGAGAACATGCAAACTCCACACTGAAAGGCACCCTGGGTGATCGAACCCAGGACCTTCTTGCTGTGAGGCGACAGTGCTAACCATCACCGTGCCACCTCTTTATGTCATACATGTATAAAAAAAAGGTTAAAAACGCCCATGCAAGGACGTTCCAAAATCTCATGTATGCCTACTGTATGCATGAGATTGTGTACTACTGTGACAAAAGTTCAGGTTAACTGGGACAGGCTTAAAACAAAATACAGAGTCAGCCAAAAAAATGTATACACACTTCAGGAAAAGAAAAATTTGTATAAATATTTTAGTACTAAATTTATTCAGACATCACAAAATTAATACAAGTTACCTTCGGCCTCTACAAGAGGTGCTCAAAGTGATGGCCATTAGCTTCCAGACATTAATGTGTAGAAGTGTTCCTGAAGTGTGTATTTTTTTTTTTGGCTGTCTCTGTATTAGCCCCTTGCACCGTTCTTAAATTTTTATTAAATATTTCAATGACTCAATTGTCTCTATTTGTAGGTTCCTTTTATACTGTATTGCCATGTTTATGTGCTTGTATTTATTTTCCCTTCTCTATAGTTATTAACGTATTTCTACGATAACTGTTTATATCCCACGAGTCCCACACGCATATCCCACAGGTACCTTATATTCATTGGATAATGTTGAACGTGTCGTAATTATTTTAATGTTTTATTTTTAAAAAAGTTCTCTCTTCACTCTTTCCTTTCAGCCTTTTTGAGGAGAGAAGGCACTTGTTCTCACTTTTCTGTTTCACCAAGTGCTCCATCCACTGTGTTACCTGTACTTTGGTGGTGCAGTAGCTAGCATGTTATGTTGTAAATGCCAAGGTCCTATAGGCAGGTGGAAATAGAGAGGCAAATCACCTCAAACCACAGCCCATATCTTCTGCATAAATACCATACAGTTCTAATGTCAAACTATAGAGCAGCAGGTTGCCTTCTCATATTAACAGGACTTGAGATAAGGTTCCTGTCGCAATAACAAAAATACAATGGAATGTTACATGTAAAATTTAAATCTGAGTGAAGTATTATTCAGTGTACTATCTATTCTTTTTTAGTATGTTTTTATGAATAGTGGAAATAATTGTTTAGTTGACTCTATGCTTAATATATAAATCAAGAACTTCAGGGTAACCCTAATTAAACCAAATGTAGATAAATGAGTTTCTGATTGTGTATGTTTTGAGCAAGTAAAAAATCTGTATCATTTTTATTTTTAACCATTCCTTTAATAAAAGTGCATTTATCAGCATTCACAATTAGGCATATCCATTCTAATCTAATAAAGGTACACATGGATTATCAAATAATGTTTTATTATTTTATGACTCAGTGCAGAAGGAATAGAGAAGATTATCAGGCTGAGGAATATCAGGCCCAGCACACTGAGAAGCACCACCACAAAAGCTGTCCTATAATGTCTCCACGGCAGGAGATGATCACCTGTGATGGACTCAACAACCAGGATAAGCTGATGGTGAGGTGGCTGCAGGACAAAATAGGACATTATTATATTACATTTACATACACACACACACACACACACACATGAACAGAAGCAGGAGTCAAGCACTGAAGCGTCTTTATTTCAATAAGCTCATTTTATTCAATCTTCATACAGACAAAAATAAATTAATCAACAGTTCAATGTTTCACTCCATTCAACAAGAACTATACACCCTTCATAATATAAATAAGTTAGATTCAGTGCAATCAAGTCAGTTATCAAATTTGTTGATCAGTACACACAATCACAAGAAACAGTAAAAGAGCAAGCAAGTACAAAAACAATGAACACTGCAAACAATGTAAATCAAGAGTTGGATAGTAGGATGGAGGATCGCACAGTTGTTCCGAAATTCTGTGCTGGAAAGGATGGAATTTTTCACATATAGCAAGATCTTGAAATTGTATTTTAGCATGTCCGATGTATTGCTCTTTCTCTCTCTCTCTCTTTTTTCAAGAATTTGTCACATGCTAATTGTTGCTGCAAGTTTTGACATTTTAGAACAATTTACACAGAAAATCAAGCAAGGCATACTATATCCTTAAAGCATGAATGATCAGACATACATTCACCATCCACATTATTAGGAATACCTGTACATTCATGCTATTATCTCATCAGCCAATCATGTTGCAGGAGTGTAATGCGTAAGCTGCAGAATCAGGTCAAGAATTCCAGTTAATGGTCACATCAAACATTGTAATGGGGGAAAAAAATCTCAGTAATCACAGTGACTTTGACCATGGCATGCTTGTAGGCTACAGTGAGCACAGGTTCACCAACTTCAGCTGTCCAGATTTTGACATTTTAAGCAATACACTGCTGCCATATTGTCGACTGATTGGATAACTGCATGAAGCACAAGCAGATGTTTCTAATAAAGTGGTTATTAATTTCTTGCGGAAATAAGTAGTATAAATCAAGGGGTTAAATTATATTGATTGGCAGATATACATAATGATGGAAATCAATACAAAAAGTTCTTGAGGAATGGAAGATATGCTCGGTCTGCAACAATGTGGGTTAGTAAATCATCTGAAAGGTGTTTAGGAAAGGCATAAAGCAGCATTAGCGTGGATGCATGAAAATAAAATGGTGCAGGAGAAGTGGAATGAAACACCCTGTTTCTCTCTGGTTTCCTCATGCACCCAGCATCTTCTTGACCAGGTAGCCAGGCATACTATAGATGAAGAGAGCCACCATGATCAACAACAGTAGGGCCAGGATAATTTTGATGATAAGCCATTTGTAGCGGGTGCACACCAGGTAGCGCACAGACTTCAGCGGACTCATGAACCAAATGAAGGTGGTGTCGGGCCGGCTGGGAGGAGAGTTGGGAAAGGCAATGGGAGGCAAATGGAGGAGAGAAATAAAGCATGTATTAATGGTTAGTAGTAGGTGGCAATAAATTTAAAGATCTTTCATTTCTTTCATTGCTTCTTGTTTTTTTAGTGTAGTATTTAGCATTTGCACAGACATTAAGACTAAAACATAACCCTAGTCTATCTTTATTGAGATGCAGGATTTAACACCAAAACATAAGAAATACAAAGATTAAATCATGGAAATGGTAGAAAATGCATATATACAGTTACTGTGACATGCAGATACTGTGTGAGAGACAGGGTGAGACAGGATGCCTGAATGTTCCATGTAAAACTGAGATCTACTGTTCAGGTACAATGAGATAATAAAAAGAAGCAGCATTTCATCTACAGTGCTATTTAAGCCCCTTGGACCACTTTAAGTTCAAACTACAAAATCCTTATGCTTTGTTTGGGTGAACATTCCCCAGTTTTTAAATTTATTAACTAAATGTGCAGTCATTTTTTTTATCCAATACAAACCTATGTCCTTGGCTTACTTCACCAACATACATGGAAAAAAGCTACAACTTCTATTTACATTAAAGAGATTTTGTCACTTTGCAACTTGAGAGAGACAAATCACATAATCCTAAATACACATAAATCTTAAAGCTGTCCAGTCTTTGCGAGTATGAAGCAAATAAATAAATAAATAATCTGTTTCTATTTTGTTTCTCTTTAAAAAATGTTCAGAAGGATACCCAACCACCTAAAAGGCTATTGTGTCTATTGCAGTATTGATTACATTGCTTATCATTAAGCTGGAGATATGATATGATTGAGAATATTTAAGTGATTTTACAATTAACATCAAGTTATGATTTGGGACAATGAGACATTCATCAAGCAGTGAACAGAACATGTGGGTTAAGGGTGAGCGTTAGGATTTTCCTCAGAAAGGAAAGAAAGAGTAGAAAGGGGGTATGTAAGAGGGCTACCAGCAGTTTTCCCCTCTCCTATCATGCTCCCAACAGCTTCTTGACCACGTATCCAGGGATGGAGTAGAGAAAGAGGCCAAGGAGCAGGAGGAGCAGCAGCATTGCCAGTGTCTTCAGGATCAGCCAGCGGTAGTGGTGCCATATGAAGTATCGTATGGACTTCAGGGGGTTCAAGAACCACATTAGACTGGTGTCCGGACGACTTTTTCCAGAGTGTTTAAAAATGAAGGAGATGGACGGGTAAGGGCGAAGGAAGGAATGAAATGATGATGGACAGTGGAAATGATGGAAAGAGAAAAAGTTAACAGGATACGGAGGGGGTGTCTGTTTTCTGCATCGAAAGAAGGTGTCTATGCTTTATATTTATGCTTTTTTTGGTTGCATGTGTGTAAATAGCTGGCAGTCAATTATATTATCAGTGAACAACACAAAGACGAGAGTGATCATTTTATATGATCTCAAAGTCACTTTAAGGATTTATATTGACCCTTAAATGATGGGGATATTGGTAAACGCATGAAATTATACCTGTGTGTGTGTGTGTGTGTGTGTGTGTGTGTGTGTGTGTGTGTGTGTGTGTGTGTGTGTGTGTGTGTGTGT
>JAQQZR010000020.1:8735103-8770328 GCA_030068235.1 Notoglanidium macrostoma | reverse complement strand
GTGTGTGTGTGTGTGTGTGTGTGTGTGTGTGTGTGTGTGTGTGTGTGTGTGTGTGTGTGTGTGTGTGTGTTTAACATCTTACTTTGGTTTTTCCAGTGGCTCTGGCTCATTCCTTCCAAGGCCAACAGGATTTTTCTCTGCCTCCTCTGCTGTCAGGAGATGGAGCTCTGCTTCCACTTTACCCTTTGAGGAGAATTATTAATGATGGGTAAAGTTCAGTTGGAGACTATAATAAGCACTAATACAAATTTTCTGCTTCTAATAATATACAAGGTGTCCCAAAAGTCTCCATACATAGAAGAAATTAACACTTTTTAGCAAAATGTCCTCCAAGAGTTTTCATATTATTTTATATATATATTTTTTTTTTCAGGTAGATTTTTAAGAATGTCTTTGACAAAAGAAAAATGTGCTGAAATCATTCTCATGACTACAACACAAATATCATATAAAGGACCTTGAAGTGCAATTACATGCAGAACCCCAGCTGTGTTAACACGAGTTTACCAAATGTCAATTTCTATGTAAATAGAATTTTGAGACACCCTGCATTTGTAAAAGCATACATGGTTTGACATTCATGTCTCACCGTGAGCTCAGGCTCATCCTTCTCATTTGGTGCCATACAAGGCCACCAGCCCTTCACTCTTTTCTGTTTGAAGATTGAGATGGTCGGCAGCTCCTGCTCATTAACAACCATGTCAAGGGAGCACAGCTTTGATGATTTCGCTCCTCTAGGAAACCGGTTCAAATCTAGCTCAATTGAACCTGAAAGAAAATATACAAGTATACATGCTACAAATTAAGTTGCCATCTTCTCTGGCTGAAAGTCACATTAAACTACAAGTAGCAGCTAAGCCTAATAGGGAGAACAAAAAGACATGTTTTATATTACATGGCCTATACTCACAAAACAAAAAAATGTACACATAGAACACATATGCCAAATTTGTAAATAAACCCTCACAAAACCGCTGTGAAAATAATTTCTCATACCCAAGAAGTCATCTGCTGAGAAGTGGTCAGCATCCCACACCTGCAGCGTGAGGCGGGCAGGAATCTTGTACTCCGTCTCATCCCAGGAGAACAATGACTCTTTCTTGGAGACCACGATTTTCTCTTCAGCCGCGAGATAGTCAAAGGGAAACACCAAGCGCCAGTTAAAGTTTCCTTCACCAGTCAGAGAGTGGTAGTGCACGTCTGTGTCCTGCTTATCTTCTGTTTGGCCTTTCAGCCAGCTGGGCAAGAAGGCCAATTTTAGTAATTAGTTAGATATTTTTATTCAAGCTATTTACAATGATGATGCACAAACTGTCTAAATCAAACCATGAAGCACTTATGACAAGTTAAACAACTTGTGCAGAAATTTAACCAGTTTGACTGCTGGAAGTAATACATTTTAGAAATAAACACACTCATTTGTGATACAATTTGTGATACATGGTTGTACATAGGGTTACCTAATTTAATACATTTGAACAGGTCCTACTGTTCCAACTAGGCTAGAAGATAATCTAAAAAGTTAACAGAGTTGCTAAAACATTTCTTATTAAAAAGGACCAAATGCTGTGTAAGCTGATGTACTAATACAATCTATCATGTCTTTTATATGAGCAAAATACCACATGTCCATTTTGCATGTTTCCCCTAATGAACATGCAATATGAGGCATTTTTCCTAAAAGTGCAAAATACAATAGTGCCTATGCAAATAGATTAATTTAGCACTCATGATGTAATTAACTTTAGCTTATGAACATTGTTTTATTTTGTGTTTATATGGTTGTGTTTTGCAACACAGCTCACCTTTAATCACCATTATTATGGATGCACAATTATGAGTGTGTGGCAGGTTTCTCTTCCAGATGTATCATGATATGACTGATTATAATGATTTGCACAATTAAAATAGCAAATCTAAGTCAATCTGCTTAGGCTTTCTTCATGACAGTGTTTCATATTGGTCAGAGAACATCTTTTTTTTTTTTTAGAGAAAATGTCAAAGAAAATGTCATCCTCGAACCTGTTATCATAGTTGGCCGAGTCAGTAGCATTGATGTTTTTATTGATGTTTTATCACAGATGCACACAATTACAGAGAACTGCAGTACACCATGGATATATAATATGGATATGCATGATACATACCTAATAGTCAACTAATGCATTCTTAGAAAATTCTGACATTATTATGTAAGCAATAGTGTCTGAAATGTCGGAGATTCAGAATTTAAGTTCTTATATGTTAGTTCACTTTTGGGGGGAGAGCGTATATATATATCTATATATATATCACTTCACACTTTCCTAAACTCAAATATGTTTCCCTCGTGCAAGTTATAGCATGTTAAAATATATGCTATATTAAAATCTGCTTACTTCCAGCATTTACCTGTCCAACAACTTGCCTGACATTCACTGTGGGAATCATTCTTAGAAAGCAAGTCTTTAGACACCTTTAGCCAGATTGACTGCTTTTACCACTGCAATTGTTAAACTGGCCCCTTACCTGGCTTTTTCTTTTGAAGAAGAAGAAGCCTAGGCACTTTCCACTTCATTTTAGTGAAATATATTTATGGATTCCTATAAATATAAAATATAACAATATATATTTATAGGAAAACCCATTTTTTAGATGTTTTCCAGAATCCATTTACAATGATATCTAACAGATTTTCAGCACATCCCGTATAAAACGCTTATCAACTTGCTGAAATAAATGCAAACTATACATTTTTATCCATGCACAACAACCATATTTGCTGCTTTCAAGCACAGTGAAGGGGAGATTTTGTAAATCCTCAGGTATCTTGGGCTCTACTGTTTTGACAGACCAGGACCTTAACATTTAATTGAATATCCATAGATTAAAATAAACATGTAATTAATTATTAAACAGTCAGACTATACCTTCAGCCTGTAATATTTAATTAATATGGCCTTCATTATAAAAAGCATAACAGCATTTCACTATTGTTTAAACGCTAAGGTCTTGTAAAGCTGAAGCATGTAAGTTTCTCTGAAATGAAAAGGGGACGTGAAGCTTCGGTTTGTGCTTTTTAGTAACATGCAGTCAAGCCATGCATTGGATTCATCTTTGCCCCCTGACATAGATGTCAGACCTCCTCTCTACTGTCTACTGAAAGCATCATCTTGTAGATCTACATCATCAGTGTTCTAAATAACAACGTGAAGCTCAAAGCTAGGAACAACGCAGGGGATGGGAGAGCAAGGGCAAACAAAACATACCGACGGAAAAGATTAACAAGACCAAATCACACATATTTCACACAACTACCAATACCTACCCCCTGACAAAAATGTCACTGGATTTTTCCCCTGTGAAGTAATCATCGTCTGCCAGAATTACCTCGTCAGTATTCCATATGATCACCCTGAGCTCATATCTGGTAAAGTGGTGGAGGGAGGGGGAAGAAGCAGAGAACACATGGTCATCTAACTATATTATAAAAGTTTCAAATACTATAATGGCTATACTATAAAAGAGAAAAGAAAGAGAGTCACGTTTTCTATGAATATGTAGTATTCATCTTGGAAGACACATGAACAAGAACGTGCGAAGAGACTTTTGAACAAATTTGCTAATACAAACGTTCACCACCAACTTGTATGCTTTCAAACAGTACAGTGAAACCGTGGTATTTTTATACTGGGTTATTGTACACAGTCAAAAAAAACTAAGATAGTCAATATTACTAAGTTTTTAAAAACAATGGGCCAAAAACAAAATTGCTAAAGTTTAACCTTTTAATAATCTCAACAGCAAATAATTGGTCATGAAATTAACAAGAATTAAACAAATAGATAAAGCAACTTAGTAACTTTTGTGTTGTTACACTCAGTGTTAATGACTTCAAACAGAAGATATTTTTGAAAGTTTGAACACCCAGACATGTCAAACAGTTAAATCTTTTCTTGATTTTAGCTTTGCATACAAGAAGATTATGTAAGTGAATTTCTCCGCATCAGCTGACTTCCAGCAACGAGCATTGAAGAGCGAATGCTGGCACAGGTCTCAGGAGGGCTTTTTTAGTTCTTGCTAATTTTCTGACCAATAATTTGTTGTTAAGACCATTAAAAGATTAATGTTTTGCAATTTTGGGTTTGGCCCATTTTTTCCCATTATACTGGGTGTAAATGTGTAAGTAACAACGTGTAAAGAAGCCAACTCCAAAAAAAGTTACACACTTCTTTGGTTTTCGTGGTGATACGTCTAGGGCTGGTCCTGGTGCAGGTGCATCCATTGGGAACATGTCGACCCACATCTCAATTTGGCCCTGCAAAGTTTCCAAAGAAGAATAGGATGGATTATTTGTCTTTGTGACACATTTCTAAATAGTTACAGAGAAACTAATATTGATTTTTTTTTGAAAGACTTAATTGCATTTTAAGTGTTAAATCTTTGATTTAGGTATCAATCTTAACAAATGTAATACTACTGATGTCTGAAAAAATTTAGCATGATGATTTGATCTTCAGTACTAAAATGTGAAATGTTCACTCAGCACTGACAGCCAGGACTCTTGCATAACATAAACAGAATGATATTACCGCACCTGCTCAATGCCTGGTTTCTCCGGGTGGAGAAGAGGCCTAGTCTCTACATGTTCTGGGATGAGTTTGCAGCCTACTTGAGGTATTTCCTCCCAGTGCTTCAGTGCAGTAAGTGCCAAATGTTCATCTGTCGGCTTCTTCAGACCTGCACACACACACACACACACACACACACACACACACACACACACGTACAGATACATTTAAGACTGTGTGTGTGTGTGGGTTAAATCACTGTCCTTTACCAATCCAACCCTTCACAGGTATTAAGCATCAGAAAAATTCCTTTTAATGACTCACCATTTTCATCCTCTATTTCTGTCGGCCCCAAGAAAATCCGGTTTGCAACCTTGACCTTTCCACCCGGGCCATAATGTGGCCCATCCAACTTGCCCTCCTTACACAACTTAGCGAGTATCTGAGAGGGTTTTTGAGGATCTCGCCAAATATTGTAGCCATGGCTGTGTGCATAAAACCAATCCAAACATTTCACTTGAATGCTGAGAGCTCACAAAACAGGAAATGCACTCAAGTCTAAACTGATGCTTACAGAGAGTAGGTGGATGCAATGCCACAGGTGGCTCTGTATTTACTGTATAAACGGTTCTCCAGATCAATCTTGGTCTCTCCAATCAGGTCATCGGTGCCAACTAAATCCCAGTCAAATATCGACACTGTCAGCATCGACTCCATTGGAAACATGGCCTCTATGTCAAAGGACCTTAAAAAGAGTCAATTATTTTCTTTAATAAAGGAATACAATAATGTAAACTATAATACAGGACTATGTCACTAGTTTATAGTTTTTGTTTTTTTGGTTCATGATTCAAGGCTTCTAAAGGGGTTCTACTTGGATTGTTTTCTGAAAGGGAAACCCTTTGTTGTTTGGATTGGCATGGGACTTTCAGGGTTCTCCCTTAAAGAAAAAGCAAAGAACCCTTTAGTGTAACCCTGTAACACATACAGTTGTTGTTGTTTTTTATATGAAGAATACAGGGAACTGTTCATTAGGATTAGACCGCTGCTACAAATTGAATATTATGATTACAAATTTTAGGATTATTGACACTTCTACAACTGATCTCCATTGGAAATCCATGTGGAAGGTTCACACTGTCATACTCACTTCCCAAAAACAGGGTTGAGTTGCTTAGAGATATAATTCTCCTTATCCCTGATATCTGTTTTTCCCAGCTTGATGACGATGTAGGGATCAGCTTTCCCATTTAGGTCAGTAGGATGAAGGTTTGTTGCCTAGATAGAAAGATTTTTATAGCTTAGTCATGAAAGAGAGCTGAAAAGGGGTTGGTTAAGTGTTGGATAAACACTCAGAAAACTAGGACCTTGTGAGGTTGCTTACCCTAACAATGTAAATCCTGACTAGGACATTGATGGGATCGTTGTGTGGTATATTCTGAAACATGCCCATATTGGGATCAAATCCAGGCTCTTTGGTGATTTCTTCTGAAAGGGGCAGCTTATAGATACACAGTGAGCCCTAGGTCAAAGGTCACAGAAAGGGAACGAGGTTGACAATATACAACAAACATTTTATCAGAATCAGAAAATCTGGTTTGCACTGCTTTTAACTACTAATTATACTTTGAATCGGCCCATGATTCGGTCGTCATCCATCGCACTGTTGTCATCGTCATCTCCAGCCTTTCCTTTATACAGGTTGAAGCTGTGAAGCCAGTCCTCAAAGCTATCAAATTCAGTCTCCAGCTCCTTATTGAATACCTAAATATGAACAACATTCAAAATTAATTGAGAATTGAAATACATTTGAAATGGTTCATTTAAAAAATACTTTATATCTTAGTACTGTATATAATAAAGTTCTACAAGTGACAATAACTGTTGCAGGTGGTATGAAAAGACACTGACCACAAGCTCATCCACTTTGGGTTTGGCAGCTTTCTTATCGACTACTTCACAGCTCTGATTCTTCTTCTTGTCCTTCTTGGCTTTGTTTTTCTCTTTAGTCTTCGTGCCTTTCACATGAGATTGATCAACTCTGATTTCTGAGGTTAGGATTGAGGAATGAGAGGAGTAGATGGGAGTGGAAGAGGATGGACAGCATGGGAGATGTCAATGGACATCTTACATCTTTCCAAGCCATGAGAGTCAAAGTATATAAAATCTAAATTATGAAAATGCCTTTAAAAATTCATTAATACGCATCTTCCCTGACTATAATCAAATATAAATCTTTCTTTTTAGAAGTAATTAACTGAACTTTGCTCTTTAGTTAACTTTCATGGCAAGACATAAGGATGTGAACACTGTGGCATACCTCAAGAATGTAATGGTGAATGGTGTAATGGTAAAGTAATGGCGTAGAGAATGATGCCATAAACATTGCCTTGGTGCACTTTGGTACAATTTACAGTGCCATGTGCATGTTAACTTAGGAATGCTTTATTGTGTTTACCAGCCACTTCTGCAGCAATCTCCAAGTCCTCTCGCTCTTCTGCCTCAGCCAAGGCTGCTTCTTGGGCACGCAGATTCTGCACAAAAAAGAGATTTCATCCAAAACAGTCTTCTTTTTAGCCTAAGGGGGTATAACCCCCATACTGGGGAAAGACAGAGTCTCTCACCTCCATCATTGTTTCTATTGAGGCAAAATACTTTGACCACCAGTCCAATATACTCTCATCTTGCTCCTCTTCCTCTATCTCCTCTCCCTTCTTTTTCTTCTTCTTCTTCTTCTTCTCTTTCTCCTTTTCATCCTCAATCTATTAGAGTAAAAAAGATTTTGCTGCTACTCTTAAAACACTTAAAACCTATTGGGGTTTTTAACCGAGTGTAATTTGCTATTGATTTTACGCTTACTTTATGAGGAAGAAAAGTTGGCAAACTGTTACCAATTACCCATAAAGCTTTTGAAACTAAATACATATGTGACTTACCGAATCAATTTTAACAACAGCATCAGAGGTCTACAGAGAGGGGGCCATAATGAAATAAACATCAAATCACAACCTCTACACAAGGCAAACAATTACACACCAGCATAACAACAAAATCAACTCATAGGGTTACAAAAAATGTATATAGTACTAACCTGGACATAAAAACATACTCATGCAGTACACACAAAAGACTTTGTATCATAGTTACTTGATGCTGATTTTAAAAGCCACCATGGAAAGACTCACAGCATCCAGTTTGACCACAGTGTCCATTTTCTTAACATTGGCGTCAGGATTCATGTTGACCACGATGTCACCTGAGGAGTGAGAGAAGGGGCGAGAGCAGGGGTTGGAATGGGACGTCCCATTGGTAAGAGCCATGAGACCATTGGCCAGTCTTGCTGTATTGGGCAGGTTCATGTGTACATGAGCAGTCAAAAGCCAAATACCAGTAGAGAAGACAGGAAAGTGCCACCAATGCAGTTTAGAAAGAGGACAGAAAAATGGAGAGAAAAGTGAAGAATGGGAATTAGCTGGGAAAAGGAATAAGAAACTGTTCAAAACTGCATGCACTATAAACCCAGCTAACAATTGCAGTTAAGCTGAATATTGGAGCTTTTATTTCCCCAAATGTCCGATCTGTTAAGTTTTCGAGATATCTGAGAACTTTTTTCATAATGTTAATAAAAGTCCAACAACATACCTGTAGCATTTTTAGGTTTAGGAACTTTAATACTAATGTTTCCATGACGCTAGCATTTGTGCAAACAAACTGTATTTGTGCATGCTTTACAAAATACACTGCGGAAACTTGGTGTTAGCTGGAAAAACACATTCTGCACTTGCTTCTAGCATGCTTCTGGCTGTTCATGCCTCTTAGAGCATTTCCCTTTAAGCAGTTTGGTGGAGTAGTTAATAAGAAAATTTGGAACAGCAAGACAGTTGTATAGAGAAAGTCAAATTTTAGAGAAAGATTACAAGCAATGCCAAATCTTCTTAGTCACATTTTAGGCTAGTACCTGTATTGGCCCAGATGTTGGCCCTCTTATCTGGTGGTATGTAGATGAACCTGCGAAGGCTGGACACAGCATGTGAGCCCACTAAGGTGTAACGTCCAAAAGCTCTGCAATCCACCACTCGAATATTCAGTGGAGGATGGAGTAACTCGTTCTCTGGTAGGTCCTGCAATATAAAATTTGGTGTCACCATTACTAACCTAAGAAGCATGTGAAAGTAACAAGCATCCCAGCTAACAAAGCAATGTATTTTACAGGTTCTATGAAGGCAGCTTTTAATGTTGTAAAAAAATATGTTCCTGGGGTGTTGAAAAAAAAAATTGGGGTGCCATTTGTTTTGCAGGGAAGGAAAGTTAGACATTTTCTTTGTAGATCAGGAAATTTATTTACTTTGTAAGATAAGCTTTGCTAAGCTAAGCTACTTTGTAGATGTGATTGTCATGTCAGCAGGCCATATGTTTCATTGCAGGCACCTACTCAATGATTAGCATTAGTCAATATGTCAATTGTATGATCATGAATTGCAAATATTTAAGTGGTGCTGCAAAGCAAAGTGATAAATTACATTCTCGAGAAAGAGTGAAACTACCAAAGCTAGCAAAAGTGTGTTTAACAGAGATAACCCAGAAAAAAGAAAAGGTGAAACTCTGCAAAATGAGTAGCAGCTAGCAAATATGACAAGTGAAGCTCCACCTCCTGTGTTGGCTTACGGGAGGTAGCCTACATTTCTGTATTAATAGTTTGTGTTAAAATAAAATATAAAAAAAAAAATTTCAAATTTCAGTTTCATTTAAAACTTATTGAATTAAAAAGTGATAATGTGGGTTATTAACATTAAAGTGAACTCACCACTTCAAACCATTTCACCAGAGTGCTGAAGTTTGGATTTTTCTTGTAGTTTTGAATGAGGGATGATTGGACACCTTTTCCTGCACACTCAATATCCACACGAGGTTTGTCCACCTGTGTCAGATTAATCCTCTTTATGTCCCTCAGGCCCCAGAACAGAACCTATAGTGTGATGAAAAGACTTTCAGTCCCTAAAAAAATACTTCACCCATACTAACTCTACACAGGTAGTCTGATTATGGGCAGTGTGTAAACTTGTCTGTTGAGATTTTCACCTCTACGCGATATTTGCTGAGGACAGGACGTATTCCCAGGGGCACCGGCAGGATGGGGCCGTGGTCTTCATCATTTGGCCCGTCAAGGGGAGGGAGATCTTTTACTCCTGCTGGTCCAATCTGTACATGTGAAAGAATTCAGTAACACCAACTAAACTCTGCTCAATATCTCCTCGAAGTACAATATAAATGTCTTTCGCCATCCAGTGCAACAGCTAGAAAACAGATGGATGGAGTCAACTATAGTACAGAGAATCAGAGAAAAAACTGCATAGAGGTGGTGAGAAACATGGACAGTTTTCCGAGCGAAGCGCCTAGATCTGAGGAATTGCAAAGCCTAAAAATGGTTCTCAAATTTTTGCAGACCAAAAAAAAAAATGATACGCAGATAAAAATTATTTTAACTTAGTCTCCGCAGATTTATTTTAAGGACATCATTGAACTATTCAAATATAAAGCACAGTATTTAAATGTCTATAATAAATAATACTATTCTGGCTATTTATTGAAACCATAAGGCTTTTTAGTACTGAACATTAAACATTCATGTGAGTAGTCACCACTTGTATGTTAGTACCTGTAGAAGCTCAAAGGCAGCCAGCAGCTCTCCTGCAGTGGAGTTTCCTCTGTAGATCTGG
Source organism: Notoglanidium macrostoma (assembly GCA_030068235.1). Lineage (NCBI taxonomy): Eukaryota > Metazoa > Chordata > Actinopteri > Siluriformes > Auchenoglanididae > Notoglanidium > Notoglanidium macrostoma. The sequence goes on along the minus strand of JAQQZR010000020.1, from coordinate 8,760,061 downwards.
TAGTACTCCAGCTGGGGAGGGAAGCGTGGAGGGCCGTAATGCTCATCAACCATCTTAGTTATGGGCTTGGCAAAACTCCGGCCAATAAACTCAGCTTTTCCCTGCACGTAATACACAGGTATGACAATCCATTCATAAGCACTGGAGGTCACTGTTGGCCCATACCCACAGATATGATTTTAAAGACTCATGTGTTACAACTAGAGATATCACATATTCAGCTGCAAGAAGCATATCTCAGATTTATAAATCATGGCATGCGTTTACTTACAAAACTCCACAGCTCTTATAGAACCTCATCTAATACACTTAATTGCAATGAAGGCTTAATTATGTTAAGTGTTTTAATAGACGTTTGGGCAATGAGAACTTGGTGGTGCGTTGCATAAGCTTTGAATAAGCACTTAAAAGCCTTGCTGCTCTTTTCTTTGCAATATTGCTCTTAACTCCCACACTCATTACAGCATCATAAGTGCAGTTAGAATAATTTAGACTAAAACTTAAACTACAAAAGAAACAACAATGAACATACCTAATCACAAAGAGAAAGGAATTGCTTAAGTTAATCAGGCCAAAGAAAAACGTTTGAGGGTGTTTTCAATGGTTGCAGTAGAATTATGCTTTTCTTTGGGTCAAGCATTAGTCCCGTATCGTAACCTCGTGATGCTTAGCTTACTTCGTAAACGAGGGGTTCTTAAACTTTTTTGTAGCCAGGTAAATTAAACAGCCTTCTAGTAAACATTTATTTTATGAGGATAATTCTAACAATTCTAAAATTGAATAAATTATGCAAAAACATACCATGAAATTTATATACTGGAGCTATTAGTGCATTTCCGTTGCTGTTTGTTTTTCTTTTTTGGGTTTTCTTTTTTTCTCCCACAAAACCAAACTGTGTTAAAAAACACCTGGTTTTAATGAATTTGCATTAATAAAAATAAAGTTACATTCAGGTTGTCATTGAACCTTAATTTTAATTTATTTTTTTTTGGATAAACTTATCTAATTCAAATAATCTGTTAATATCATCACTTAAAGATGTTATAGTCATTAACAAGTATAACAACTTTAATATTGGTTGATTATGATGAAAATTGCCAATATAAAAAAAATGTGGTTATGCTTTATAGATCCCTATGGGTCCACTTTGAAAAGATTCACTGGTATAAACCAAAATTCCTCTGGATGATATCTATACTGCATCAAGCTTTTACAACTAAAGTGTCAGTCAACAGCAAGGCAGGGCCAGAGTTAAACAGGAACAAACACTGACAACACAGGACAATGGCAAACTTTTCAGTAAGCTCTTATCGCAGTGAAATGAGGGTTTATCCATTGAGTTAGACTCTGAAAACACAAAAGTATTGTGCATTAGTGCTCAGTTTAAATGGAACAATTACACACATACATAAAACCAAAACCTTACCACAGTATCCTGGTCATAAATTTCTATGACGATGATCGGAGGGTCGTCACGGAGTTCACTGGCTTCACCGTAAAGCTCAACATTATCAAACACCAGCAGCTGGTCCCATGTTGGACAAAGAGTCTCACTGAGCACCTGAACAACCCAACAAATGCAGATATTAATTCATATAACATATAAAATACAAACATGAAGAGCATAATATCTGGCAGACCTGATTAAAACTGAAATCAATCCATAAATCCATAAGAAAAAAATTATAGAGGAACACACCTCTGTAACTTGGCTGTATGTGGAAAAGAAGACCCTGGCGAAAGGATCAGACAGGCCACTATCATCAGCAGCAAACAGGCTACGGGCCTGATACATGTGAGCCCTTAGCTGGAACACCTGCATACCTAAAGGGGGACATGGAGGCTTTGAAAATAATAAAAGCTCAACATCCAGATGACATACTAATGCTGTAATGTAAAGTAATTCTACGGGATACTATAAAAAGCACATCGAAAACGCAAAATGTCTTTATATAAGTAATAAAGTTGTATAAGATAATACTGAGTGATGTGACAGAGATAGTTTAAGCTTTAAGAATTTTAAATCGAGAAAACAGTGTAAAAATGACAGATCCACTTATGATTGCAGCACAGACTCATTTAGAACAATCCTCTCATAATGTTATTAAATGGCAAGCTAGACCAATTAAATTAATAGAAAATTAAACAAATATGTTAATTTCTATAACAACAATATAACTGTAGTTAGATGGTTATAATAGCAAAAAAAAAAAAATTTTTCTTTCAGATTTTCTTTTGAACTTTCTTTCTTCTTTTCAATTTAGTAATAATATAATAACAGTATTCTATAATAATATCAAATTTCTTTAGAATTCTTTCAAATTTTCTTTCAAACTTTCTTTTAAAATTTCTTTTGAACTTTCTTTCAAACTTTCTTACTTTCACATGTTCTTCCTTTCAAATCTTCTTTAGAAACCCAAACAAGTAAATAGCCAACACATTAATTTCACTCTGATTTGGATATAGAAAGCAGACTAATAGGTGAGAAAGCTCTCTACGTCTCTCTATGCACAAACTTATAAAAGATGATTGCCAGGCTGCATATTTACTGTTATAGATGAGGTTAATGGGAGGCACAGACTGCAAGCCTGTGCTTTTAGCTGCTTTATTTTCCTCAAAGCCACTAGGCAAGCCACTCAAGAAGTCCTTCCTTTGTTTGTTCAGACCAAGCCACAAGTACAACTCCATCTTAGCTTGAACTGTCCAGCCAGCTGGCCCGAAGCTCTTCTTTCCAGGTAACTTGAAATCATAATCATATATCATAGAAGCATTTAATCATCAGACTTTTATTATCAACAATATAAAAGTTTCACTAACACCAGTATACAGCTAACAAATGTCAATACTAGATGAATGTCATTTTGATGTACTATTATCTCCTTTTTGAGCTTGAACTTGAAGGAAAATCAAACAGGACATAAAATACATGAAACAGAACGAAATACAAAAACAGAGGGACTTACCCGGAGAAAGACAGCTTTGACTTTCCCACAATCTTTACCCATCTCCTCATCCACAATCGAGTAGAGGATGTCTTTTGAAGGAATACGTGCGTATGCGATGCGCTTATTGTTACTTATCATCCATATGAACACATCTGGAATACTGTGCTGTGGCTGAAAAGAAATACCCAGATATTTTCTCAAAATATCAATGCGATATAACATAAAATGTCTGAAGTTGTTGTTCATCAAACCTCATCAGCCATGAACCGGAGCTTCTGCAGGAAATTCAGAGTCAGCTTTAATTTGTCTCGCACAGTGTTTTTCTTTACTTGTGAGCGCATGGTCTTGGCCTGCTGGGCCATGCTCTCCTACAAACAACACAGTGAAACACATTTAGTCCATTATGCTCAGGCTTTTATTAATTCTACATGGTGGTTGTGTATTTTGTAAATATAATGGTATACCATCTCTCTTAGACAGGACTTCAGCCTTTCTCGATCCAATTTGGTCACACCAGTCTGATTCTGATCTTTATTGGCCAGGGTGACAAACCGACTGTCAGAATAAAAACAGAAGAAGACGTGAAGTTTCTAAAATATATAAACTGATTGTATTTATTTGGGAAGCAAATCATGTCAAGGATGTCGTATGGAATTTAGAAAGCTGCTGGTGGTTATTGTTTATTATACCACAGCGCAGTTCGACTGGACAGAAAGTGTGCATTGCATAGAAAAACACTGCTAGTTCCGACTGTAACATAAACGATAATATTAGTGTGCTTATTCTAACATGTTACTGTTTCTATAGTAGCAGCTCATACACAGGGACTTTACAGTAGATTCTCCACATAATCTAAGACCAATAATAAACTAATTTTAAAACATGTTGTTGTTGTTTAACAAAGCAATTCTTATAATTATTGATGTGGTGAAGGTTTTTTTTGTTTGTTTGGAGAGTTATGGAGTCTTGGTTGTAAGTGCTTGTAAACGCTGTCAGCCTTGGTTCAGCCTCCATTTTCTCAGTAAAATTAAGGGCTGTATAATTGTGTGTGTGAGTGTGTGTCTTAGAGAGAGTGAGAGAGAGATATGTTGTTGAAGACAGAGTGTGTATCCCAGCTTTAAACTAAGTAATAACAGGAACTTGTCTCTCAGACGTTCCAGAACATTAAATCTAACTATAAACCATTAAAATGCACAACGTGCCGTAAATGAATAAATTGAACATTGTAACTGTTGTGCCACTTCACACAACCAACCCTCCCAATCACCCAAACCCCAACAACCACATATCATTTTTTCTTTAAAAAGCATGGTCTGTCTTGTATTATTCCTTACATAAAATATGGTTTGTTAATATATTAAAGTTTCTCAAAATCTATTTCGTAGCCAGGGTATACGTTTTACGGCTTAATCGTGGAAATCAAAGAAACCAGAGAAATGGAGATGGAGTGAGACACAGACAAATCAGAGAAGTTGATAATATAAACACATTACTGCAATCAAGGAGTGACATTTCAAGACATACTGGTGTCATTACAACATAGATAAACCCATGTCTCGTTAAACGAATTCTCAAGCAAATATATGTACTTATTCCCATGTTCTTGCCCAATAATTAACTGGAGGCCATGTATTAAGTTTCCACAACACTTGGATTAAAAATGTTAACAGGTGGCCTCAATATATTATATTGTAGCCCCAATATATTAATTTCTGGCCACACTTTATTAATAAATTTCCACCGTGTCATCTTTATGGCTCTGTAAGAACTGACGGTCACACTTGTCTTTTAAAAGGTTGCTCTATCTTCTGTGACACACTAATTGCTATATCACTATTAAAATGAGATGTTGGCAAGTTTTTGCACACATACTTGCAGCCAGTGCTCAGCTCCTCCAGAACCCCCCTCAGTCTGCGTTCAGGATAAGCCTTTTCTGTCTTCATGATCTCCTGAACATCATTCAGACCCTCTTCCTGTCAAACACACACATTTCCTGAGCTGGGAAAAAAAATATTTCTTCACCCTGTAACACAAATGTCTTTTTCTCAATTCTTGAAAACACAAGGGCATATTATCTAACCAGTTTATCTGCAATCTTGTCCATGATATTTGCGTTGTAGAGACGTCTTCTGTAATCTTCCCACCAACTCTTGATGTAGATGCAAGGCTTCTTTTCAAAATATGGCAAATGGAAGTAATTGCTGAAGATGTAAAATGCAAAATGTTCAGCAAGTTCTGAAATGGCTGCACTGGTAAATAATTCAACTAATCAGTTTGACTTATTCATTTAGAAGAAAAACAAGAATGATAGAAAGAAAGGTAAAAAAAAAAAAATGACTGGAAAGGTAGTTAAATTTAATGATCACATTCTAGGCAAAAGGATACTCTGTACATATCTTTCTCAAATGACAATTACAAAATTAACTTCAGTGCACTTAGCATTTAATTACTGAATAATTATTGAATTTATAACATGAGAAGGATGTGTCCACATGCAGCATACACCTGGGATGACATGAACACGACAACATGCTTTACTAAACCTTTGAACTTTAACCCCACAGGCATCCACTCTGTTCTTTTGAGACTGACCTGTCAGTGATTACAGGCTTCATGGGAGGGCTAGAGGACACTGACACCAGATCACCATCCTCCTCAGGTTCTTCATCACTGGAGTTATGGATCAGCTCGGAATCCTCATCTTCACCCTCCCCTTTGCCCTTCTTCTTCCGTTTCACTGGCTTGCTCACGCCATCAAGCTGGTTACCATAGTTACCTAGGAAAGGGGAAGGCATAATTGGAAAGGTTACTTGGATCAAAATGTTGTGTCTTGTTAAGTGTACTGTACATCAGTGAAACGAATTTTTAAGCAGTAATGTCACGCATGTTTCAGGAACATGAAATAAACAACTTTATTTTCTGCAGACTCATATAATTTACTCACCAATAGTGACTTCAAAGTTGATCGGTTTGTCTCCTATCTTCCTGTCAATCATAGTGGCCTCTAAGAAGGAGCCAAACAGAAAAAACTCCTCTACTTTCCCCGTTGAAACCTGAACACAAAGAGAATTTGTATACTTTTAGAAATCACCATGTATCTTAGTTGAGCAGGGTAATTCTGTCAGTAACCTTTAACAACTAGTATTTTTAACAGCTGAAAATCACAAAACAGCTTAACAGGAATCAATAAATAATTTACTTTAAAAAAGCCAACAAAAAAGTACAAATGGACAGAGGACCATGAACACATTAAAATGCTTTTGTGCAAATCTTATCTTAAAGACAAAACAGAGTTAATTCCCTAACGAGCAAGGGGGCAACGGTGACGAGGAAATCCTCCCCGAGACGACATGAGAAGGAAACCTTGACAGAAACCAAACTCAAAGCAGAACCCATCCTCTTCTGTGTGACAATAGATAATGGTATAATAAGTGATTACAGTACACACATGTAGAAGAGTAGTATTGAAAGGATGTTCAGTATGATCATACTGTGAATAAGAGTACTGAGATGAGCAAAGCAAAGTCTGAATACCTTCTTAGCTACCCATCTACAGTAACAAGGTGGAATTATTCACTGAGGAAAGGGTGAGACTTGGCCATAAACTCTTTTAGGGATGTATATAAGGTACCCATGTGGCTCCAGGAGCAGGAAATTAGTACAGAAGTACAGAAGCAGAAGTCAGGATGAATCAGACAAGATTACCAAGAGTAAAAGTGGAACTATGTGGAACTGTGCCAGCAAAACAATAGCAGTATAATGCCGCTCAATTTATTCCTGTCCAGAGACCCTTTCCATACGACCTCATTCCAAACCAGACCTAGTGAGACAGAAGAGAGACAGACTCATCAGCAGCTCTCATCCTCTCATACTGCCCCTTATTACACCCATTATTGGTCTGGCTGATTATAGCTGAAGTGAGTAAAATGAGTTCATTTCTGTTCATTTCATTATTTTAGTTTTACTTTTTACAGGTTTACTCTATAAAAAGTACATAAACTCTGAGTTATTGAGTGTTTTATGTATCATTAGAACATAGCTCTAAGGTATTTTGCTGTAACACAATGGCTCTGCTCCTATCAATGTCTGGATCCATAAATGTGTTTTCACACTGCAAACCCTTAAACAGTTTCAGAATTACTATCTGTACAAACCAACCTCAGGAGACAACCAATCCTCAACCCTCGGAAAAACAGATATATGTTGAGGTCCCATGAGTACAAATGCAACCCAGACAAAATGAAATACAAACCTGAAGATACAGTACTGGTGATTTCCCAACTATTCACACATAAGGGCAATTTAGAGCAGCCCATCCATCTACCAGCATCATTTTTGGATGGAACAGACAAATATTTGTAATTACAAGAGTGAGAATTAGGGCCTCTTCTCAGTACATACTAAAACACATACTTGAGGTCTAATTATTAATAGTTCAGAAAATGGGGATCAACTTCCACAATCAAAATATAATAATATAAAATTAAATTTTAAATTTGATAGAAACAGTATATTGGTAGGTACATAGTCAATATCTACAATATATATATTGTATATATATATGTGTGTATATGTATATGTATATATAATTATATGTAGTTCTTTATTTAAATTTTTCTTATTATTTTGTTATATAGCCAAATTGGTTCTCAATCCTGGTCCTGGAATACCCCATATCCACTTCCATTTAGGAAGGGCTGTTAATCAACTGGTTAGTTGAATCAGTGATGGAAGCAGGAAAAAAACTCAAATATGCAGGACAGGGTGTACTCTAGGTCCAGGGTTGGGAACCTGTGGCTTAACATGTATGTGTGGTGGGCTGGGGAAATCCATCAGATGTTGATGTGGCACAATTCTGGAAAACACCTAAAAATGACAAAAAATCTTGTTTTGACCTAAAGTATGTGTTTCTGCTAACTTAAAAAAAAAAACTAATTCATAAGCAAAACATAAATATATTTTATACCAAAATGATGTGGAAAGGTTTTCATTTAGGCTTCCTTCTAATCTTACCATAGCTACCAGCAAAAAACGCAAAGATAAATGCATAAAGTTGACTAAAACTTTGCTTGTTCTAGCTACTTGTTCTTCTCTAACACAAATGGACATATTCGCCTAATCAATTCCAACTTGGAAAAAAGGAGCGCGTGAATGCAGCATTACTAAACTGTGATTATTTCCCCACTAATATTAGTGTGAACAGAGCTCAGTCTAGTGAAGGTGACTTTTACATCAGATGATGAGACAGAGATGATGCTGATAATCAGTGAATGTAAACTGAAAAATTCTTTAAAAAATGGGAGTAATGTTGTTTTCCACAGTCTTTCCAAAATAATACCTGCAATATTTAGTATCTTACTTCTGAAACATTTGAGATGGGCTCCACCTGGACCTCGCTGGAGATGTTTATTTCTGAAGAGGACGTGTCCAAGATCTCCACAGCAAGACCAATGAGGAGGCGGGCCCTGAAGGACACACCCTCTCCGAGCCCCTCGTTTAAGTCCTGGTGCTCATCCATTAGCGTGTACTGGCGTGTAGAGCCGTACATGTTCACCCAGGCAGGCCCCAGTGTGGGTAAGAAGCCTAAAGAAGGGACAGAGAGGAGCCAAAATGTTTATGCTTCTGGGAAGACACCAATTTCCTTGCTAATGTCTTAAAATGGTGTGCTCTATAAGTACACTTTCTGTTCCCATTTCAAAGTTCTTATACATTGGAGACAGCATGCACTTTCCCTGTACCTTTGTCTCCATCATTTGAAATCTTGCGCAGGTCAATAAAATGAGTTCCTATGGCAACGTCGTTAACCTTGTCGGAATCCCGGATCTGAATTTTCATGCGTTTACACAGGGGTGGGAACATCTCAGTGAAGATGATGTGCTCATTCCAACTGGGCTCATAGGTGCCCTTCTGGACTGTGGTTTTCCCCTGTGGACAAACATACATGTAAAAGACATCATATAAAGGCCTACATCAATGAAGCAATAAGCAGCATTAGACCCAGACTGTATGTATTGTTGTAAAAGAGTTGTAGGTAGCTAGCACAGAGCAGCAGATACTCTAACAGATAAGCTGAATGGAGCCTATTAAGGCTGCTGCAAGATGGGATTTTACCTTTATGTTACAAAAAATGCAATTCCAACCTATTAGTGGAAGAACATTGTGTGCTGTGCTGTGCTATGCTGTGCACTTCTCCATTCTCCATGGATTAATTTGATTGTTGCAAGTGGCAGTTCAGTAAACTTTAATGATCAATTCAAGGCTTTGTCCCAAAATGCATACTAGGCACTAATTAGTATAGCTAAATAGTAACACAGTTGAAAACCGTCATATTATTTACTGAAAGTATGCAGTATTGCACTGGGCATCACGCATCAAACAAAGTGGCCAACTACGACAGAGAGCCTTTACTGTCATATATAGCGTAGCACAGTGGAATTCTTTTCTCCACCTATCCCTGATTGTGAGTAAGCTGGGATCAGAGTGCAGGGACAGCCAAAATGAGACCCTCATGCAGCAGAGAGGGTTAAGTCCTTGCTCAAGGGTCCCGCATTTTCACATATGGGGTGCTGAGGAATGAATACACAACCCACTGATCAGTAGGCCAGAGCCTTATCCACTGAGTCTGGTGGTTTTCAGTGCGTGCCTTTATTTCCCAGTCTGTGGTGTGTTCTGCTATCTGATCTCTGCATTTTTTATTTCTTGCCTTATCTCTCCAGCCTCTCTTTTAGCTAGCTAGCCACCTTCCTGATTAAGCTATGGCATGATGACGTATCACAAATAGCTCACATAAATTATCACTACATGTGCAATACACATCACAGCGACCTTCTTTACTAATTGGGATGAACTCTGCACATTGCTTTGTGATTATTTGCTTTTTCTGCCACCCCTGAGGATCATGTGCATTTTTAACCCATCAGTGTTAGAAGACGGCGGACTAACTCTCGACACAATCACAATGTGATAAGAAAATTCAGCACAATTTGTTTTCACACTGCTTTCCTCCTGTGATTATTTGACTTAATATCAATAAATAGCTGAATATAAGGAACATCCATTAACAGTGATTTAAAGCAATGTTCATACAATGTCTTCCTCATAACAAGCAAGCTGCATGTGACACTGTGCAAATGTTGCGTGTGTAATCAGTGATGCCTCCCAAAACTCCTGTCAGTCAGTTTGATTGTGCGATACTATTACAGCCTTGCTGCTGCAGCTCAGGAACACCATGTTCCAAAATACATTTCTAGCTTTGTTTTTTTTCCTATTAAAAAAATCACATGCGCTGCAACTCGAGCAGAGCACTGAGAAGTGTTAGGCAGAGCTGGCTTACCTTCTGCCCAGAGAACTGCACTTGGACATAAGGGTCCACGAGGTCTCTGTTCTCTCCAATTAAAGCTTTTTTCACATTGGCCATAATGCTGGCATTCATTTTGGGCAGGCCTTCTGCACGGAAGATCTTCACGTAGAAGCGAGCCCACTGCCTCTCTGCTGGGATGCCCTCAGGCAGCATAAGATTCCTGAAAGGAAGTCAGGCTTATATAATGAAAAAAGCATTCTCTTTGTATCTCTTTGTTCAAGTATGGTAATATTTATGTTATATTACAGATGTCAACAGAAGGAGACTCATAATTAAGTACATGTGGGTTGTGATTATGGAGAACCTGTGTAATCTTGATCAATATCATTCCTTAAATTTTCATTAAATGTCCTATATAACTAATAAATTTATCTGTAATTAACTAACAGATTATATTTGGAATTAAACTCATTGTGATCATCTGCGCAGTTAAGTAACTTGATGAGTAACTAGATGTTTTACCCTTCTATGTCATCATCATCTGTTTCACTGGCCTTGTGTGGGGTCTTAATGTTGTCCCCTTTTGCTATCACCGTTATGTCACATTTTACATAGCCTTTGTAGCCTGCTGTGATGTCATCAGGGTCTGTCAGCATGGCCCATTTATGGTAGAACTGGTGCTCTGCAACAAAAAGCCATCAAAATATTAAAGACCAATATAGTATTTAGTGTCAATTAAACAGTTTATTTATTACTTCAAAATATAGTCATCTACAGTATTTGTGTCTATTATTACATACCAGGTTGTGAGTAGATTGTTCCTACGTCTATTTTAAAGGTGCCAATTAACGTACCACTTCTCAATAGGTTTTTGGAATGAATGACCTGTAGGACCATTAGAAGAGCATCCATTTGAAAAGATTTTTATATACAACTTTACCTACACATTTCTTATACCCAGGTTTCCTACTATGGCAAATGGAGTGAACTCACCGAAATCTTCACAATCTTGTCAAAGATGACATGGGGTGGAACGTGGAAGTCAAAGACAAAGTACTAGAAAAAACAAACAAACAGTACATCAGAAAAGTGTTACAAAGCAAGATTCATTATGAAAGTGAAAGGAATATTGTTGTCTCATTAAAGTAGGTCAGTTTATGCAAATATAGCTAAAACTTTCCAGTACAATCTTAGACTTCTTGAACAAGATTGTTATTTTTAAGTAGTATGCCAACAGTATATTCTAATTGTATGTCATCATAAATCAGGGCTCAAAAGTAGAACCTCTATCTCAAATGTCTGTTAGCTGAAGAACAGAAGAAATACCAAAATCACAGAAAAAAATCAACAGAACAAACAATCAAGATGCTGATTTCAACAGTTAATTTGAATTCTTTTGAGATCTGTTTAACTTTAACTTTAACTGACCATCTGAACATTACCAACAACCATCTCAAGTCTTAATGAGTCTGAAAAACACATTTAGAGGGTTTTCCTAAAGAGCCACTTGTGTAAAACTTTTTTTTTTTTTTAAATGGAGTCCGTTCATTACAGACTTGGTGTCAGAACAAATCTAATTAGGGGGCATTAGGGTAACCGTGGGAGGGCAAAAACTACAGAACTCAACCTATGATGTAAATGATTGAAATGAGTTTGCCATCAACAACCAACACTCCAGCCTAGTTCCCATTTCAATACATGCTGCAAAGTCTCTCTCTTTCACACTCACACACACACACACACACACAAGAAATCATGTCGGGGGGCATGATGCCGACCCTGTTCCATTACACTGCAGTCAGTATAATGACAGGAAGCTAACGGGTCCATGAGGAAGGTATAGAGATCTCTCCTGTGCCTAATTGGGAAGAATAAAATAAACATTCCGGATGAAGCATTTTTAAATAAAAGGTCTACCTCACAAAGTTAATACAATGTATCTCCAATAACAACAACTAGCCAACAAAACAGCATCACTGCACCGGTCTTCAAAAGACATGCCCTTGATTAATGGTTGAAAATCTCCATCAGTATCGATTCACAATGGCCATTACCTTTAAAGCCCCAAGTTGACCCCATGACCCCACAGCAAAACATAGCCATGTTTCTTCCTTTAATTTTTAAAAAATATTAATGAACAAGATCACATAATAAGTAAAAAGCCAGGGTTTATAACGGTAGATGGACCAGTCTGTTAGATTGCTCCAATTAAATGCAAGCACAAGATTGCTCACCTCACTGTAGTAAGGACAGTTTGTTGACTCTTTCATAGATGTATACTTCTTGTCCTCGCCAATCTCTACACACACCAAAGGATCCATGTTTAAACCCACCAGCTGGCGAGCCTCAATCACCATGACGCTAATCTGCAAAGCAAATTTCATATTTAATGACAGGAATTATTAAAACTTGCCTTTTCCACATCTCTGGAACTGGAGCCAATGCCCTATTTAGCAAACTCTTTAAAAGGTGCCTTGAGAATTATTTTAACGGTTAATTATTCTACTTTTCTAAATGGGTTCAGTTTGAAACCTATTAGGTTTTACCTTCTGTTGTGAGTAGGGTTCGACATCACTAGAGGCAAACCCTTTTGGGTGCTGAATGGAACCCTTTATTTCAAGTAATGTAAGTATGAATTTATTCCTGCACAGATCAAGAACCACCTTAGATATTATGCTTTATGATACCTGAACTAGAAACCATTTGAAATGTAGCATCTACCATAGTGCTATTTGTAGATTTTCTTGCTGCATGTATAAATCACTGCTAAAGAGAAAACCAATATAATATTTTTGAGGCTGAAGATAATTTTACAGGCTGTGTATATGTTCACAGATGCAAGAATGGTGTTCATTGTCAGTATGAAGAATAGCTTTATTAATGAAGCCAGTGACCGGAGAAGTAATTTTGGTTTCCAGTTTCCACAGTAAGCACCAGATCCATCAAATCCCACCAAATTCTCTTTATATTTTAACACCTAAATGGTAAACTGTGGATCCAAACATAATACAGAACGTGCATTCTTGTGCAAATAAGTCACACATGTAAGAATAATTACGAGTACAGCTTGTACCAAACAAAGGCAATCATGAGGGAAAAACATGAACACTATGGGCTATGTTAAAATTCACCTACTTAGTTGCATCAAAATAAATATGGTTCTGGGAATAAAAAAGCACAGAAGCCAGCCTAATTAGAGCAAAAACATCAAAGGCCTGGGTTTAATGTAGTGTCTCAAAGCGTTCACATTTCAGAGAAAAATATACATAATCAGCAGTAAACAAAGCGAACGAACTGTGCTTGGTATATTACTAAGCCCTGAAATTAAACAGATCATATATAGAGGAGTTACAGCTATTGTGAGTTGTTAGTTTGGCTCTTTTATCATTACATCACTTCCCTCCATACCTGGTAATCCACAGGCCTTCCTGCAATAGGCTCCATCTTAATATCTGGCTTTGATCTAGAACACAATAAAGGACATTAATGTAATAACATTAACCCTGCATACATTCAAAACGGTATTAATCTGTTCCAGTCGTTGAGGTGGTACCCTTAAGCATACATCTTTTGAATATTTTACCAGCACATGTGCATATAGTGTACCTTGAAAGCTTTAGTCAGAAAGGAAATTAAGATAATTGGACAAAAGATAAGATTATCACCCCAGCAACAAGGAAAGAAAAAGTTTAGTACCCTTCTTTCTGAGAACATAGACTTGCTGAAGTGTAAGATGTAATAGGTCATTTGAAGCTATAAAACGACAGATTTAACAGCTGAGAGTGGATCTACCTCTTATTGGAGACATTAGTGGTCACTGCAGTGATGGAGGCCAAGGAGATAGTATCAGGATCACGCTTCATGCCTTTATGGTCAAGATCCTCAGTTTCTAAGATGGCAGGATCATCTAGACACAAACATAAAATTAGGTTGAGGGGGATAATGCAAGCATTAACCTTCAGTCTTTCAAACACAGCATTCTTACTTTTTGTACAATGCAACAAAGTCATTCCTGATCATCTGGACTCATAATTGAATACTTAGCAGCTTTTAAAGCAGATATCAGAACCACAGAAAACTGCGTGGGTAAAAATCCTCTACTCATTATTGCTGACAACATTTAGATGAAAGTTTATTCACTGTGAGCAATATTCCTGCTATTCTAAAGCGAAAAAATGTTCTGTGGCCTTTTAAAAATGAAGCTCTAAATGCAGACGTTTACCTTTCTTATGGTTGTCTTTGGAGCTGCGGACCTTTCCAAGCTTCATGGCTGAAAACACTCCTTTTCCTGCTCTAAAGTACAAGAATACAATATGGGGTTTAAAAATAGAGTCTGGATATATGGTAAACATTATATACACACGGTACACATCACTTGAGAGGCAAATATTTCATCAACACTTCCCATACTTCAAATCAAATATTAATATTATGTAAGACCTTTCTGTATTGTATACAGGCCTTACACCTTAAGCATTAATATTATTCTGGTGCAAATAGCAAATTTATCTTTTGACTGCACAAGGCTTAAAACATCAGTAATAATAACACATTATGCCTTTAAATGCACTATACTGTACACTTATATATGTATATATATATATATAAGTTCCAATGTGTACATAATATTTTGCAATAAATATTGTGGTTACTGTTTTTACAATGGAAAGTTTTTAGCACACAAATACGTCAACCACTTCACTGGAAGAAAAACTCAGTTACAAGAGCACTGGCCTTATCCGGTAACACTGCACTGATATTATACTGCTCATATATCAGCAGTACTACAAAAGGCTGATGATGTCACAGCCTGGCTCGACAAATGCATGGGTTTAATAATTAAACAAGATGGGTACAGTTGTCCAATTAGCTGCTGATATGGATCAATGTCTAAGAACAGATGAAAGCAATCTACACCACTTTTTTTCCCTTGTTGTTCTTTAAATTACAGCTAAATTGTCAGGAGGGCAGATTGAATCATTATGTGGAATAAACCACAAGTTTAAAAAAGCATTTTTAATTTGTTCAGTAATCAAATATCCATTTGCAATTCATAATTTACAGTAGGAAAAAAAGCATGTTAGCAAATTGTAACATTACAGAAAAAACAAATATTTCTCCACAAGTTGTTGAATATCACTGACAGCTGACATAAGAAGCTATCTATTGCATTCCTCAAATATAAATTAATTCTAAATGAATTCTAATTCTAGAAGAAATTCAATCCATTTACATTTATTTTTAAATTTATAATTCTAAACTAGAACAAACAGTGTTTACTAATCCATTTACATTTATTTTTTTTATTTATAAATGCTACAGGAATAGGTCATAACAAATTTGTAGAAATTGATAGTTCTTAAGATGCTACAAATATTAATTACAAAAACCACAACTTCCTCAACATCCCCCTGTATCCTCATACAAGAATACAGTATTTTGTAAAATAATCCAGAGAACTTAAAGATGATGTTTAGTGTCCAGAGTTATCATGTGCTACTTTTACAGCTCTTCTTCAAGTAAAAATTAGAAATGCACACAACCACCATGTTCAGGGATTAGAAACACCAATAATCTCAGTGTGAAGATACCTACAATGTTGAAACCACTCATTCAGTGTTCATTTATATCCAATATCAACACTGTATAAAGTAATAATACCCACATTACTTAGTGACAAAGCCTCCAAAGGCAGCACCAAAGCACTGGTCATTATCAAATACAACAAAAATTCAAAACAGAGCTGTAGCATCGTTTTCGACTAATTATTTGATCAAAACAATAAAACATACTAAAGTTCAAAGGTACATACCATACACACTGTGTACTTCTCTATGTCCAAGAGCCTCCTGAAAATAGAAACCTGTGAGCAAAGTAGTCCTGAGCAGCTGGCAGACTACGTGTTCATTTCACCTGCCTAATCTGAGAAGAGTCACTACTGAGAGGAAGAGGGGTCACCAATAAGCAAGGAACCTGAGATGGCATTAATAGAAATAAAGGTGTGCATGCGCACACACACACACACACACACACACACACGCACACACACAAATCCACAATTTAACACCAGGAACGTTGGAGGTAGGGTTTCAGGTTAAACTCTCGAGATTTAGACTGTAATTAGACTTGCATGATATTGTAATATGACTGAGCAGTTGAGGCTCGTAACATCAGAAAATCAGTTTGATTAAATGAATCATTCAGGAACATACAAATTCAGGACAGCAGAGACTTCCAGGTCAAATAGCTACTAGAGTCCAGAACAGCACAAAAACGATGGCCTTTACAGGTTTTACACCATAGCATGTCCTGTGATCATCTAAAGTAAATTTTACTTGTAGAGCACTTTTAACAACAGATATTGTCACAAACCTGCATCACAGAAATACAGATCCCTAATCTAAATCAGGTGCCAGTGGCAAGGAAATCTCAGGATGAGTATATGGTGAATAAGAGTCCTGTGATAAATATTGGAAAGTCTTTATGAGTCTACAGGTCTATAATATTCATCAGTGGATTACTATTCATCTCTAACCACCAGCTGATGTCTATGCTTTCTTATTACTCCTTATTGTAAATTTCTGAAAATTAATCAGCTTTCTCATACAGAAGTGACTGTGCTTTAGGCAAAAGGCTTTGCTTGAGTCTGTATTTCAATACAGTGTTGTTCAGTGTAGAGCAGATTTAAGAAACTATCCCAGCACAAAAGCTGGATCTCAATTTGCCTAGTGACTTAAGTTCATTCACTGTATGAAGGAATGCTCATGTCTGACCTTCAACCATCCGTGGCGTGAATTGAAAAAACAGTAAGCATCGGCCTGAGTAACTAGAACGAAGAACGTGTATATGGTAAAAAAAAAAACACCCTAGCCTATTCATATGTCTTATTTTTCCATCTTTCTCTTTTTCATTTTGATAAATACTGCTAAATACTGCTCTCAGGGTCCATTAAAAGAAAAATTTCCAAAAATAATGACTCATTTCCTCAATGATGTTTAGAAGGATGAAACAATGTCATGTATGTAAAATATAAAGAATTTACAAGTGTGCCTGCAGGCAACTGTACTCAGATAGGATTTTATAATTAATAACAATGAAAATAAAACTGTTTCACAATAATTTACCTCTTTTTAGAATCTGAGTGCGACTTACATAAGTACTTGTCTGCATTTTTAATAAATATGTTTATTTTTTTATTTTGTCATTGCTAATTGCTTGCAATAAAAGTATAAACAAATATATGAATAAATAAATGAAATAATAACTGGGTAAATAAACAAATATATTTTTTAATGCCTTAAATAAACATTTAAGCTTTGGTTTTTTTTTTTTTTTTGGTATATTTGTAATTCCCAATTTGTAGGTTTGGAGTTTTTTGTTTTTTTTTCCAGTTTGAATTTTTTTTTTTTTCTAGGAGTAGAAGCAGGGATATATTCAATAAAGTGAATTAATGGCAAAAGGTTTTTTAGTGATTTAAACAATAATTGTTAGCTACAGCCTAAGGAGCAATACATACTGCAGGACCAGCTGTATCTCCATTCAACTTTAATAATTCAGCAGTTCCAAGGAGTCCTGAATCACCTCTACATATTGTACACAGAGAACTTTGTTATTTACCACTGTCTTTTTTACACACCTGAATGGTTGGTTAGTTTCTTAATAAATATGCAATTCACCATATCAAAAATCATAAAAATGACAAGAGAGTGTCAATTCTCATAAAATAGCACTGAAAACCTGAATGTTGAGTAATGGTTATTGTAAAGTAGAACTGCATGCGATTGATAGATCTTTTTTTTATTCAGTCAGCTTTACAAAGACCAGTAATATTACTGTAGACTCATTATTAATGTACAGAATAAATGCCTGAGACAACTCAAGAAGGATGTGATTATAATTAGTGGATAAACTACATCATGTGTGTTAGAAACACACACACACACACACACACACACACACAAACAAGAAACAAAGGCCACCTGCCACCTGACTTCCTCTTCATATTCATATTGTATGCACTTGCAGATACTTGCAGACGCTGTATATTATATATTTTATATGTCTGTAAGGTGACAAGGCAATAAATGAAAAGTGGAATAAATATAAATGCGGAATAAATGAGAATAAGAAAGGTTACAGATGAATAATGCATGTTTTGGTTATAATACTCTTCTCTCTACTCAAGAGACCTGGGTGATTGGGCTAAGCTTCACTGGCCTGCATGGTTGAATAAACAGCATATACGATCTGAAGGGATGCCCAGATGAGCTAAGACTGCAACATTCTCTAGATACAGTTAAATAATATTTTTTCACTGTGTCGAATCTGAATCTATTTGCTGTTATGAAATATAGGAAGGTTGAGCAAATGTTTTGACTTGGTGGTCTCCACTTCTCTCTACTGAAATCATTTGCTACATAATGTTTGTACAAGTGAATGAAAAAAAGGAGCTCTTCACTATGACATCATCATATGAAAAAAGTATAATGTATTACACACATCAGAGCAGAAACTACATTTAATCTTAATCAGAAAGCTATAACTAGGTTTCTCTTTACAGCAGCAGACATTTTGAGCACAAAAGAAGCAAAATGACATCCCAAGGAGCAGGGTGATGGGTGCGGTTGGAAAGACCTGAGTGATGTAACTCCACCCACAACTGACAATTCCAAGTCATGTTATTCAGTGAGACAGAGGGAAACAATGGCTGTGTCTCTATGTGAAAGGTAATTTGGTTGAGGGTAAGGTGACTTGGGTTGGCCCCCTCCACCTCCAATCTTCAATAGCTGCTGGAGGAAGAAAAGATCTATAATTTAAAAAACATAAACATGGTTTGAAAGACTAAGCTTTTTTATGATTATACCAGATTTCCTGTATGTGATTGCTTGAAAATTATTGCATTATTGCTTTTGGCTACCCGGCTTGTACACTGACTTTTGAATGGATCCATTACTTGGCAAAGTAGCCCGTGTTTATCATTAGAATAATTAGGCTGTTGTTTGAGGGTTGTCTTCCTCTAGCTTGTTGTTTCTAAAAGAATAAATGCACATTAGCTGTTTCAGGTGTGTAGGGGCAAAATTAACCTTAATAATTTGGGAGTGTTTGCAGTTAGAGGACCAGCATAAACTAGTCCTTGTCTTCATGTTATCCCGTTGCTTCTTCCTCAACTAGTTGGAAAAGTGTGGACCATACCACTCGTACACTGCCTTGCATAAGTATTTACCCCTTAAACTAGATTTTGTAGTACTACACCCTGGAACTGAAAGAGACTTGGACAATGGGCTTAAATCGTGATTCTAGACAGAGTAGACGATTACTGGGGGTCAAAACAGACATAGCAAAATTTACAAATAACAAATGTAAAAGTGCTTGCATACGTTCACCCTCCCTTGCTGTGAAACTCATAGTTCTTCACATAATCATTTGAATGGAGATTATGTGCAATTAAAGTCTCACACAACCTCCTGTGTTGTGTAAGCCTTCCTGTGTCCTCCTGTAAGATCCCAGAGTTTTAGAGACCATAATGAAACACACAGAATCATGAAGACCAAGAGCTATCAGAACAATTCAGGGACAATTTTCTCAGGGTTTGGTTATTCAAATATCCTTCTGAACTTGAATCCATTATTAAAAAAATTGCAAAGAATATGACACAACTCTACGACTGTCTAGATTAGTCAGTCCACCAAAACTCAGTGGTAAAAAGGGCATAAACCTGAGCAACTGACCCACCAAGCTCTTTTCACCACAAGTACAGCCTGGCTTGATCCAACACCCTTCAGCACACAAACATGACAATGATCAAGAACCTGTGCTTTATTTCTCTTTGCTTCTCTTTATTTTTCTATTGACATGAAAAGAAAATTTATTTTCAGCTCCAGGTTTCAGGAAAGCAGGAAGGGAAGTAAGGTGAAGGGGCAGCGTACATAAAGAAAATGCACACACGAAGGCCACTTTTCATGTCATTGTGACTTTCACCAAGAGGACACATTAAGATAATGCACCACTGAGGTACAAACAGCTGGATGTTCTCTATGGCAAGATAAAGCTTTCCAAAGGGCTAGTCCCAAAGTGATAAAATGTAATAACAGTGATTTATTTATCTAATAAAAATGACTACGTCTGTCCACATAGTCAATATCATAATATTGGTATTATAAGTCAGATCCAGACGTTAAAGGGACTAAAGACAAACATACTAATAAGAACATGTCAGCTCAAAGACAAGAAGCCTGATGTCCTCTTCTAAGCATGTTCATGTTAGCTTTAGTGAAGTGGGATTTAAATTTTCAAAATAGGCTCCTCTCTTTTAAAACATGTGTGGCTCTGCAGAATGTCATTTTCACAATGTTATGGCATCATGTTTGCACTAAGAGGGGGTCCAGAGTAGAGCTGAACATTCCACTGTGCTGGAGGATCCGCCCACGTCAGCACAGGCACTTTTATATCAGACCACAAAATTATTAACTGGGCAAGAACAGTTAAAAAATCAGCTTATACCCAATCCGATTAACAATACAGCAACATCAGATGAGCAAACACACACACACACAATATATATATATATATATATGACACTTGCTTTCCTTGGTCTTTGACAGATTTGTCAAAGCCCTCTGCCTCTCTGTAACCAGGGCAACTCCAGCTGTTAATGTACATTACATAAGCCCTGCATAACACTGTTACAGCTTCTCTGTTAAGCACACATGAAGACTGCAATGTGAGAAATCCTGAACTCTAAAGAGTTGAACCATTAACTATTATATCATTTAACTATTGTTTAGCATGTGAAGCATGAGTAAATGCAATGAGATGATGCTATAACTAATAGCAACTGGCAGCATAATTATTAACACCACTCTAGTCCATGTGGGGCAGCCGCTAAGAGGAGACATAAAGAATGAAAGAGAACATTACCTTTGGGCAGAGAGAAAGAGGATAAAGTGATTAGCGTGAAGAAATGAAAGCGAGAGTAGATGAAAATGCTGGATCAACCACCTCTGCATAAGAAAAAGAACAACGCAGGCTTTAAAAGTGATAATGAAAGACAGACAATGGTAAAGAATTTTAGAAGACAGAAAATGATGTGCCAGTTCAGACGTTACCCTTGAACAAAAAAAGCAATTCAGTGAACATTAAAGAGAATAGTAAAAAGCTTAAATGAAAGACCATATTTTTTATCATGTTCTTTCCGGAGGCACCCTGTAGCTATAATATTAACAATTAGGTGTAAATTAGGTGAAAATCATACTCTGTACCTGTTTGTTGTTCATTATTGAGTATTTTCAAAGAACATGCTGTTCTTTAAAAAAAAAAAACAGCAAAACCCTTAAAATAACACTATTTGGTTTTAAGGGCATCTTAGTAAACATACCAGAGTTTTTAGGGTCTCTGAGGCAATCAGCAAATTTATGTTCAGAAATAAATCGACCTCTAGAGACTGCTGTCTATCAAATAACAGGGTCAGGAATGGATAAGAAAAAAGCAAAAGGTTAATACACAACTAGAACAAATATGCACAGACATAAGTATTAATTATTCTTCAGGACCCCACGTACTGTTCCTACTGATTATCCATCCACAGACACAGGCTAGAATAACACTGCTATAACTTACACGGCAGTTATGATGGATGAGAACGTCTGTCGAAACCAGAGGAGGCTTAGTGAAAATCAATACCACATCCCACACTCAATTCAGTGAGAAAACACCCCCAAACAGTGCATTCTGAATATTAGTCATGAAGGATCCGTTAATCAGAAACATCTCAGACAAACACATGCACCATTTGCTAATAAAACCACAACAGGGATTTTCTAACAAGCTATATGCAAGTATAAGTGCTATATACTGTATAACTATATATAAGTGCAAACTATATGTTGAATATTATAATCTGCATACAAAGTGCATATATTATTTAGAAAAAATGGCACAATAAAATATATAAAAGTATAACTCATGCTGCAGGTCATTATTCTAAGTAAAAGGTAGAGAATAGCTGCAACACCTCATTGTACCAATACGATATTCATATCTTAAACTCCTCTCATAACAGTGCTATGTAAATTCCATAATGTTAGAAAGCCATGCGGACATCCTAAGTGTTTAGACCTAGAAAAAAAACATTCCAGTAACTACTGGTTGGAAAATGTATATTCACAGGCACAAGGCATAAATATTTCTATTTATACCTTGCAAGGAAATGTGCCCACAGTTACATACGTCTAGTAATAAGCATTTTCTTTAATGTCAAAGTTTAGCTTCCTTTTCAGACACCACAGACCCAACTAATTGTGATCTTTTTTCTCATTTTCATATCTATTATGAGAGTGAATTAACAGGTGGAAGGACATTGTGTCCTATCTTTATTTATTTAAAAAAAAGAAAAGAAAAGAAAACCCCAGAGAGCAAAAATAAACGCTTTCTGCTCCTGTCTCTGCTGGGAGAAAAAAAACTTTAGAACAGAGTTAATTTTGTGCTATTCCAAGAAGATTTGTGTTGTTGAGTGCTGGTTTGTGCTGGTTTAGCTGTTCTGGTTGACTAGCAAAATCTTCCTGGTTTCTTGCTTGTAACCAGCATGCATAATGATAGTCTAGCTTCCCTGGTCTAGCATGGTGTTTGTTTTGTTTTGTATTATTTTTGTGAAGTTCAGAGTACTAAATCATATTTTGTCAGTTTCTAAAACTGACAGTAATGCTTTCCATATATATATAAAATGCAATACCATTTATATTTAATGTCATCATCATCATCATCATCATCATCATCATCAAACAGGACCTAAAATGTTGATTCTGGTGAGTCTATGGCACTCACTTCCTTAAAGTTGGGATGCTGTGGGTCGATCGTCCTGGCGATGTTCCTGAGCTCTGACTGTGTACGGAAAGCAGACTCTCTGTCTCAAACTGGAACATTCCATCACGATCATCAGGAACGTCAAGGAATTCCCCATCACTCCACACCCTCACACTCCCATCTATCGGTTGGTACCTGATCTCTATCGAGATACTCGTCTGTAAGAATAGAAACGATTAGGAAATTATTCAATATAATTAATAACAATAAAAAAAAATAAAACCTGCAAAGCTGTTCATTATCATATGTTGTTCAATTGCTTTTTCTAACCATCCACTTGTCTTACAAGAGCCCTATTCATATGGTATTAAATACACATGACCACATGAAGTAATTATATTATATTTTCTATTTTTTAGATTTTATTTCTGTCTATATCAGCAATGTTGGTGTTTTGTCTCTCCTCAGAAAACTGCACACTAAATTACCTTGTGGTTATTTGATGATTTTAGTCCTTTATTAGACATCATTAGACAATCATTTTGCAGGCAGATGCTGCCTCTTACCATAGAAAAAAAAGTTTTTGACAGTTTCTACTTGCTGTATTTTTGACAGATTTTATTGACACCTTCCTTCCTAGCGTGTGTATTCACTTCCTGTTTCTGAAGGATCTCTGAAAAACATCCTTGGCATAGGTTGTATAACTTCATATCCATATTACCTACACTGCGATCCCATTAGCAGGAAAATGAAGAGGGAAGAGTGTAATCGCAAAGACTGATTAAAAGACCTATTGTAATTTCAACAACAATATAAAGCCACTTTACATTCATGTCATGCAGTGACTCATTTTCTAGAAATAAATGAATGAGCAGATCTATCACTGTAAGTTACTCTAATGGTAGATGATCAGCATGATCATATGACCACGAGTGAAGCAATCATGCACATTTATAGACAAAATAACCTTGTAGAAACTTGTCCCTCCTACATTAATTTAATTACCATCCGGGCACAGAGGCGTGTGAAAAAGTTATTACAGACATCACCCGGTCAAGCTCATCACATACGGACAGGGCGATTGCCTCCATCTGTTGTATTTACTGGAGTATGCCTATTGACCTCTCTGAGGCTTTTCTGCTCACTATCACAAGTGTTTTCAAGAGACAGGTGGGTATAATCACAAACACATTTCTCTATCCTTTTCAGGAAAAGTCAGTGGCGGACAACGTCATAAAATCTACGTTCTTATCTAACAAGGAAATTCATCAAGTTTTGCTGGACCGCCTGGGCTGCATATTATTTGTCAGAGAAAATTAGCTCAAATTTCTATAAATCATATTCATAAACATTAATAAGCACTGCTAACACTGGATGACATGAACTAAGCAAACAGAAAAGACTTTTGAGAAGATTTTTGAGTCATATAAAAAAAAATAATCATTGCAAATGCTAGCTAGCTGACTAACATTTAAAAAAAAACAGAAAACAAGAAAATACTAAACATAAAAAGCAAGGAAACGGGGAGAGAAAGAACCGAAGCAATCATAGATTTTAGTCAACAAAGACAGTAGAGTCAAGTGGAAACACAAGTTAGACTACAAAAGACTATACAGCTCTAAAAAAAAAAGCTCAAAAGTATATATTCATACTGTGTGTGTGTGTGTGTGTGGGTGTGTGGGTGTGTGTGTATTGAGGAATAGTGGAGCGTGTGTGTGTGTGTGTGTGTTGAGGAATAATGGAGCGTGTGTTTGTGTGTGTATTGAGGAATAGTGGAGCATGTGTGTGTGTGTTGGTTGAGGAATAGTGGAGCGTGTGTGTGTGTGTGTGTGTGTGTGTGTGTGTGGGTTGAGGAATAGTGGAGCGTGTGTGTGTGTGTGTTGAGGAATAATGGAGCGTGTGTGTGTGTGTGTTT